>CM029548.1:39615501-40215501 GCA_017141385.1 Sogatella furcifera
AATTTTTAATTTTTAATTTTTAATTTTTAATTTTTAATTTTTAATTTTTAATTTTTAATTTTTAATTTTTAATTTTTAATTTTTAATTTTTAATTTTTAATTTTTAATTTTTAATTTTTAATTTTTAATTTTTAATTTTTAATTTTTAATTTTTAATTTTTAATTTTTAATTTTTAATTTTTAATTTTTAATTTTTAATTTAATTTTCTCTTAACCAAACAAATCTTAAAAGGTTGTTCATTTCTTTTATTTCTATGTAAAATAATATTAAAAGTTGTTCTAGGTTGAAAAAAAATTCGCAAAAAAAAAGGTTCTACTCAGGTTTTGAACCCCCCTGATTGGTAAGCAGTGAAATACTAGTCCACGTCGCTAACCACTGGGCTATGAGGCTTTGATGAGGAGTCAATTCTGCCAGTGATACCAACATGAGTTCAAGAGCATAATAGACATTTCTGACCAGGAACGTTTCTCAAAACTGATGTTAGGTTGCAATCCTGCAGTTCAGAGAGCATGAATATAGCATGAATAATGTGTATAGTAATAGTGTGTAAGCAATCCTTTTTTTCCTTCTTTCGTCCTTAATATGCAAATTTTCAAAATGCTCTATAGCCTATAACCTGGTCGTCCATGTCTACTATCACCATGGCAAGTTTGAATCAAATCGGTTGAGCGGTTCCGGAGGAGTAGTTATACAAAGAGTGACTTTCCTAATCCATTAAAGCTTCGCTTTGCTCCACTCAATTATTTGGACTTATTTTACTTCAAGACTTCTAAAGATAGAAACTCTGTTGCTCATTGATATATATATTTCTGCTCTTCTAAAATATATCAGCACTTCTTTGTGCTTTGTAAAATGTGATAAAGATTCTTGAATGGAATTTAAACTTCAATTTTGGCTCTATATAATATAAGTTACCTGTAGGCTATAAGTTATAGGTACTATATATAATTATGTTGAACAATATAAGTTACCTAATTATTATTGAACAGCCTAGAGCCTATGTAACATAAAATTGTCAATGAGATTCCTTTGAACTCATTGACTTTTGATGATACCAATACCAAAGACACTAAATTCCTAAGAAACAGTATTTTTATCACTGATAAAATGTTGCAGGAAAATTTAGAAGATAAGTCCCTGCCATGATTCAATGACTCCAGTGTAAGCTTTAATGGAACAAAATTTTAAGAGATTATTGAACAAGATTTATTCAATCCAAGGTTGTCAATGCAAAATTTTCTTACAATCTCAAATCTACATAAATAAATTATCACCTACATCAAATTCATAAACATTCTGTCATTGATAAATTCATCCCATAAGGTCATAATTGACAAATTCCATTGTTATTTAATCCATTATCAAACAAAATTTAATGTAAAAGGTTTATCCTCAACATAGATAATAGCTCAATGGAATAATAACAGAAAATTTTAAGATTATCATTAAAAAATTTCACCTACAAGTCTGGAATTAACAATAAACAAATAAGAAGTTTGCAATGAACAATGCATCAACAAGGAAAATATGGATTAGAATGAACATTTTAAATATTATTTCCCACAAAATTATTCACATTTACGATTGCTGAAAAATAGCAATTAATTTTTCAAACATTAAGGAATGTTATTAACTTTGACAATTTCTATCTCAATCCAAAGGCGGCCTTTTTCTCATTCAAATTATGAAGCGGGCTTCCTGAAATGGTGGAAATAGATCAGACGGAGTACCAATCTAACGCAAAAAGGCCGTAACCTGGTTTCATACTGCTATCCAAACAAGTGTTTTCTCCAGTTGATATATAGCTCAATGGTTGGGAGCAGTGGAGTGCAACCCTATCAAGTCAACGAATTTGTTATTTTCACGTCTCTGTAGATTAAACTGTGCTCATGGTGCATCACACATTTCAAAGTATATTAGAATTTGCCAATAGAAAATCATATTATTCTGGTTTATTCCATATTCGGTAGATGAATGCCTGATTTCTAATTCTCCAAGCTATCAAATATTCTAAAAACTTAGGAGTAGGCAGTGGCTACACGTCCGTCAAGACGTACACCGAAATAGGTGTCCGTCAATTGATGACGTATCAGGAGTCAGGAGTCACTTCGTCAGGAGTATGTTACACAATGACATTGTGTGGATCGGAAAAAATTAGATTGTCACAGAATGTCGTTTCAAAAATAGCCCAGTTTGTTGGTTGTACATTTTTGTCGCATTCCATCAAGATAGCCTGTGAGCGGGTGAGCCTGAACGAGCCTTACAGGCTTGCAGCCGACTGCCGTCTGTCTGTTTAGTCCGCAGCGGCGCAGTGGCATTACAACTATTGCATTATAATAAATTATTTTAGTACCTATTTCGTAAATCTTTCTGTGTTTAATTCGGTTTTTAAGATACAAATAATTCGTCTCAATTACTACTGTATCTGATTTCCATTTGTTAATATTGCTTTTATCTTCTTTTAATACGATGGTGTAAATCAATAAGTCTTATAGAGTGAGCGCTATCCGAAGTGAATTATTAGGTAAGATATTCTACCCTTGGCTAAACAACGATTATACTTCATATCTTTCTTCTACTCTAATATGGATGTTTGTTTATTTCATATTTAGAATTGTTTTAATTATTTAACTATTATTAGAATTGAAATAAAGCTACTTTAATTGAATTTTCTCTAATTTTGTAGCATTAAGGCTAGTTACCGTATGCTACAATCACCACACTCGAAATTTTCTACAATTTACAATAGTTTGTACACCTCTATGTCCCAGTGAAAGTGACACCCTTCTAAACTGATTTGTACTCTAGTGGCTCAGCAACAGTCATGATTTCATCTTTTGAGAATATAGATGGTATTAGCCTTGAAATTACAATGAAATTCATACCATTCACCCATGCTCTGCCCCCTTACGTCCGATAAAGTTTATTCTTGTTGCAATGCTTTTTTATTTTTTGTTAATCTATAAGACCTTCGCATGATCTATTTAAATTCTCATGATCACAAAATAAAGGTTCAGTTGCCATAGAGCGGTGGTTCAGTTCGCATAGTGCATTCAGTGGTTCAGTTCTACCATTGTGATGCCCCTGTAGCTCTCACAGCTCAGTCCCTCCTTATGTACTGAAACGATCACCCCTTTATAGATTGCATTATAACCCCGTTTACATACCTGGTAAATAAAGTCATCACAGAAGGGAAATTTCCAACTGCACTCAAAGTTACTAAAGTTATACCAGTTTTCAAAAAGGGCAATCATGAGGACATCACAAACTACAGGCCCATTGCTTTAGTCCCTATTTTGTCTAAAATAATAGAAATTCTACTTGCAAAACAATTTTGCAAATTTTTGGAGGCAAATGACTTACTCTGTTAGACACAATTTGGTTTCCGAAAAGGCCTCTCTACCACACATGCTCTGATAAAGTTGGTGGAGGAAATTCTTGACTGTTTTGAAGATAAATGTTCTGCTGCTGTATCATTCTGCGACCTCAGTAGAGCTTTCGAATGTGTTTCACATGACATCCTGCTTGCAAAGTTGAAGCACTTACATGTCAAAGGATTGGCCCTAGAATTATTTTCCACCTATTTGCAAGGCAGGATTCAATATGTTAGTGTGGATGGTAAAAGCTCGGGTAAATTATCTGTTAAATGTGGGGTACCTCAGGGTTCTGTCCTGGGGCCTTTGCTATTCCTAATTATGATCGATGATTTGAGCATCAATGTACCATCAAAGGTAATCTTATATGCAGATGACACCACAGTGCTGAATAAACATTCAGATGACATTCAGGCTGTGGCACTATCTGAGTCTAATTTGAAGGTAGTGCAAGGATGGTTGAATGCAAATGAACTCTTCCTCAATGCAGATAAAACTACTAATATTACCTTTGGGCTTAAAAATAGATCTGCCTCCAACGGTACAGATAAGGCTCAGAAATTTTTGGGAATCATTATAGACCCAACTCTAACTTGGACCCACCACATTGCCAGTCTGAAAAATAAGTTGAGTAGTAGTACATTTGCCCTTAAACGTCTTTGCGGTGAACTGGACCAGGATGGCATTCGTCAGGCCTACTTTGGAATTTTTCAATCGCATATGCAATACGGCCTGATAGTCTGGGGTTGTGCATCGCACGCGCAAGAGATATTTTTAATGCAGAAAAAAGCCGTTGTCAGAGCTCCATTTCGGGAACATTGTAGAGATATTTTCAAGGGGTGGCGTATTTTAACACTCTTCTCACTATATATATTACAGTGCCTACTGTTCTTGAAAGCTAATCCCGACAAAATGGAGTTGAGAAGTGCTACTCATACTCATAACACTAGATCAAGTCTATCTATTAATTTAACTAGAAACAGAATCCACAAGACAGATCAAAGCCCCTCTATTGCTGCGGTTAAAATGATGAATTGACTCCCGATTCAGATAAGACAACTTGAATACAGAAGATTCAGAACTGTTTTGGAAAAATTTCTACTTAATAATCCCTTTTACTCAGTCAAAGAATATATGGAGAAAAGATTATATCTTAAGGATTTTGAAATGTATAATGTGTAAGCTAGTCCATGAATGTGAAATCAAGTTAAATGGTGTGTTGTTATGTTGTATAAAAATCTTGTTTTTTGTTATACTATTATATTGTTTTGACTGGCCTATACGTCAAATTGTGATGTAAATGTAAGGCTAATAAAGATATTCTATTCTATTCCTTTAGCCCATTCATCTGGCACTTCCCATCAATGTGCATCAACCACCGTTACGTCTCCATTAACCAGGGAATATAAAGACCTCTCTATATTTACTGGCTATAAAATAAAATGGCTCAACAGCCCATGAAGGCTTAGGCCTACCAGCTGATTGCCAGTTCCATATTCACTCCACTATACAGCATAAGTAAATAATCATCAACCAGGATAGAGATAACTTGATCAAGGTGACTTGACGCAAAAACAAAGTGGCGTGGACGAGACATAACATGAATAATTTAGACTGTGAAAATGGGGTGAGCCACAGTTTGAATTCAAGCATGTTGTGGTTTAATAATAATGATAATAATAATGAGGTTTATTTCGTCATAAACAAAAATTACATCTTCAACGGTACACAAATACATCTCACAGCGCATATGATTCAAATAAAATATCAAATAAAATAACAGCAAAATTAACAAAAAACTTCTTACAAAATAAATATATAATTAAAATAATTCTTATTATGGAACAATTATATCACTTGAAATAAAACTTAGTAAGCAAACACTGTGTGGTAAAGTATGCCAAAATAATTAACGAAATAAAATACAGTACATGGATTGAACGACCATATTGGTCACGTCCGCAATACGGGAGCATCATTGATACAGAACAAAGAACTTCAAATCAAGCAAATAAGTTATAAAATAAATGGTAATATACAATTAGATAGGTGCATAAATAAATTAAGGTAAAAATAAAAATATCTTCATCACGTAATCAGGCAATTTAGAATCATGATAATCATCAATATGAATGCTCATATTCTTAGTGAACTTTTTCCTCTTGTTGAAAATTTTGCCGAATTTATCATAATATCTATTATAATGATAGAACTGTCTATCAAGAACTTCTAATCAAGTCATTTTAAAAATATATTCGAATATAAAAATATATCAAAATATATAATTTTGTTTGAAATATAGTTTAGAATATTACAAATCATTGAATTTTTTATTACAATATTTTGGTAAAACTGTGTAATTTTAATCAAATCGCATAAACTCTAGGTAATCGAAAGTACTGTATATTCTTAGAAGGTTGAGAGATGTTGTAAATCTTCCCACATTGTTGACAGTGTTTCAGTGTTATTTTATGTCTCTGATAAGGTATAGTGTTTTGTTCTGGGGTGGCTCTGCATTGAGAGATAAAGTTTTTAAAATTAAAAAAAAAAAACATTGAGAATAATTTTCAGATTGGGCTTTAGGGAGAGTTGTAGAGCTCATTTCAGGAGTAATAAAATTATTACTGTACCTGCTCTTTATATCCTACAGGCCCTCACCTATTACCTATCTGATAAGGCTCGTCATGCTAGAGATGTAATTATGCATAATCATCATACAAGAGGGCGTGGTATCACTTTGAGGTTCCCTTCTCATAGGCTGAGCTCATTAGAGAAAGGACCACGTTATATGGCCATAAAATTATTCAATTGCCTACCAACTGAATTGAAAGAGATCAGGAATGTCAAACAGTTTAGAAAGTTGCTAAAAAATGTTTTACTTATCTCCTCCCCTTATTCACTCACATAATTTTTGAATGATAATAATTGAAATTTCTTAGATAATCTGTTTACATGTTAATTCAAATTTTATTTGTATTGTAATATTATTTGTTTAGTGGTACTAGTATGATATTGTATTGTGTATTTTGTAGGATATTACATGCTTTATGACGTTGTTGTGTGTGGGCTGGGTCATTGACTCCAGCTCACTGTATCAATGATTAAATAAATAGATAAATAAATATTAATTTGTCATTTTAACACTTTATTACGGGTTGAACAATTCAACATTCCTCCCACTTCTTTATTTGAAATATTATTGAATTTCTCATGGATTGTTTTATTGAATAGATTTATTAAACCAATCAAAATGAAATACAAAATTCAAGATCTCAATAATATACATAATTCCATTATACAAAATTCGAAATCTTATAGCAAAATAATTTAAGGTTCATCACCTCTTTAAGCTTAAAGCTTGTGCTGAGGGATGAGTCGTTTAGGCAAAAGCAATTACATAGAAATAAAATTATTATCAAAGTGAAGAACAAAACTAAATAAAATTCTCATACAATATTCAACTGTGTTGACTTTTAGTGTTGACAACTTCCCATTTAACAGCATTTTTCTTGCAGGTGATTGGTTTCTTGTATTTTTATCTGAGATTTTTAAGTATAGCTATGTTTTGTTTTGAAAAACCACAATTAAGTTTAATTTCAATAATATATTTGAATAATTACAGTAATTTAATACCAAGAAATTCAATTTTATAAGGTAACTCCAATTATTGATTTTCAGGCACTGTGAACAATGTTGCGGGAAAAAGAGCTGTCGACTGAGAAGCGAGAGGTGAAGCATTATTTATCGCACGAGCTGATGCAGGAAGTGAAGGGGATGGCGCCGGGTGCGCGGCTGTCGCTGGCGCTGCGCATCAACCTGGAGCGCTACAGTGTGGCCGACCGGCGTGACATTGTCAGCAAGGTTGAGAGCGGCTGTGCGCCTTTGTTTGTCGCCTGCAGGCGGGGCAACGTGGAGACGGTGGAGTACCTGGTGGTGAAGTGCCATGCCGACATAGAGCAGCGCGGTGTGTACGAGGTGCCCGACGACCGGTCGGTGCACTATGCGACGCCGCTGTGGTGTGCGGCCGTGTCGGGCAAGCTGGAGGTGGTGCGGCGGCTGGTCGAGTTGGGCGCCGATGTTAACGCCGCCTCCGACACCGGATCCACAGCCGTGCGCAGTGCTTGCTTCATGACCAACATTGACATCGTCACCTACCTCGTCGAGAGTGGCGCTGACGTACAAAAGTCCAACCACAGCGGTGGCACCTGTCTCATCAACTCCATCCAGAACATACAGCTGTGCACTTTTCTTCTGCAGCACGGAGCCAACGTCAATGCCAGCGACATCCAGTGCAAAACCGCTCTGCACTATGCAATATCCGAGCACCGTACCGAAACCGCCAAACTACTTCTACGCTACGGCGCCGATCCCTTCCTCAATAGTGGCGGCAACGACGATGCGCTGCAGACCGCCTGCCTCAAAGGCGACACTGATATATTCCACTACCTAATCGCCACTATTCCGTATCCGCCCTCCAGAGTTGCCGATGCCTTTGAACTGTTGGGATCAACATATCTCGATGATCAGTTCACAACTCAAGTAAGTTGGCTCACAAGTTCCTATCTTCAATGCTTATAGGGTAAATATTATTTTTGTTCCCATATCTAGAACGCTGCACAATTTTTGTTTGCCTCTGAATAGGGTCCTGAGACTTTTCAATAGAATCGCTATACATGGTTCTATGAGCAACGTTAGGAGACAAGTAATTGAGGCTATCCCATCTTGAAATTACTTCTATTGATAATACAGTTATCCGGTTTTCTCATTTCCTGAAAAGTTCATTAATTATTTGTTCTGTGAGGTTTTCAACTTTTTCATCTCCCTAAATTTCTGCTTTACACAACTCATTTCTGCTCTTTTTTCTATTTCTCCTTTCTTTTTTGCTATTTAACAATTCACATTTTTTCTGTTTACTTTCTTGTTAATCTACTGTTCATTATTATCATCTTGATTTAGTCTATCGTAAGCTAAATTCACTTTATTCAATACCGAATTGATGTAGGGTATTACAATTATTTTCTTCTATAAACAATAAGTTTTTGTGCTGGTAATTTTCATTCTAGACTGTTTTGGGTTTTACCAGCATTCTCCGAAATTTTAAATATGTAAATAATAATGAATAGTTTTCAAGTAAGTCGAATATAATAAAAAAATAATAATGAACTTAGGCTAATTGAATAAATGTAGACAAGAAGTCAACGTTGTTCTAAATAAGGTTATACTGTATCACAATGCTTCAACCAAGGAGGTTTAACACAAACCTCCTTGGCTTCAACACATAATTTTTATTCAGGTAAAATATTTATAAATTTTAATTTTAAAGTTTGATGAAGGAAATCAAAATCAATTCACTGAAGAAAACTATTTAGAAATCTCGAACAATATTGCACTAATTTGGATTTTATATATAAAATCACAAACCTTCAGGAGAACTGTCAACATTGAAGTGCCAAGTAAAATCATTCTGCTCTATCCTATATCATTCATTATTTGAAACGTCTTTACGTTTTCGTCTTACGTTTAAGTCCTTTAAGTGAAGATTATTTATCTAGTGATCAGTGATGTTTTTTGACAGTAACTAGATTTAATTTATCCTGCGTGATTTGAAGAGGAATAGTTTGGGTTCTAGGTTGTAATCTCTTATATACTGTAAATTTTACAATTAAATTTCATCTGTTAGTTGAACATCTATCTATTGAGTTGAATTTGTTTCAGTTTTGACAAGCTTTTGGCTAGGTCCGTGGTCTGTCTCATTTTTATTTTTTTCATTTTTACTACGGATGATGCCCACATAAGCTTTTAGCTTGAACGTGGGTAATGGATTAAGTGTGAGGGCGATTGATGAGGTGAAAAACGTCCATACCCAGCGAGGTTCATACTCGCGACCAGGAGATGCTAGCACACTGAATTGTAACGACTCAACTGGCTGGTAATCTTACCAGGTGAAGATTTAATATACCATTTTCTTTCTAGAAATTCAAGTCTTTTTGATGCATAGAACGTATCAGTAGTCATCTCTTTCAAGCGCTGGGAAGAGCTAGCGTATGCGCCGTGAAATACGAATATATACAGGCTCTCGTCGATATAGATATTGAAGATGGCTAATGTTGCGGATTGATTGAAACGACGGCTGTAGAGAAGCATTAATAATTTAACATGGGTAGCATATGCCTGGTCTTTTTTATATATTATTGCGTTATATTGCCTCCTATTCTCAACATTACAAAGCCACGTTGCAGCTAGCCTAGAACATGAGCTATCACATATCTTTATCAACGTACGCCTGTATACATTTGCACCACATATTTTTCCTCAGCACATGCGTCAGCTCTTTCTATTTCTTCCGGCCCTCCCCCGGACGATTTTAAAAAAATCACACTTAGGCTAAATTGGAACGTTATAGCTTGGAAAATCCCCCGCGTTCCCCCTGAAATCAAGCCCTGTGTAAAGTTATACATGTATGTACAGTTTTTTAACGATTAGAGAAAATGAAATATTCAAACAATATCAATGATTATATTTTTGCAGATTTTCTATTTTTTAGTGAGAATTTTTCACATTTATTGTATGAGCTGTCTCGTTAAAGATTTATAAACTTCTCAAATTTGATCCAATCACTTATGATAGAATAGCCTAACTACACACACGTTAAGGATCATGAGTTGACCATCATAGAGTAATTTTGGAGTTCATACAATTCATTTATTCATTTTATTACAAATACAATATTATAAGGAATGAAAAAACAGGCAAAACCAAAAAACTTCAAGACAAAAATATTATAAGGAATGGAAAAACAGGTGAACAAAAAACGTCTCAATTCCAATTTAGATGAAAATGTCCAAAGTTGGGTTTTGTTCTAAACTAAAATTCACACACCCAATTTTAACTTAAAAATCACCACAATGAAAAATATATGAATTTGAAACCACAAATACATTATAATAATCTGGTAAATGGCGAATTAAGACTCATTCCAATAGCAATTCATATCAGCTAGAATCTACAAACTTGGTTAATATTTATTTTCAACTTGGTTCCAATAAACTGAAAATATTATTACTGGATATTTGAAGTGAAATGGAAATAGTTCATTTCTATGGAAAATCTCCTTATTTTAAGTCTGTTGACGAAGAGTGATAAGAGTTGTATGACAACTATACATAAAAACAGATCCATCACAGTTGTAATAAAATTCTTTTCAATGTAGAATAGAATAGAATAGAATAGCTATTTATGTATTAAGAGCGTAATGCGTGACGTTATCGCTCGCGCAAAGCAGTTATCATGCAACGCATAGCGGAGAGTGACAATTTTGCAAGAGTGATAAAGAAGCATTACGCGCGAATTACATACAATATTTTTCCTACAACTGCACGAACCTGTTAATCTACAGTTCTTTCAGTCCTCAAATACTGCGAACTATTGAATTACTCTTGTGTAATTACTGGTACAGGTACAATTAGACATTGTCAACTTTTGTTAGGTTATGTTATGACTCCAACTGACCTACTTTTGGTAAGCCATGATCAGCTGATCATGCATGTGCACTTGCTTAGCGAGCGTAAAGTAATTGTACTGCGCATGCGCAGATGGTTAGCGAGCGTAATGAAGATTCTCCTCAGAAATGGGCTTCTTTATGAGGAGAATTCAGCTCGTAAAATCTTGTTTTTCGCCACACTGCACAGAAAGCAGCTGTTTTCTGTGCACTAAAGAGATTCGAAAGACGCCATTTACAGGCGGTTTTGCTACTAGCTCCGAAAGAGGGCTCTTTCGGAGCTAGTGCACAGAAAGAGACTGGTAGTTACCTATCCGGCCGCTAGATCGGGCGACAATGCACTTTCTTCTCAAGCCGCCGTAGCCTACTTCAGTTCGAATCAGCGATCGCCGCAAACATTCTTATACAATATTTATTATTCCTTTTCTCGCAGTGTGGCGAAAAGTATCGTACTCAACTCACACAGAAAGGTGTTTATGGTATTCGGGAAACTATCCTCATACCGTAAACACCTACTTTCTGTGCTTGTAGTGTAATGTACTATTATATATAATACGCTAGCCTAGTATCTAGTAACAAAAGACTAAAAATTCGCTCCGGCAGCTGGCGGTCGGAAAGAGTGCATTTCAAATCAAACGGCTGTGTTATCAGCCGTTTTCAATTGGGTTTGCTTTTATGATGGCTCAAATCATGTGATTTATGATGAGCTATTCAGGGTATGAATCTAAAGGTAATCGTTAGAGCCGTTTTCAAAAACCCATGAAAACACAATTTTTGGAATATTATTTTCTCCGCCTTTTCTAATTGGATTTATTTCTTTGATATCTCAAATTGAGAATTGAGAATATTTGAGAATTGGACGTAGTTATGCAGAAAGGAACCAATCCACAAAAATAAAAAAAAATCGGATTTTTTAATATTTGGGTTAATAATCCCCTGGGTAACAGTTTTGGATGAAAAAAAATCACTGGAATCAGCCCTTAAGGCAATTATGTGGGTTGGTTCCTTTCTGTAAAACAAATATCCTACTTTATGTGTTATGCAGAAAGGAACCAACCCACATGATTGCCATGGAATGGGAAATTCTGTTATTAGGAACCAGACTGAAATGTTGGTTTTTTTCAGAGAAAAATATCTTATGAGGCTAATTTCCTAACCATTGATTACTATCATACAGACAGAGAAGTGTTCTGCCAAAATTCCACACCCCTACCCGTCTTGCTACCCTCCCAACATACCCTTAAAGTTTCCATTTGCAAGGATCTCTTTCATTGAATGTATCTCAGCAACCAATGAAGAAAATATATAAAAATTCTCATTATTTAGAAAATTAAATTTACTTTTTTTATTTCATTACTATCTCACTATAGCTCATGTGGTTCAGGAGTTATTTGAATAGAAGTACGATGGAAGCCCACATAGGAACAGACGTCTGCCTAAAAATTTCATTCTTTCCCTAATAAAAGTAAACTAGGAAATGTCTAATATGAAACACGTAGAGAATTTTAATATACCTACTTCACAAATAATTGAAACATATTTTTTGTTAAAATTTAACGTGAGTATATGTCCGTGTACCTACGAAAAGCACGATCTCGGAAGCACTTGACGGCTGGTCTAAGGCTGGCCGCATGTTGCAAGAATTCACGGCAAATTAAACATTACAGAAATTTTTGAAGAAACGTTCAATTTCAGTGAAAATTTTTGATATTTTAAAAATTATTCTTGACATGCTGTACAAGTTTTATGGACAAAATACCAGAAGTCGAACAATTCTGTAAACCTTTATTGGAAAATTATGAAAATTAGGGGCTGAAAACATAGTTTTTCATTCATTCTTCCATGAATATCCACCATTCACTGGAAAAAGTTTTCAACTTCAAGAGCTAGAGTCTAATGATGAATATATATATTATGACTTGAAACCAATTGAATTCACTGAATAATGATACAAAGTTCAACTATTTATCTCTATAGAGTGCCGAGACACATGTGATATAAGAATAATTCTTGAATAAGAAGGGTAGTGTGGGGACTTCAGACAGGACACTTGCCAACATGCTAGTTATCAATGTATGGGGAGAAAATCAACTTCATATAATTTCCCCAAATGAATTTTTTTTCAATTTGATGAATTAAAAGGGGTATTTTAGTACTCACTTGATAGACCATAATATCAGGCTATCCGCCAAGCGCTTCTGAGATAACGCTTTTCATTTATTAACTGACTTACACTTACGTTAAATTTCATAAAAATATATGTTTCTATCATTCAAAATGTAGGTTTTGAAAAGCTCTACAAGTTTCATAAGAGACATTTCCAGTAGAATCATCCTGTAAACTTTCATTTAGAACATAATTAAAATTTTATGCAGAAATCAAGGGAATCCCTGCATTCTTCAATAATTTATGTAACTTTTGAACCGCAGGAGCTACAATGAAATGGTGAGACATAAAATAAAGACAATTCAATTTACTGAAAAATGAGAAAAAGTTAGATTTCTCATTTCCAATGAGTGCTGAGTGTTTCATACATTAAATGATAGTAGAAATGTAAGAAACCCTCACAAATGGAAACTTTGAGGGGTGCAGAGGGGGTAGCAAGATGGGTGGGGGTGGGAAATTTTGACAGAATTCTTTTCTTTATAATATTAATCCATGAGTAAAAAAATTAGCCTCATATGATTCTTTCTCTCTGAGAAAACAGAAATTTTAGTCTGGTTCCTATGGTAATTGTGTGGATTGGTTCCTTTCTGCATAACACATAAAGAAGGATATGTTTTTTGCAGAAAAGAACCAACTCACATAAATGCCATAAAATTGGAAATTAAATATCTAGTTTATGCTATTAAGAGTACATATACGTTCCCAAAATCAGAATATCTTATTGGATAATAAATTGGGAGGTATTATTGCAGTTTCATCTTTGGTACGCGATATCTCAAAAGTAGCTGATTGTGGGTTGGTTCCTTTCTGCAAAACTCCGTACAATTGAGAATAGGGAATAAAAAATCATACATACCAAATTTCAAACGATCAGGTAATTGGTCGAATTGTTGTGATTTTTCAAAATTTCCAACCCTTATTTTCACTCCCTACCCTTGGACCGATTTGGCTGGATAACGAACTTGACAGATATAAGAATTTGAACGGACATCAGATTCGTGTTCTAGAGGCTCGGAAACGTGTAAAAACTATATCACATCATAAATTTCCGGTTGTCAGGGCAAGAGCAATAGTGAATTTTTTCCAATGAAATGGACTAATAAAGAAGAAACTGTGAGTTCAGTCAAAAATCAATGTCAAACTCTTGAAAAGAAAACAGTGATAATTTCACCAGATATTCCTTTAAACTCTTTGCAAACATTCTAGGATCATGTAATATTTGCAGACTGCTTGGTAAATTCACAAAACACTTCTTACCCCTGTATACAGGTTTTTTCGTGAAAAGATCTAATCTGTGCCTCTCTACTATACGACCATACCTTGTATTATAACCGTGAGTGTTATTTCTCAAGTCTGTGTCAGCATATTTTTTGAAAAAGACTATAACATCATATATCTATTGTCCATATATTGTGAAGATTCCAAGGTCTGAGGAAGCTAATTTCACAGAATCAGTTCTATTGAGGTTTAGCATGATTCTTATTGCTCGTTTTTGCTGTTTTAGAATTATATCGAGGTTACTTCTACTTGTACTGCCTTATAAGCAGAGACCTTACGATAGATTTGAATGTATTACTGAGTGGTATATTAATTTTAATATTCGAATACTAAATAGACCGGACATTTGACGCAAGGCATACAGACCTGGGGAATTTTCTTTTACATCATTGGCAACATGATTATCCCATGTGTGGTATTCTCCAATGTGCGTTACATGGTGTCTATTTATTTATTCTTCAAAAAAACACCTCAGTTATAGAAATGTAGAAATTAAACAGAAAAATGAATCAATAACAATATAAAAATGATTATATGGAGATGATTCACCCTTACCAACACCTACTAATACATTATAATAGATGTTGCCCTTACTCACATTCAATAGCCTATGTAAGGGTATTTTTCATCTGTTACATAATATTGTACAAAAATCAATTCTTTTATGACGCATTTATTATGTTCTCTATATTTTATGATGTAGTAGGTTACTCATGTGTTTATCATTATACATGATGTACAATATACGTACAACAATTTTGTAAAGTGCTTGCTGAAGAGAATAAAAGCAATTTGATTTTATTTGATCTACTTCCCCAAAAGAGCAAGCTGGAGGAGGAGTCATGTTGTTGATTGAATCATCAGAGTATACGCATTCATTTTTTTGTTCAATTGATTTTCAGTTCACATTACAACAGTGGAAAAAAGCAATCAGCTATCGCCTCGAGTTTGGAGAAAATGGGAAGCCATTACCGAAACTTCCTTTCATACCACCATCGGAGGCATTCGACTTCGCAAAGGAATTCACAACTGAGAAGGAACTTGATGTGATAGCTCACGATATTGATGCTTTGAAAACACAAAGCCTCCTGATCTGTGAACGGGTGCTTGGTGGCCATCATAAAGATACTCTGTTCAGGCTGATGTATCGTGGAGCAGCCTATGCTGACGATTCTCGTTTCCAAAGCTGTATCAATTTGTGGAAAAAAGCGTTGCAGTTGAGGGTTGAAAGAGACTCGGTGAGTATCCAATCAATCAAGTAAAAATAACAATACAGCAACAAACCATACTCTCTAAAACAATTTATGAATTCGGAGCTCCTGTAGAGCTTTAAACTAGCCTGTCTGTTTCTTTATAAGTGTAGCCAATCATGAAAGTGAATACCTCACTAATGGATGATAGATGACGACTACTTTTTAGGTAGTCGGGACCGACGGCTTATCGTCTCCTCCGAAAGACGGGGTGGTCGTATCTATGTGATTGTGCTGTGGTCAAAAATTGTTCTCCGCTTGGGATTCGAACCAGGGTCCACCTGGTTATCAGACCGGCGCTTTATCACTCCTCCAACGAGCCACCCAATTACTTTAACCACCCAATTAACTTACGAATAAAAATGTATACATTTTTTATTTTCATAATACACGTAACAATTTAGCAACGTCCAATGGTGCGGGGTGGTGAGGGGCGACTCAGTTGTTCCAGTTCTTATTGGATTAGGTACTTAATGCTTTCTATCCAAGTCAATGCTGAATAAATAGACAATCGCCTTAATTATACAGGGCTATTATAAGAGATTCATAAAAATAAAGATTCCTTTAAAATTTTTAAAGGATGTATTTGAAAAAGTAGTACAAGATTACCTATATAGTTGGAATTATTCATGAAAATATTAAATAGCTGCATTACCACGCTGTCAGCTGACGCCTATATTATATCATAGTTATTATAGCTATTTTTACGATGACACCGCGATGTGCGCGGCGCGTTTCAGAAAGCACGCCTTTTTAATGTCCTACAACCTCATTGATAATACTGCCTCAATGATAATAAATCTAAACTAAATGAGTGCTTATATGATAATATTTTCATACAATAAAATTTAATGTAAATTATGTACCATCAAGTTTTTAGGATAGATGAAACTATTGAAACTTAAGGCTTTGTAATTACTTATATGATCTGATTCTCTATTTATGGAGTTCAGTTTGTCATTGTTGAAAAGTGTCGCTATTCATAATCACCCATTTACATTTTAACAGACCTACGAACAACCAGGCGTTAGTTCCATGAGTTGATAATATTAATGAATTAATAGTTGAATTTTGATTTTTGTTTGATTTGCAGGTGCTGTTTTGTGATACATGCTTCACTGCTCAAGCTCTCGTTAGGCAGTATTTTGATCTCAATGAAAGAAACTCCATGCGCTTTCGAATGAATAAAAGGATAAATGCTCCTGATTGTGACGATAGACTAAGGTTCATTGATGTTTTGTCCACTTTCAATTTGCTGACGGATAGAATTCCCGACTGTCAGCGTTTGCTCAGTTTGAGGCCCGTTTTCAAACGCCAGCAGGAGAGTTACGATCGAATACTGAAATGCATAACATATCTGATCTATTTGATGGTGGAAATGGTGCAAAGCGATGAAAATTATGATACTGTCTACTCTGCGGTGGAGAGGCTGGTCCGGCTGAATCCGCAGTCCGTGTTGACGGGGGATACCATCCTTCACCTCTTCTTGTCTCGTATGAACACAATAAAAAGCACTTACTTCTTGAAAGACAACCAGGTCAGTCTGTTTCGAGCTATATAGTACATTTTATAATATGTGAATGCAGACTAATTTTATGGATGAATTTAATGAATCATGTAATGGAGATTATTAGGTTCCCAGATCACTGCATCTTTTTTATTGAAATTTGATACTTTGGTGGATTATTATCTCAAGGTGGATAACTGTTAGTGATTTGAATGAATCCCTCATTAATTTCATTAGAGGCTTCAGATCCTACAAATCAACTGTATTTCTTAGAACGGATCTAAAGCCAATAAAGGTTTGATAGCTCTATTTTAATCTCAAGAAAAAACATTTGCAGTAATATTAGGATGGAAGTTCATGAGTTCGTTCATATCAGTGTTATTAATGTAAGCGAAGGAAAATTTTCTTTTGCATCACAGGATCAAAGCTCTCCCCCCCCCCTCAGAGAGATGAGCTACACCAACGGGCTACAATATTTCTCCTCAATGAGAAGGATTTAGAAATTTACACTCATAAATTCTTATTTTAACTTTGTTGTAAGATTTATAAATAGGCGAACTATTTCCTATAGGTACCTGAAAAATCCTTCCTATGAATAAAGTTTTCAACTTTGATTTTAACTATAGCACTCACGATTTTGTTGCTTGTCGAACGCGTTTCAAGGCACGGATCCACATCTTAAGCGTACAAAAGGAGTACCTAGATACACCTGAGTAGCTTTTCACAAGCAACAAAATCGTGAGTACTGTTGCTGAAGTGAATGATGATAACATCATTTATTTTTTTGTACTCTTGTTAAAAAGCAAATATGCAACATATTATTCTATTTTAAGTGTTGGTATTCATATTTAAAACCAGACTTGAATAATTACATTTTTAATCTTTTTAACCTTGACTTAGAGAACATTTTTGTGATTCACTTCTTTCATTGTACCGTATACGAAAATTTGACTTATGATCTGTTATTAGTTTTATTGTTCTCATGGAGTGTATTACAAAACATATTTACAGAAAATACCACACTGGAGAATATTTTTCAACTGTATTGTATTGTTTTTTCTGTTTCATTCATCCTCTTGAAGCTAATGCCACAGGTAATTAATCCCTCATGAATCAAACTGTATCCTATTTTATTCTTAAGAAATAATTCTATTCTTCGTATATTCAAAGTGGTTTAGGTAGCATAATATGATATTTTCATTAGCCTATTTTTCTTTTTGATTTGATGTTTAAATGCTTTTCCATCTAAATAATATCACTGAAAGTCTATCCATATTTTCATTAAATGGCCTAATTGAATACCCATTAGTTGCACCTATGTTTCAACACTTAGGAACCCTCCTTACATTATCAATTCCCCTTATTCTATTTTCACTTAATTTGGTATCGTTTTTCGAAAAACTTGCCTACTTTACATTGTTTGCGTTGTAATTTCACCTGATTTCTTTTTTCTTTATCTTTGTAATTTCTTCTTACGTTGTAACTTCTTCCGATTTATTTTTCCTTCTTCCTTAACTAATTCATGCTCGTGAAAGTTAAATCGTACAGTTTAGTTTTAAAAGAATCATTCAAAAAATTTTCATTGTTTTTAGTATTTCACAATCTACTTTTTGGGAATATAGTTACAGCTAATAATTGCAGTGGGAGTCTTGGGAATCACTTTATCACACCCTTGATGAGTTGCAAAATATATTTCAACCATGATTCTTATCCAAATTAACGTGAGAGAAACAATCTTCTATGTCTTAAGACTGAAAATTACTGTTTGTCTGCTAATTATCTGTCAACTTCTTCAATAATCGGCAATTAGAAAAGGTCTTTCTGTGAATTACAGTACTTCAAGTTCATGAGGATCAAGGCACGAACGCAATTTCTTCTCTGGTTTTTCAATTTCTACTAAACTTAAACTGATGGTTAACCACTTTTGATGGTTACTTTAAACCATCTAAGTAACTTTCAACATCACAGTATAATTCACAAATATTATTCCACTGTGCTTTGTAATATAGGAAAAAATTCCATGTAAATTGAGACCATGAAGCGGTTTTGTTCGCCTCTGCGTCATGAAAATTCCCTGGTGAAAAGAAACTAGTTCAATGAATAAGAAAGTGGTTGAACTATAGGTTCATTTGAAACTAAATTCATTAACAATGATTATTGTTGCTTGCTGCTGTGTATGAATCGATTTGAATTGCATTATATTGCGTGTAGTATTGAATTTGTATGCATATTGTATTGTAGCATATATTACATTATATGCGTGTAGCATTGAATTTTGTCAACTCTTAAGTAATCGAAATATCATGAAGTGCCCTAGAAAATTTATTCTGTCTCTTATAATCTACTGATAATTATTATGTTCTTGAAATGAGTTCTCACTCTTGTGCGTTGATGGGTTTTCAGAAGGTGCCTATTATATAATAGGATACAAATTAATATAATTCAACGATTGATATAAAATTCAACGTTTAATATATAATTCAAATATAAATTGAAGAAGAAAACAATTATAAAAATAAAACCAGAGTGCGAATGTTGGAGTTGAGAAAACAGGAAAAGTAAAACTAGAATTAAGTGAGGATTTTAAATTACAACATTTTGAAACAAAAGATATAATATTTTAAAATAATAGTAATTGGGGGAATGAATAATAGATAAATTGGATGCAAAATAAAATTTAAAACAATGTACATAATATATGCTTCTGGAATAGTGGAATTGTTATAATATACAGTACTGTATTGTAAATCTAAAAAATATTATTGAACACATAATAAAATATCATGTATTAGTTACTGTAGGAGACAGTATTCTCATAAATATCATTAATAAAACATACCTATAAGAAGTTTCATGTAGAAAAATTTTTGAGTTTATTAGTAAAATAGTAAATAGAGAAAAATATCAGATTATATTTGAAAATTATTCTAAGAAGAGATAGGAGATATCCTCATTTCATGGATATCGAATATTGAAAGTTGGATAATCTCAAGCTCAATAATCTCATTTTCAGATGCTTTTCCCGAATATACCTGTGATAAGAATGCTTATAAACTGTGGAGCGCCCATCAATGCTCGGAATTTTACTCAGTCAACACCCCTGCATATTGCTTCTAAGCAATACAATTTTGATGCTCCAGTAAGTATTATTAAATCTGGTCAACCAATTCTTATTTCCAACTATTCTAGTTCATTGCGTTTTAAAACAGGAAACTTCAAGATGGGCTTAGTAAATCATGGAATACCGTATTCATAATTTCAGATCTTGTGAAGCAAAGAGCTTTTTAGGATAGGGTTTTCATCTTATGAGGTTGAAACCTGAACCCAAAATTGTAAAATATGAATAGTCAGATTTATTTTCTAATTAAAAACCAATGTTCCATTTTTTTATCGAAAAATTGAGAGAATCAAATTAAATTACATAATTTTTACCCAGATCATTGTAAGAAACCTCTAAGGAATAATTATAGTTCAGCAACTAGTCACGTTAAGCATAGCACAATAGATAAAACAGCATTTAACTTATAAAATTATTTTTATTATGTATTTTAGCCAACGGAATATATTGGTAGTGAAAATTTATTAAAATATTAGCTCTGCTAATTGACAATGACTGGCTGTCGTTAGTAAAGACAGTCAGTCGTTTCCCCTTTCTGGAGGAACATCAATTGTTGCATTACACTCTAACTGATTAACTGCATGTTATTCAGAGGTGTTCTGCATCTTCACTTGGTTGTGAAGACTGGCTTATGGTTGAGAGGATCGACGTGCTAACCACTGGTTGATGATTATTCGCCTGCTGTATTGCCTGTCCGGGCTGGGAGGGTATTCTGGCGGGGTGGGGGTGGCTTCGGCTCGGTTGGTGTTGGTTCGGGGGCTGTGGGTTCTGAATTTATGGCTTTTGGGCCGGCATTGGCCGGGCTGGAGTCATTTTCCCGTCTTGCCGGGGTGTCTTCTTTGCTTGGACGGGTTGTATAGTGGAGTGAATATGAAAGTGGCAACCAGCTGGTAGGCCTAGGCCCTTCATAGGGCTGTTGCGCCATTGACAAACAAACAAACAATTGACAATGACAATTCAATAGTAATGAATTCAGGTATTGTAGGATTGTAGGTCGTGCCAAGAAAGTCGTTCATATCCTTTTTGAAAAACTATGAAAACGATTTCGAACACTCATTATTTCTGTAAAAAAATCACATGAGGCTTTACTGAACAATCCTCAACGAATTTCGTTAGAAAGTTTTGTTAGATAACTATACCGTGAAATTTCACTATTTGAATTCTAGATAAGCCGTATTTTAAGCCGATATTCATGCTGTATTCAATGAAAAATACTATAAATCATAGTTTTTTTTATCAAAAAAGTAGCCATAAAATTTGCATTTTTTGAATTCTAGTTAACCTAATCCAACTGTATTTTTGCTGTATTCAAAAAGCATACATTTAAGCTCATTTTTATATAATTTGCAAGGCTCATATTGTCAGTCCTATTACACCATACACTTATATCTATGTGTCAACTTTTTGTCAAATCTTGCAAGCTTATCTCCAGAATAAAAAAGTCTATTCAATTTCATTCTAATTTACAGACGGTTCGACTCTTACTTGATAACGGAGCCCACCTTGATCTACCCAACAAAAAAGGCGAAACACCAGCCAAATTGATTCAAGAAAATTCTGAATCTTCCATCCCTCTGGTACACTATGTCTCTCTACAATGTCTAGCCGCATCAGCTATTGCAAAGTATCGAATACCATATGCTGGAGAAGTATCAGTTGCGCTAGAGCATTTCGTAAGACTGCATGAGAAAAGGTAATTTATGAAATAAATTGAAAAATATACCAACATTATTTATAGATTTATTCACATCTCGATGTTACATCTAACTATCAAAGATCCTTATGTTGAATTATTGAAAAAAAATATATATATATGTATTAAAATAATAAGTAAAAATTTGCTATTTTGGGAAATGAAGAAGCTTAATCATGAACATTACTCGGTTATAATTTCTCAGTTGAATGCTACTATATTCAAGCACCAAGAGCACAAAAAAGTAACAATATATGGCGTCTAATTCATCTTCTTCATAATCTTGAGCACTTGAGATAGGTCCCCTGATTCTTTCATGATTTAAATGCGTACATTAGAAGCTCTTAAACGACCTCGGATCAACAATCAACCGCTCATCGTGTTAACTAAAGTGACTATATTAGATAGTTATATAGTTATTTTAGGGTTAACCGTCCATTTTTAAAGAATAAAACCAACTTCCATTGCGAAGGCAGATGTTGCAATGAACATCGAGACCTTTCATGTAAAAGTTCAGCCTTTTTTCAAGTGAGACCAATATTCAGTCAGTCATTCAGGAACGTTTTGAATTGAATTTTTATACTATTGTTTTATTAGATTCAACACATTCATATTAAGTACCGTATATAATATTGTCCTCGATTATTTTTTATGGTCAACAATCAATGTGGGGTAGGAGGTAGGACATACTTGAGTAAAAATGTTTAATTGACTTTATGAACTTACTCATTTTGACAGTAATATTTTATAAGATTTCTTTTTCATCATCTGTGTTAATAGTTTTGCCTAACAAAAAAAGGTAATTGAAAAATAAAATGAAAATCAAATACCCTTTTAAAAACTTTAAAATTATTAAAACACAAACATGTTTCGGGACATTCAGCCCATTATCAATGTGGATAAATAATAGTAATGAATAATAATAACCATAATTGGATAGAAAAAAATTTATTTTTTATTATCATTTCATCCACATTTATAATGGGCTGAATGTCCCGAAACATGTTTGTGTTTTAATAATTTTAAAGTTTTTAAAAGGGTATTTGATTTTCATTTTATTTTTCAATTATTATAAATAGCCCCAAGTTTTAAAGTTCAATTTTCAAAAAAAGTAGTTTGAGAATAATGTTTTCAACAATGCTTTATTGAAAATAAATTATACTATAGGATACGGTGACTTCATCATTGATATAGCACATTATTATTGTAATTTGCATAAAATCAAATGAAAATCAAGGATTTGCGATATTCCATTACAAAATGTTTTTTTTTATTATTACAAATGTGATTTCTCTGTTCCTGCACTTGAAAATGAGTTTTGGAAAATTTGTTCATCGTCAAATTTGAAGCAGTTATTTGCCGCATGGGCAAACTATTCATCAGCTGAAAGCACTATCATGTAGCTTGAAATTTACACTTTCAAACACGCTCTAGTTCAAATTTGTATCTCAAACATTGGGGACGTGGCAGGCTTTTGAAGAGGACGCCTGAGTATCGAACTGACTGCGCTAGTGAACGCAACCAGCTCTGCTCTACACCTCTTCTCGGACTGGGACACCCCTTCAACCTAGTAAAGTCTCATGCTACTTTAGAAAATACAAAATATGCAAATCCCGTGATATAGGAAAGACGCTTTGATGGCTATAAAAATCATTTTAAATGGATCCAGAAGCGTGATGAATATGGCAGTTGTAAGGTTCTGAGTATCGTTCTAAAAGCATACTTCATTGGGCAATCTCTTTGGGCTCTTGTTTCATATTCTTCGGATATTTTATGAGGAAATTCTGAATTGCGGTTTCGTTTGGCAAACATTCAACGATCGGGACTCCTTCTATGGTGGATCGGTCCTGAACTACGGACAATCCCCCTCCCCTTTGTTCATTATAGAGAACGTTGATTGTTTCACTTTAAAACTCTTTATAAACATTCCCAACATTGCACCATCTCATAAAATCTTCCATAAGAGCTCTCAAAAATCTATGAATTTTGATAGAGTATTAAAAAATTCTGAGCCTTCCAAGCTGGCACAAGTCGTTACTGAGGCGCCCCTCTTTGAAGAACTGTTAAGGCCAAGGTTCATATATAGAGGTTACCTCGATCCCGCTTTCTCACTTGCACTCGCACACGAGCATACGTCACTCACGCGCTGTCATTCATGTAATTTATGGTTTGGTATCAAACGAATCACTTTTAAAAAGAATTCAATTTATTTCCAAAACACATATTTTACATAATAAACTCTAATATGCACTTAGAGGAGGTCTGAACTGATCAAAGACAAAAACAGATCTGATGCTACAATGTGATCTACGAGCTAATTACAATAATGCTGACTTAACATCTAAGTGTATTAAACGCTTATACTATGAGGTTTTTGGTTAGATAACTCCTCCATCCCTAAAGAGAACATCAGGGATGTGGTCCTGATGTTGTCCAGCCAGTTGAGCAGCTGGAGCTGGTAGCATCCTTTTGAAGAAATTTTGGTAAACTACTATGATTACACCCACTAGAAGGGCAATATAAAGTGGAGAAGTCCATAGGCTTGCTGTCAAGTGGTCACTTACAAAAATTGGTTCAACATTATTCATTTCAATCTTTTCTAGGTTCAAATTCTTAAGTTGTACAGTAAAATCGTGCTTTTGAATATTACCTATGTCTAAATTTAAAATTTCTAAAAACTTTGGATGACCTCTTGTTTTTGATACATGGTTTGGTAGTAGATTATTTCTAAAAGTAATATTATTGTTTTTCATTATTTATATGGAATACACCTTTAAGAATGATGTCTTTTGTTTCTTCTTGATTTTGTATTTTCAAAGTTTCCTGATTAGGAAAAGTTGCTAACTTGAATATTGATTTAATTCAGGAATTCATTTCAATAAATTTTCATTGATTTCAAGAATGGTATATTTACAATTTTCGGTTGAACTATGCTTTAAAATTGATTTTTCACAATTGGGGTTTGAATTCATTAAATCAGTGGATAAACAAAGAGACGTATCATCTATCTTGGTATTACAATCAGTTTCTAGACCTAATATGTTCAAATTTTCTACTTTTGGTTCTAGTATAAACTTAACTCTAGGCAGTATAGTCACATAGTTATTTTCAAGTTTTGTTGGAATAGATAATTTGTAAAGATCAAATTCGGTTTCATCAGTCAATGGCAATTCAATAAAATAAGTTATTTGTTTCTTATTAACAGTACAATCAACATTCATTATTCTTTCAATTTTAAACATGTTATCAATATCAATTTTCATAGGAATCTTATTTTTATAATACTTAGCAATTCTATTAATTTCAACAAACAATTCTTTAGCAGAGGTGATGCTTGGGTGAAGAGTTTTCAATTTACAGAATGTTAATGAATTTTCTATTTCTTGAATTAAACTTAGAACCATATTATACGAAATCAGCAATTGATTAAAAATATCTCTACATTTTTCCAATTCAATATAATCACTTAATCTACAATCTACATAAATAAGTTTTGAAACAAGTTCATTGAAATTATCATTGATTACATTCAAGGTTCTATTATACTCATTAATAATATTCATATTCACTGAATATTGCAAATATATTTGTTTTTCAATTTAATTTTGATTGTTCTTCATGTTATTTAGGATCTTATCATATCTTTGGCCGTCATAGGCGTCTAAATTTCCAGTGATTACTTGAAGAACTGAGCCTAATCCATTGATTAATCCTCTTCTTTCTCTTGGAACATATTCATTGTTCACGTTGATTATTTCTAGTTTTTCAACTACTAAATCCCTAGAGTGGTTGATGAATTGTATAAAATTAATGATATCTCTCAACTTACTACTATTGTCTGTAACATATTCAATCTTACTACTAGTGTTGGATGTAATCTTTCGGCCATTCCGTTAGATTGAGGATGTTGTGTACTGATGAAATGAACTTCATCAGTTGTCTACTAATTTCGCATTGGTTTATTAAATCCTGTCTACTTGTTCTCATAGATGGCCAATAGTATCGTTGTTTTATCCTATCGTAGGTTTCCTGAATTCCTCTATGATTTGTTTTTCCTTTGTGGTAGTTCAATAGGATGACTGTCATTTCTTCTTCGTCTGTAACGTCTAACAGCTTTTTTGAACATTTTACTAGAATCAAATCTGGACGTTTGAAATGCATGTTGATGACAACTGTAAATCTCTTGAAGAAATCATTTTCAAAGAATAATGAATATTCTATGTTTGGTGCGGTGTACGTTTTTATGAAATCTATTACGTCTTTTTCTGATATTTCCACAAAAGTCTGGTTTTTTCAAATAATTTTTTCACTTTCACGTTTTGAGGGTTGTACTTGACTAGGCTGAGTATCACTTGGTGTTTTCCGTAATTCACTGGCTCATCTAGTATCTGGACTCCTGCTGATGTATTATCTCCTGCATTGGTGTGAACTGGTTGGTCATCTTCTTCTCTCAATTCTTCTTCTACGTCTCCTAACTCTATCAGGGGATTTTCGTTCTGGTCGACATTAGCTAATACTTGAAGCGTATTTCCCCCAGGCTTTGCGCACAAGGAGAAATAGCCCTCTTCCAAACTCACTCTAACCTGTAAACCTACTAGTTGGGAGCTCAGGAATTCAATAATTTAAAACTAATTTAATAATTCCAATTCTATAATTTATTCATGTCGATATGATCTCGTTATTCTCAACAATTACAGACATTACAAAAACAACAAAAAGTTAGGCTACAATCCAGTGGATCAATGAGAAGTAAATAAAAAAGCATTACATTAATGAAATAAAGAAGGGTGATTCAAATACCTTATTTACTATTTCTTGATATTCTAACAACAATATAAGTAAAATAAAGCACATTTCATACCCAAATAAGTTAATATTGTGATTATCTCTCATCTAGCTAGAACAATGTGCTCTGTCTGGTTTGGAGGTTCGAAAGAAAGTAAAGAAAGGAAACATGAGAAGCTACTCAAGTATAGTTCAACACTATTGTAATAAATAGTATATGTATTTTTTCTACGTTGTTTATTTTCAGATTGTATTTTAAAATGAAAACTTTGTTGAAGACAATTTATGAAATTCGTGCATTTTGAAATGCTAGCATTACATACTGATTGATTTTCGATGTCAAATCCTGCAAATAGATCTTTGTTGTCAAATCCTAAGAATTGATTTGCATTGTTTTCTGCATTGGCACTTCTAGGTTGTGTCTCTTCATTGGTGGGTTTGAGATTTACTGGGCCATTGATAGCTTTGTTTATTATGGCATCAATGTCACTCAATATTCTGGGTGCATCTTGAGAAGTAGTATTATTATTATTATTGTGTAGCTGAATTCTGGAGAGGGCATCGGCATTCACGTTTTTGGAACCTTTTTTATATGGTATGTCGTAGTCATACTCTTCCAATTTAAGTCTCCAACGCAACATTTTCGAGTTTGGCTCCTTGATTGAGAAGAGCCACTGAAGAGGTTTGTGATCTGTGAAGATATTGAATTTCCGGGCGTATAAGTACGGTCGAAAGTGCTTGGTAGCCCATAAAATAGCTAAAAGCTCTCATTCTATAGTTGAATATCTAGTCTCTGTATCATTCAAAGTTCAGCTTGCGTACGCAATAGGTAGATCAACCCCATTTTTAAACTGACTCAATACAGCACCAATTACAAATTGGCTTGCGTCTGTTGTGAGATTGAATTTCAAGTTGAAATCTTGGTATTGCAGGATGGGATCATTTGTCAAAATATTTTTACAATGTTTAATACACTTCTCTTCTTCTTCTTCATCTCTGCCCCGGGATGCCTTGCAGCGTCGGGGTAGCCTCGGACCAACTTCTCCATTCGTCCCGATCCTCAGCCAGCCTCCTCATTTGTCCTAGGGTCTTTCCTCTCTCCTCTCCCAGTCTTCTTATGTGCTCATCATATGAGTACCTCGGACGTCCTCTTCTCCTCCTACCGCCAACCACCACATTTG
The DNA here is from genome assembly GCA_017141385.1 of Sogatella furcifera. Lineage (NCBI taxonomy): Eukaryota > Metazoa > Arthropoda > Insecta > Hemiptera > Delphacidae > Sogatella > Sogatella furcifera. The sequence goes on from CM029548.1 coordinate 39,643,353, forward strand.
CATATTGTTTAACCTTCCTTTCATTCTCCATTCTTTGTATATGACCCCACCATCCTAATTGTTTCTTATCTATAGCCTCTTTTATATCTTTCATTCCGATTTCCTCCCTGATCAGATCACTTCTCACTCTATCTCTCAATATTCTTCCAGCCGTCAAAATACGCATAATTAATACACATATATTTAAATATGTTTTGAAACAACTTATGTATTCTGGATCATCGGGGTTGATTTTTGCTTCTTTCTTTAAACATTTTGTTAGAGGTTTAGTGAGGGATGCGAAATTTTTTATGAACTTTCTGTAGTATCCTAATAGTCCTAGAAATCCTTCAATTTACTTGACTGTTTTTGGTATAGGATAACGTTCAATCACTTCAATTTTGTCAGGGTTTGGTTTCACTCTGTTAGATCGGATTTGGTAGTAGTAATTATTAACACACTATAATTCACAATAAACTGCATTTAATTGTAATAATAAAAGTAGAAAAGCAAAGTACATCACACACATCAGTAATCGCAGTAATCCATAATTTCATAGTGGAACAAAAGACAAAGACACCTCTTTTAGGTTACCCAAGGCTCTAAAGGCGCGAGAAAAACATGCTGCCAACGTACTAAAAGATAATACAATATTATTTGAATTAAGAATATTTATATGACAAAGATAATACAATATTATTTGAATTAAGAATAGGCTATATGACACACTCCATTGCTGGTCACTAAATGTCCAAGAAATGCCACTTCTTTACGTAGAAATTCGGTCTTATCTATCTGCAATTTGAAGTTCACGTTTCTTAGTCTCTCAAATACTTCTCAAAGTCTGATGATATGTTCTTGAAGGTTGGTTGAATAAACGATTATATCGTCAAGATACACTAGGCAAATTTTGTTTTGAATTCCTCTCAGCACGTTATTCATTGCTTTCTGAAATGTATTTGGTCCGTTTTTCAAGCCAAACCACATCCTTAAAACCTTGTAGGGTCCTGTGTCAGATGAGAAGGCTGTTTTTTCAATGCTATCCTTATCCATCTCGATTTGGTGGAATCCCAAAAATAAATCAAGAAGAGAGAAGTATTGTGATCGGCCTTGTTTGTCCAAAATGTCTGTAATGTTGGGTAATGGAAATCTGTCATCTATTGTCTTGGAATTAGAATTACAAGTCAATCAAAATTTGGAATTTCTTCTTGCCTGAAGCATCTGCTTTTTTGGGGACAATCCAAAGCGGGCTATTCCATGGGGAAGAACTTGGTTGAATAATATTTTATGCTAATAAATCTTCAATATGATTGTTGATTTCTTTTCAATAAATTACTGGATACCAATAGTTCCTAGTGTAGACAGGGATTTCGTCTGCAGTCCTTATCACATGTTTTATTTGAATAGTAAAAGAAAGTTTTTCGCCTTCAACATAAAATATATCTTTGTATTCTCTTATCAATTTTTCAATTTCGGATTTTTCTTCCTCGTTCATGTGGTCTGTCCTCATTTTATTAAAGTCCAATCTTGGTTTACTGTGATTAGTCATGTTGAAATTCGAATTGTTCAGTTTAGATTCAAAAGTTTTCTGGTGACATGCATTGATAATTTTCAATGGGTTCAACATTAATTGGTTGAAGGAAGTTGATTGTTTTATTTTCTAGCTAAAATGTACTCTGCAATGTACTGACAGTTACATTGTTCGATATTTTTGTGAACAGACCAGTACAAGAGTAGTCCGGCTGCTACAGGCAATGGTTTAGCATTAATATATTCCTTTAATAGTGGGCATCAATGCCAAACAAATGGTACATTCAGTTAGAAAGTTCATCATTAGGTACCAGGCAGAAATTGTGAGTTTGATAATACAATCACTGGTACATGCACTACATCAATCGGAGCTTGATGCTTAACATCAATTTTTAAACAGTCTCCGGCTAGAATTTGTTTGATATCATCATAAAAAGCCAGATCCATACGAGTTTCATTCCAAACAACAATTCTACGATCAACACAATCCATGAATGGAAATCTTCCCATTTTATTAGGATTATTAATCATACCTACATTTAAGAAAAAAGCTGACAAACAGTCAGTGAAAAAAATTCTACTGGCGTTTGATTTGCCATAGATAAAAATCGAGTTCATTTTTCCACTTTCTTTGTTGCACACACTAAACACAGTTTTAAGAAAATCAACTACACAATTTAGAGATTTAAACTGAAACATTAGTAATTTGAGTAGAGAATCAGTAGATTCCTTTAAAGGCAAATAGAGAGTTGTATAGACGTATAGTCATTTATATCTAAACAGTGAAACATTGGTCTCACTCTTTGATAAGTTTCTAGAAAATTGATCACTGTCCACTGTCTAATTCTATCTCAAACAACTGTTAAGGCTGCTGTTGACATTCTATCACGCAAAAAATCGAGTAATAGCGTGGCGATGACAACCATAATGTTGAATGAAACAATAGTTCAGGCGGAGAATGACACTGTTCCAATAACAAGTTGATTATTTCTTGGACTGATAACTTTGAATTTTTACATTGGGATCCACGCAAGTCAGCTTCGTCATTTCTTGAGCCAATTGTAGCGCCAGATGGTGTATTCTCTCGCTGGTGGAACCAGCAACCTTCCCTTGATAGGTTGTTGATTTCCACCACTCTCGCGGATCTGTTGTTTTGATCGAGTCCAGAGGGTATACGCTTAAATCGACCAGGATGTCGCCAGTTCTGGGTGGCAACTGGAAAGTGGACAATTTCCCGTCGTCCCTCAGAGAGATAGTTGAACAAAAATTTGAGGTCCCAACAGCATAGTCCGTAGGTTCTACTAGGTCGGCAAAAGTAGTTATACCAATTGTAGCTGGTGAACGCTGAACACTGGCAGCACGTGGATGATGTGGAGGTGGCTGGACAGGCGGGTTCTTAGTCTGCATGGGTGGCAATACAGATGAATCACATCCTTGTTGTAAGTCACTGTCACTGAGTAGTTATATTTCTGACGGTAACTGAGTAAAATGAACAGAGTTTGACATTTTCCACTTGTTAACAACAAATTCTCTAACCAATTGTACCGATTTGCCAGGTAGCCAGAGACTGAGTTCTTTACTGTTGAGAAAAATGTTTCAAGCAAAAGTTGAGTATTGTGTGCAAAATGTGTTAAAAATGGTAGAGACTTATTTGTCCATTTTTACCTGATATTTGGATGTCACAACTAAATTTTTAATTTGAAGTTCCATGAACTGTGGTTACTTTAAAGGGATCATTAATTTTACTATCGCATCTTTATAAAGTTCTTGTCCAATGAATGATTTTATGAACAATTTTGTACTTGCTGAATCAATTAATATTCTCAAATTTGTTTTTGGGTCAAAGAAATATGGTAGTTCATTATCAGTCATTTGGAAGAGGTGGGGATTTTTCTTAGAAGGTCTGTCCAAAGTATTTTGAGTGGAAATGCTCATTGGAGTAGGTTGATTGTGTTGTTGTTGACCAAATTGCTGTTTAGGATACTGGTATTGCTGCTGGAATTGTTGTGGTGGTCGAAATTGTTGTGTTCAAAATTGTGTGTTATTTTGGAATTGATGGGGTTTAAATTGGTGGTTGTTTTGGAACTGATGTGGTTGAAATTGATTTGAGATAACCTGAAAGTTTCTTTTGATTGGTGGGTTGCCCAATAGTTCATTGAATCCTGGTAATTTTTTGGTTGGTAGAAATTTTTTTGATTATTAGGTAAACTTACATTCTGTTTTGGGTAATTTGGAGATGAGCTCATTTTGAATTGGAAATTGTTGCACAACATGTTCAACACTTCCTCAAGTGAATTTGGATTTTTAGTTTGCATTGAGGATCCAATTAGTTCACGTAATCCTTGAAGGAGTACTCTTAGAGCCAATTTTGACACATACTAGCAAAGTACATTAGAGGCAATGGGTCCATTAGAGGTATTGTTGAGGACATTTTCAAAACACATTGATAAACAAAAACAGCAATAAGAGAATACATTACAGGATTCAATTGGACATTACACAATAGCAAGTTGAATATCATAAGCAACATAGTTAATCAAATTGGTACATGGCAAAAGACAAGAATTACAATCACATTATTTCATTATATCAATAACTGTCCAATAATACAAATCTCTAAGTTGACTGGACACTTTACTGATAGGGAATTGCACAATAACTGCTCCTTCACAAAGATTGAAGTATGGTATCACTTCAGCATTGGGGAAGAGGTCAAATATTGCTTCCATAAAGCATTCTGCAGAACTAAATGGTTCTGGTTGTTGTTTGTCTCCAAATGTGAGGAATGGCTGTACAAGCCAATGGGTGCTGGTTACAAGCTGACAATTGCTGCACTCACACATTTCTGCTACTAGTTCCACTGGTCACTGTAGATTGATGTTGACAGTACAGCATACAGACCTTGACTGATCTTGCAACAATGGCTTCAAGAAAGTCAAGTGAGGTGAATGGAGGTTGGAGGCAGGTGCACAGATCATATGCGCAGTGGACTTGTTGACACAGATCCCCCTCCACATCATGTTTAGCAGCAAGCTTCATATACCAGTTGATGACATCATGGTACATTTCTGGAACGTTTTTCAACTTGCCAGATGACATCAGACATTGGTAGATGTGGAAGATGTTGGATGTATCCAGTACATGTTCTCTTGATGTAAAAAACTCCTCAGTCTTATACTTGGGATCCAGTGCACAGGCTCCCAGAGCTAGCATGAGGCAGAGCACAACTTGATATGTACTGGTATGCATCTTGACTGCAGAATGATGCTCATGGGCATTGCATCCGCCTTTTATACTCTTCCTACCAATGGGGATGACATCATCTCTCTATTTGTCAGTACGTGGGTGTTTAGCTGCAAGTGGACATCCATCATTGTCATCATCAGAATCTGAAATATTCATTTCTCCACCTGACCAAAATGTGGAGCTACTGCAGTCTGACTCATCCTCCTCCCCTCTCTTCTCATCAAGTTCATGATGCCCATATGCCAGAGTTGTGATTCCATCTTCAAGGATAGTAGTGGCACAAAGTAGTAACAGTATGACATGGCTTGATGGTGCTGAATCACTTTGGTTGCCTTTCATATCCATTTTTCTCCATGTTCCTCTGGCTTCTCCAGGATACATTTAAAGTCTGTACAGGCAACAAGTGGAAGACTAAATTTGTTCAAAGATTTGTTCTTGAGATTTATAGTAGGTAGACTTTCATCTTTTTCAGGTTGTGGCATGATGATCCGTGTAGTCTTGTTGTTGGCACAGTATTCTTTATGCTCTTTCATCCTATGTTCTCCGTCAACCTTCCCATTGTTATTGATTGTATAGTGGGTGAAACAATGGAGGCAGATGATGATTTTATGCACATGTTTTGTCAGCTGTGCACCAACAAGCTTTTCAAAATTTTAATGTAGCAGTAGTGGGTGTTGATACTGAGATCATCCTCATCCTGAGCAGTGTTGGAAGTGGTGGTGGTAGTAGTGGTGGTGGCGCTGCTGATAGTGTCTATAGTTGTGGTGGTTTTATCCTCAGAGGCTTCAGAGATGATGAGAAGATCGAAATGATCCTCCTTTCTTTCACCATACATCTGGGAAAGATGTTTTTTTTTCATCTACACCATACACATTTAATGACACTCTAGGATTATTTCTTTCAAAGATGTCAATCTGGTAAATTTCAGTTGGGAATATTAATACATCAGTTATATTTATCCTCCAATTGGTAGTATTGATGGTTGACTTGTTCCAGGGAAAACCCTTGCACGTGCTTTGCTAGCATAGCCCACTTGAAACACTTTCGATCCTCGTTCTTAGGATTGATGACTGCCTCCTGTGATGTTAATTTAGCTGGAAGCTTGATGTATGATGATCCTCTCAGTGGTGTATGCTTACTAATGCAAATAAGCAATTCATTGATTATGAGGAGACTCCATCTGCTAGACTTGCCTTCAAATTTTTCTTATCGTCCAGCATTGTCTGACATGCAGTCTTCACCAGGTTGGGGATTTCAAAGCTGCTGAACACAGAATAGTTTGGTGTTTTGTTCTATAATTTGAGCTCAAATGCGACTTTCTACCATCAAAGATTTCCAAGATAGACGCATTTTAACACAATAAATTGGTGTTTTTCCGGTATATAGGAATAAGCTCGAAGAACTTAGGTTAATGGAATTCTTCAATTTCGTCCGAATTGAACATATAGTATATGAAATAGAACCGCCTTTTGAAGCTGAAAACAATGAGCTATAGTTTGTTAAGATCCGTTCACTTTTACGAAAGTTAAAGATGTCCTTAGATTATTATCCTTGAAGGGTCCTTTCTACTGCAAATAGTCCAGATTTTGATCAGTAAAATAAGTATTCTGATGAGGAATGATCAATATAGACTACCAGACACCACTTTGAATATTGTTATTACTTTGTGTGTATATTTTAGTATCAAAATATTGACAAAAACCACCTGTAGCTGAATTTGGAGGAATTCCATTCTTGGAAAAGTGATTAAGGATCAAAAATTTGTCAAATATCAATATTGATATGTTATTTGGACTCTACTTCTCATGCTCGACAACTTTTAGGGTGAAGGGGTAGTGGATTTATTGTTATTTTATGAGTAACATCACATTTAAAAGGAGTTAAGACAATTTTTTGAGATTTTTCTAAAAAAAATGGGAGTTTTGATCAAATGTAAAAAATTTTCTATTCGGCCGATTTTCGATTTCTTTTTTTCAATCGACGCAGATTTTAGTCCTCTTTAATTTCTATTCAGAGCATTTTTCTCTAGGACCAACCGTTTTCGGGTAATATGCGAAAAACTAAAACATTGTACCCACCAGGTCTGGGGACTTTTAGTATGTTAACCTCCCAACTAGTCTAAACAAATCCCCGAGGTCAAACATTGGGGCACATTTCATGCACACACATTAGGCTACTATTGTTTCTTGATTATCTATTATTGACAATAGTTTGATTGATAATTAATATATGATTATCTCATGTTGAATATGTGAATTGCTATAACTGCAGATAGGGGACATAATCAAATTTTGCAATTTTTTTTAAAGTAGGTAAAAGAAAAACTCAATAACTTTGATGTACAGAAATATGGATTCAAACAGCCTTAATCAATAATAAACAACCAATATAAGGTTGTACTAGCATCAGATTGCAAGAAAACTTAATTATACGTTTTAATAGCTTAGGCATTTTAGTATTACGGTATATCATATCTATAACATTTATTTATCTCTTCTCTGAAAAATTACAAAGTTTGTAGATGTCTTCTTTTTCTATTCTATGTTCGGTATTCCACATAAGATTCTCATGTATTACCGTAAATTTTTTGCAATCAAAATATTGTCAATAATATAAATATCCCAGAAAAACATTAGTTTTATCAAGAAAGTAGTGCGGGAGTGTTTTCTCGACGGTTTCATAATGTATTTCAGGGCCCTGATTGCAAATAAGCAATGTGCTGATAGGTACCTCAGAGTGCGGCCATATAATACCCTCAAAAATCTTGAAAACCCTTGAGTTTCGGGACTTTATAGTAAATACTATTGTATATATATATGAAATAAATTCTTATTTCTCTGTGTTGTTATTCTGTGATGTGAGTTTTCGATTTGGTTGATTTTTCAGTCCAAAGATACTAGTGGATCGTGTGAAATTTATAGTTTGTGATGCCAGGCGAAAGGTGCGCAGTTGCAGTGTGCAATAAGTACAATAATGCACAATAAGTGCAATAATGTACAGGATAAAAACATGGATAGGGGGAAATTTTTTTATCACAAGTTTCCAAAAGATCCATTAGTCTCCAAGCAATGGGCCCATCGTTGTAGGCGAACCCACAAATCTTTTAATCCAAAGATAGCTGTTATTTGCTCAGAACAATTTACTCCAGATGATTATAAACGCAACCTGAAATCCGAACTATTGAAATTACCAGCCAGAAAAATTCTCATATTTCAAGCTGTGCCGGCACTCAATATTGAAAGTAGTTCAACAGTTCAACAAATTCAGCCAATAAGACAGACAAAAATGAGAGACTGAAGAGAATAGAAGACAGGGAGCAAAAACAAATTGTCAAGGAAGTATTCAATAATAATGATTCCACTGAAGGATACATAGATATCACCATCAAGGACAAGAAGTTGGATGTGAGTGGTAATAGTTATGATGATGATGAGCATTTTGATGTGAGTGATAGTTTAAAAATTAATAATGACAATGTAAATAATATGTCTAATGAAGCAACTATCAAAAAGCTCAGCGGGGTAGTGACAACTAACTTATAATAATTGTTGGCAGAAAATAAAATTAACCAAATGTGATTATAACACGAAATTTTGTTCAATAATAATAATATAATAATTTTTTCTCATTGGAGTATCATGGTATAATAAATAGCATATAATAATATAATGAATAGTCAATTAAAAATTCATATTCTTGAATATTAGATTTGAATTGAAATTTACAACTTTCAAAATTGGAAGAATTATATGGTCAATTGTGAGAATTATAGCTTTTAATGATACCATCATACTCTTATGTCTCATAAAATCCAACTTTTCATTAAAAAATCACGCTTCATTACTTGAAATTACGTAAATAGCATGAGAACTAGCAAAATGTACTTGCTCCGTTCCACTTGTCGGGATGACCTACTAGAATCTCCTACAATCTTGGAAATAATTGATCTCAAAAGAGAATGAAATGCAAAACATTATTATGTGACTCTCGCCGAAGTAGAATTGACGGTTGATTTTCTGTAAGCGCTTTAATTTGGGCCTTTTTACGTCCATAATGATTAGCGGGCTGGTCGGGTCGGCGAGTGACGTCACAGTCTCATTGGCTGGCTTCTCCAGGCGTCTTATGGGATCGAGACAACCTCTTTACTAGCCTTGTGTAGTGATGGGCGATACAGGCCAGAGTATCGATACGCTGTATCGATACGTATCGTTCAATGTATCGATACGCGTATCGATACGCACTCGGTGTATCGATATTTATCCGTATCGATATTTATCGATACATAAAAAATATCGATTTATCGATATATCGCATTATCGATATATCGAAATGTCAAAAATATCGATATATCTATTTTTCCGTAACCAAAGCAAAAATGCTTTTTCATTATCTACTACATCTTTAGATATCAAAACCAAATTAACTGAATCATGAAAACCAAAATGACCAAATTAATTAAACTAAGACTAAATTAACAAAAGTTACGTCTGCTGTCTGGAATCCACTGTTATTAATGATCAGCTCTGGCAAAACAGTCTGTAATTATTATCCAAGTGAACTATTTTAATTAAGAATTAAGAATAAGGAGTTACGACTAATCTTGAGCCTATTTCACACCCGGAGTTGGAGATTAGGCTAAAACATCAAACGCTGGCCAAGCGTTTGTTTTGGACATGAACAAAATAGGAAAATACCAACCTAGCATCTAGGCCAATCTTAGTCAATTATGAGGATAGCTCAAGCAACGAAACAATTTCGCCAAAGCCCAAACTGACTGATCAGTATAATGGCATGGGCCATTGATTCATATGGATGTTATTACAAGAGAGTAGCCACTGCCCAGTGTCCATTAGCCAGTGACTTGACCACTTAATTACAAGTGTCAATGAACCATGGTATAACTTACATATCAAATTTGATTTCATAACAGATATAAATAAACATATACATGCCATACACAAAATATCAGCTAGTTTTGGGCTATGGGCTTTAAGGGCAGTCATATTTACGGCTTACTTCATTTATCTGCTAATGAGATAGGATCTGCTTTCAGTTAAAATCAGGTAGAAGCAGCAATCTCATTAGCAGATAATGAATTTAGCCAAATTCAAATGTGACTACCCCTTAGAATATGTCATTTGTGGATGATGCTTTACATCAGCTGTTAGCGTTAGTAGACTACATCAGCTAGGAAAAAGGAAACTGCTCAACTTGTGGCACAACTATAACCTAGGCTGCTATTTCACGATAAAAGTTGATTTTTCATTTTATTATTTTTATTATTTCATTTAAATAATATCTGTAATTAAATAATAACAATAATATTTTAAATAATATAGGGTACTGTGATATTATTTAAAGTAAAAAATCAGTGATAGAAGTACCCCTGAGATAAAGGAAACACACAATAATAGTTCTATTAGGTATCACAGTTGATCATATGGAAAGAGATGAAAATATGATTTTGTATTTTCATCTCTTTCCATAATTATGATCAACTATGATCATAGAACTATTACCGTGTAATACTGACACTAGAAACCAACCATAGCTTGTGGCAACAACGACCATAACTTACCATTAAAAATTATCTACTGAAAAGATAGTCCTATAGGTTAAATTAATTAGGTACCTTATCACAGGTTCAACATCTCTTGTTGAGCAGGAAATAAGTGAAAACAGAACACAAATAATATCTACATTTATAATTGTAAGTACCGTATAATAAGGACCATAAGATGAGTATACACAAACATCATTAAGAAAGTAACACATTGAATTTTTTGATAACACAAGGGGTATTCAGTAATCACTACAACTGTTAATGTTGTTATTTGTGTTACTCTGTCAAGTCAGCTGCTATAATAGTACATTAGAAAAAAATCAGCTGAAATGTTTTCTTATTCTTAATGTAGGTACTGTACTAGGTACCTAAGAAATTCAGTAGCCTCTTTAGGTATAGTCTGCCCAAGCAAAGAAGACCTCTGGCAAGATGCATGTGTTACTTATGCATCAGCATGACTATGCTCGGTCAATATTGATTCAAAAATTATCAATTTGATTTCAAATTGTAGGAAAAGATTTTATCTACAATTTCAGACCAAATTAAGAAATTTTGAAGTAATATCGACCGAGCTGAGTCATTTTCCCATCTTGTTAGAGGGTCTTCTTTGCTTGAACAGACTATACCTAGATGGATTTATACAGATTGACAACAAAATCATACATGAATTTCATGATAAAATCAAAACACATGTGTTTAATTATTCCATCCCATTCTATATGATAACTAATAAAATACAAATTTATTTATAACAATTTCTTAAACTCAATTGCTTTGAATAGAATTTTTCATCATTTTCTCCAATTTTTTGTGAAAGAGCAAATAATTAAATTGAGTACATGACATTTTAAAACATTGAATTTTATTGCAGTGAAAATTTGTATTATTTTTCAAAATAAAAAAATTATTCTGAAACAGAAAATGAATCAGAAGAAAACATTTTAATTGTACAGGAATGTACAAGCTTAGTTTTCTTATAATTTTCATTCTAAATAACTTCAACTTACCCTATAAAGACAAGAAAAACATTTAATAAAGGAGAATATTATAATGCAAGTTTATATAAAAATTGCAGTGAAGAAATGTGTTGATGCTAGCTCCTACTAACCTTGAAACCAAATATTTTGTTTACAAATCTGAGGGTAGATTCTGAAAAGTGATTTAAAAATCATAAAGAATAGTTATCATGATTGATTCTTTCCTCTCATCTTAAGAAGTATAAAAAAGCTCATTCTCAAAAATAGAAATGAATCGATATTCATAATAATATAATCTAATATTCAAGAATCTATATAAATAATCTAATAATCAATAATCTATAATAATCAATAATCTAATATTCAAGAATCAATAAATAATCAATAAATAATCAAGAATCTAATATTCAAGAAAAAATTCATTATGGTACATATTTATCTAGCTTTCAATTATTCTGATATTATATCATCACACAAAGGTATTTTTAGTTGAGATGAGTTGATGATTGATTCATCAATAGCGTCATCATTGAATGATAAATATCTAGCATGCTGAAAGACATGAATAATTAAATGCACTTTTGTGAAATAAAGTGCTTTAATTCTAATTTAATACTAGTGAATGAGAGAAAATATTTTTTATTGAGAGCTGATAAGGAATTTTGCTCATAAAAAAATACCAATGCAGCAAAAAGAAACTTTGAGAGTTTGCAGTTCTAAAATAGGAAACTATACTAAACCAGGGAGAATCAATATCAAAATTAATAGATAAAATGAAAATGAAAATCAAATACAGTACCCTTTTAAATTTTTAAAATATTATTTTTTCACAAACATGTTTCAGAGCTTTAGCCCATTATCAATAAAGTATTTTATCACATTGAGAATGGGCTAAAGCTCCAAAAATATTTGTGAAAAAATTATATTTTCAAAGTTAGAAGGGTACTGTATCTGATTTTATTTTATCTATTAGTCTACATGTTATGATGTGAGGGGCCTGTAATAGTAGTACTGTATTTTTAAAGCTCATACCTAACACCATTGTCTAGAGAGTTCAACATTATAATCTCATGTAAATGTTTTGGTGACAACCTATTTCTCTTAATACTCATCACATTTCCAGACTTTGAGAAGAGTCTTTCAGCTGGTACTGATGTCGCTGGAGCATATAGGTAGTTCCTGGCCACTTGGTAAACTCTTGGGAAGGCAGCCTTGTAGTTCTCCAAATATTGAAGAGGATCCAATTTCAATGGGATAACTGGCTGGTTCAAAAACTGCCTCAATTCAGTTGGCAGGCCTTCCTCGTCATCCCCTGTTGGCACATTTCTTGATGCTTGAACTCTGTGGTGGCTCCAAATGTCATCGGGGTCTTCAACTACTGAGCTGGTATCATCCTCACTTGAACTTTCTGGCGAAGGAGACAGCTTCTTCATCATATTGCCAATCTGAAAAAATGCATTATGAAATCAAACATTATATAGAGTGCCTCAAGACATAACAGCTAATCTAATCACACCAAATGGAGAGAAAATTTCATTGGACCTAGCTCCAAAATTGCTGTTACCAAGATAAGACTGGCAGAAGATTGTACATTTCTATTAAAATCTATAGTTTTTAAAAGCTTCAGTGTACTAAAATGATCTATTCTAACTGAGAAATTCAATGAAAAATCACAAACTTTCAACTGGTTCCATCTCAGCTAACTTTATAATTTAATTTGTAATTTTTCTTACTCCTTCATCAAGCTTCTAAGAATTATAAACCTATAGATTGGATGAGAAATTTACAATATTCATTTATTCAGTTATTTACAGATAATACTTGATGGTAAAGTTCAACAGGCTCAAGCCCAAAACTGCCCCTTTTCCAATTTAGAGTACAATCCAAATCTAGTTTATGTTACTCATATTTCACTGTCACAAATTTCCACTCCAAAAAATAATTTTCAAAAATTTAAACTTTCAAAAATTGGAGCTTAATGAAATTGTAAACTTGAGATTACTGATGAAAAATATTTTCAGAGGTTAAAATTCTGAAAAAAATGATGCAAGATTTTGTTATATAAGTAACAGATACCGGTATGATTTTTATTTTATTTTTTCAATTCATGCCCGATTTTTTTAATTAATGTTCATGTTATAATAGAATTTTACTAAACCCAACATCATTTTCTACAGATTCCAATGCTCTACAGTAAAAAAAAATTCCAACAATAAACTTTTTCAACAAAGATGTAACCTACCATAAATAATATGAACTCATTTATTGTTTTTGGAGACAAATATGCAATCATGGAACAGTGAGAGAAAAAACATACATAGTCCTTATGATCTCAATCCCAATTAATTTTGATCAAACGTTACGTTAAGAAAGGTTATATTTCTTGAGCAAGATCTCAACACAGATATTTTTCATGTCAAAATAATTAACATAAATTTTACAATTCTGAATGATAATTCAAGAAATAAATGACGAAAATCCACTGAAATTATCATTTGAAAGCTTCAAAAATATGAATATAGTTGGAAAATTTTTTACCATAGAAGTCTTGCAAATTAAAGAAAATAATAAATGCATAAAATAAAATAAGTATTTACCATATTAAGAGCTCTCGAGACTGCTTGGATGTCTGAAAATGCATCCTCTTAAATCTGGCATCCAGAAGTGTGGCAATTGCTAAGATGCTCCTTTCCTCAATTCTATGGAAACGTTTTTGCAGTTCTTTCAACATATTGATTTTGAATAGCTTCCCCACTTCAGTAGAAGGCTTGGCATCTTCCGTCTTGAGTGTAATCATTCTTACAAGCGGTATCACTCTGCTAGATGTAATATAAAGCTCCCCAGAAATATCCTTTGTTGCTTTTTCCAACGGCCTCAGCAATGAAAGGATATCTTCTGCGATGCAGATTTGTTGGGCGGTGGGCATTTGTGGAGCAGTTGGAAAATTTATAAGCACTCCACTTATAACTTCTCGCAGTTTTAGGAACCTTTCCAACATGTAAAACGTAGAGTTCCACCGAGTGGGAACTTCTTGTAGTAGTTTCAAAATATCTCCTTCAGGCACTCCTTTCTTCCTCTGCTCTGAAGCCAGCATATCGCTGGCATTCACACTTTGGCGAGTGAACCTGACAATGAGCTTCACATTTGTAATAAGATCTCCAACTGCTTGTGTTTCGGATATGGCCCTTGTCGGAACCAGTGCTAGGGTATGAGCGAAACATGGTTGATGTTTCCTTTGCCAAACGTATTTTCGATAGCTCTTGTTATATTGGCAGCACTATCTGCCAAGACAACGTGAATTTTTTCTTTGTTGATACTCCACTCTTCACACAATTCAACGAAATTGTCACTGATATAATCTGATGTGTGGGACTCTGACATCGGCTTGAGTCCCAATGTGCAATTCATAATATTAATGCCATCTAAATAGTGAATTGTTGTTCCAATGTAGCTTTGGTTACTGTTGTCAGTCCATATGTCCGTTGTTAAGGTGAATGATGGCACTTCACTCAAAGAGGTCTTCAATTTTAGTGCAAGTTCTTCATACTTATAATGAAGTAGGGTAGTCAAAGTCTTCCGAGATGGAACAGAGTATAGAGGCACAGTAACTTTCATGAGACCTCTAAATCCCTTATCCTCAACAAAGGAAAGTGGTTGTAGGTCGTGAGTAACCATGTGAAGGATGGCCTCTGTGATCAACTGTTCCTTCATCCCACCAGCTGAAAAAAATAATGTTTAGCCTATAGTTTTCATAGTTCACTTCAACAGGTTATGGCGCATTCACACTTCTGTTCAGACTTCTATCATTCAATAAATATTGCAAATGAAGACACCATGATTAACTAGATTTTAGAGTGTCCAGTAGAAAGAAAGTTAAGATGAAAACCCCTAAAAAATTGAAATTACCTCACAATGATGAAAACATTTATTCTTATAATACTGATAACTAGGTAGTATATTTATCAATATCAAGTATCACTATACAAGTATAAATATAATTTATGGCTTTCATCTTCACTTTGAACTAGGGCAGTTAAAAGATATCATTTTTACTAAGGATACTAAAGGATATCCTTTTTACTAAAGTTGTTTTGAGACCATTTCCCCATAAATAAGGGATTTCCAAGTACGAGGATATCTTTTTACTGCCCTAGTTCAAAAACTATAAAAGAAAGAAAGGTATACTTGGTCTCAAATTGTAGAGGACAAAATTATCCCCAGAGGGATTTCGATTCACAGGATCCAAATGAATACATCATAAGATCTAAGCCTAGAAATGGAAAATAAATTTTGGCCGCCATCTTGAATTACAAAAAATGCTCAACTTTTACAGCTTGGCATCACACGGATTTGGAATCTACACATCGAAATCTATCATAATCAATCAAAAATCAACGACATACCACAAAAAGGTTACCAAGCCGTTGGCACTCAGACTAATTCATTAATTTTTTCATTTGGGAAAACCAGACAATAGTAAATTACCTGTGAAGCTCTCCATATTTTTTATGGTGTCTCTGATGGACGCCTGCACCAGATTTTGGTGTTGCCTTGGTTTGGAAGTGAATATTGCAGAGTCAGTGGATGGGGTTCCAGGGTCATCCAAATCCTCGTCAGACTGCTCTGGATCTGGACTTTCATTGATAGCTGTGCTGGTGCTAGTGGTCGGTTGAGTGCTGCTGGTGCTGGCCATAGATGTTGAGGTTGCACAGAATGCTCCAGGCTCTGAAAAATTAGTTTGCAAATTAATTTTTCATATGAGGGGATGCTCTCATGAGCTTTTAGGCTTGTGTGTGTAATGAAGAGGGATGACAATAAGAGATGATGACAAATTTTTAGGTTGTTGGGACCGACGGCTTATTGTCTCGTTTGGAAGACATGGTTCCCATATGCATGTGTTTATTCTGTGGTCAAATAATTGGTCCCCTGTTAGGAATCGAACTCAGGTCCTCTTAATTATAAGAACGGCAAGATATGAATGAATAATGATTTTTTTTCCCATCAGAAAAACATAATGAAATTTTCAATGTGAAAACCACTTAGTGTGTTACTAATTACTATCACTAAGGCCTAGCCCAATGAGCCACACCAATCCAATCAAAATGCAAAATAAATTTAGGATAAAACTTTATGCTATACAGTATAGCCTATAAGCTTACAATATAACTTAGATGTATGGCTAAATTATAAGAGCTTGGTTACAAACTTGATTTTTAATGGTTTAAATTATTTAATAATCTAATATTATATATTTCTGATACAAAAACATTGAAAAATAAAAATGTAGCCTATCTAACCAATAAAGTCTGATGGGATATGAAGTTAAAGAATACCAGTACTGAATCAAAAGTAATATTGGCTCAACATTCTCATTTACCTGACTCCTAGTTCTTATCCTAGTCAGCTATCTAGCATATAATGTGGATTTTTAATAATGTTCTTGTTCTAACAGAATAAGTGCATCTTCAATACTTCAAAGCCATCAAAATCATTGCACGATAATTAAAAGGTCCAAGTAATTTAGTAATTTCATTTTCAATAATTGCAAAACTCAATTTCTAAATAAAACTATGGAATAGGCATAGGTAGAGAAATGTGAAAAGCTGTAGGTTTTGCATTATTCAAATATTCAATTTGAGCACCCCAAATATATCATGTTAATCTACCCCCATACCCACAGTCCCACATGATAAATTATAATGAGCTTATGAATTTATAATGATCCAGATCATTGTGGACCGCAATGTCATACCGATTACCGATCTGAACTATAAAAACTTTAAAAACAAAAATCCATAAGAGACCCTCTAAAGTCTAAATGGAATTGAATTATTGAAAAAACACGATAATAAATAAACATTTCTTATTATACAACTCTCAATAAAAAGTTGGTTATTTATTTAATATTGTTGCAATATTTTATACAATTATTATATGCCCAGTAAAACGTTTAATTTGACTTATCTTCGTATTTCAATAGCTAAAGAGATATAGTCAAGGACTAAATTTGAGAATAGTTTTGACAATTTTTAAGTAAGCATTCTTCATATAGCCTAAATAAAATGAACAATAAAGGGATTTTTATTGCCAACAATTACCATAGAAATAATGGCCTCTATTTCTATTTTAATAGATCAATGACATAATATCAAACTTCAATACATTTAAAAAACATTAATATCAAAATACTTACCGAGTAATAACAAATATCTCAAACATTAGAATAATAATTAAAATCAATATAGTTGAACTATTAATTTTTCAAAGAAATTTCCGGGGAGTACCCCCCCCTGTGTTGAACTGAGTAAATAATATCTTTATATTTACTGGTTGAACTAAGTATCATTGATACTGTTTTAAACAAAAAACAGAATAGAAAAAATTATTGTAATGATATTATTATATTCTTACCTTTTTTGGTTTTGGTTTCTGACTTGATGCCTTGCCCTTATTCAATTCCAAGTAAAGCTTGGGGTGCTTTCTTTTCAAGTGTGTAATAAGGTTTGTGGTATTACCTGAAGTTTTCACTTCGACATGACAAACTTTGCACTTAGAGGACAAGTGGTCCTTCTTGTCAAAATACTTATTCACAAAACTAAAACCTCCTGGACGAGGGACCATATTGCCACAAAAAAGCAGAACTATTAGGGAAATTAATTAATAAGTTATACTGATTCAATTCATAGAATAAAATAAAAACCGATAACCGAAACTGACAACAAAAAATGCACTGACACTGTGGTCTGTGACTGCGACACACGGACACAGAACAGAAAACGTATAACACGTGAAAACTTTTGAAGGGTGGTAAACGCTGGAACCTGAACTCGTGATCGTGAACTGAATGCTGTTGCTGAAGTACTGAAGGCACTACTGAAGCTGAACTGATGGTTGATGCTTGATCCTTGATGAACACATGAAGAACATGTGGGACTAAGCGGGAAATAGGAAACACGAGACAGCAAAGGAAAGGAGAACCAAAGGCAAAGAGAAAGAATTGCTTAGATTCACAATATTCATCCCCTATTCAATTCCCACAGTTTCATCTCTTTGGCGAAAGCAGGAAAAGCACAAAAGTTAACCGCCTTTCCCCTTCACCAACCCACCCATGACAACCAATACCAGCAAAGCATTACAACAAAACAATAGAAGCAGAAGGCAAGGTATAGTCTGGCCAAGCAAAGAAGAGCCTCTGGCAAGATGAGAAAATGACTCCAGCTCGGTCAATATTTGTTCAAAAATTATTGATTTGGTCTCAAATTGTAGATCAAAATGTTTCCTAAAATTGAGACCAAATCAATAATTTCTGAACCAATATTGACCGAACTGGGAGTCATTTTCTCATCTTGCCAGAGGCTCTTCTTTGCTTGGCCAGAGTATACAGGTAGGTATAGTCCGACCAAGCAAAGAAGAGCCTCTGGCAAGATGGAAAAATGACTCCAGCTTGGTCAATATTATTGTTGGAGAATAATAAATGTGGTCTTAATAGTAGATCAAATCGTTCCCTACAATTTGAGATCAAATTGATAATTTTAAGATTAATATTGACCAAGCTGGAGTCATTTTTCCATCATGCAAGAGGCTCTTCTTCGTTTGGTCAGACTTATAGAAACCAAGCTCTGAAGCTGGTTTATTTTTTTGTTATTGTTTTTGTTTGAGATTGCACATGCACACTGCAGACGAAATCCAAAATCAAAATGGCAGAAGCCACAAATCGATATCGAATATCGATATCGAATCCAAACTTCCAAACAGCCGATCCGTGGTCACGTGGTGTATCGATACAGGGGTCCGTGTATCGATACGCCGTATCGATACACTCGCTCGTATCGATACGAAATATCGATATTTTTACCTCAAAATATCGATATTCGTATCGATACGTATCGATACGCACATCACTAGCCTTGTGTCAAGGCCACAATAGTTGAGATACAAATCTACACTTGAGCTCCTTTCAAAGAACTTGGTTTCATCGTAAAATCGTTCAATCAAATGAATGTTAAAATACTTATAATGTTTTGTTTGTTCAGAATCAAACAAGTTGGCATTAATAATTATGTTCAGTATGGTTAAATCAGTCCAATAAGTTAGTGTTTTCAGCCTTTGGAATAGTTAACCCACACGACTGCAAAATCTTAATGAAAAAGTAGGATAATTCAAATCCAAATCAAAAAATCCACTCAAGAAATTTTCTTTTAGTATTACGAGTAGTATGTTATATAAAGTTCGTTTTCGTTCTTCAGAGTTTTCAATAAAGGAAGAAGATTATATGTTTCTCTATTATGCTTCTTCGAACACCAAAATAGTGTAAATGGCTGTCCCTTCATAAATGTGAAATAAAATAATTCTCAATTCAATTTAAGTACCTATAATAATTGTAAATGTAATGAATGTATTTTGAGTGTATTACACCAATATTGATCACTCTTGATGTAAAATTACTAATAAATACAGTTACTTGTTGAATATACTCGTAATATTTTCTTGTAATTTGTGAAATCCGCCTCCATATGATAACCAAAACGAAATGTTCATCAAGAAAGTGATTTTGAACACTTTTAATTGTATTAGGCCTGTCTATCTTATCAATTGATGCTTCACCTTGAACATTATTTAGGTTTATTTCGTATTAATCATTGATGACATCCAAGCGTCTATTGCAAGAAAATTATGATGCAGAATGATTTCAAATTCACAATCAAATTGATTTGATCATCCTTGGATACAAACGATACCTTGACTCACAGTATAGAATTTCCAATATTATAATTCTCCCAAGGAACAAGAATACTCTGGTACGTTTATGTCAAAGATGTCAGGCCCCCAAAGGAGAGCGAAGAAGGCTAGCTCTGTGATGGGATTCTCGCACAGATGACATATTGACCTCTCAATATACATAATATGATACATAGTCATCTGACATAGATTATCCATAACCTTCTATCATTCTAGAAATGATAGATGGTTATGAATTATCAGAGTAATCCAGTATATGCTCAGAAGTGGTGAGGAAAAAGCATCACGTTGACCTCATACAGCCTGTAGGTGAGACTGATGCTGCTGGTGCAGCTGTGAGTGTAGATGGAGTATGACGAGGAGGTCTTACGGCCAGCGCACTCACCAACAGACCGACGTATGCTGAAAAAATTCCTCATTTAAAAATGTTGCAACGCACACAGACGTCCATCTGTGTTATTGCATTATTCAATAACCTGGGAGGGATTTTTCCTCCATCCGTCACCTCCATCTACACCCGCAGCCACACCAACAGCATCAGCAGCCTCAACTACAGTCACACCTCTTCGACATGAACGTACCCTCATAATTCACATTGGCATTATGATACTCAAGCGTTATAAAAACCAATTATATAGCTGGTGCTAAAAATTAAGGTGGTTTCGTCTGTTCCTTATAACAGTAAATTAACCAGTAATTTTTTTAACCAGTAATTGGACCAGCTGACCGGAGTATATTCTCTATTCAGCTGGTCCGCTAATGTTAATTAGACTATTCGCAGACATTATCAGCTGTTGGAACGCACAAGGAACAGATGAAGCCGCATTAATTTTTGGCACCAGTTGAAAAATTATTTTTCGCCACACTGGTATGAAATGGACTGTTTTACATGCTTTATACGGAGGCCGAAAACGCTCGTTTTCAGGCGAGGTCGCCAGCAACTCGCCGGGAAAATGCGTTTTTCGCCCTAGAGCGGTAAAATAACCTTGAATGTCAGCTGACTGAAGGTCGTTGTCGATTTAAGGGTTAGTCGATCAATACGTAGCATCCCGGTTTGATTGCATTAAATGTCAGGTGTTTTGGGAGTCAATGTCGACTTATTGGTATTTCGATGTAAAGGTAGTCTCTCATCTGTTATTTTGATTGGTAAGATCCCTTGTCAAGAGAACTGAACGTTGAAAGTTTTCACATTAATCAGTAGTTGAATAATAAAGGAAAACTGCTTCAATAACTAATACTTCAACTTTGATAAGATTAAAAATGTTTGTATTGATTAAGTTTTGAATAATGATGAACGTGAAATCCATGTTTGAACAATATTATTGTTGTCAGACTCTGTGTTACTTCGTCTAGCAGGTTAGACAGCGCCATCTAGCAGGTGATAATGCAACTAGACTAGGCTTCTCTGCTAGCCAGTATCTGTCGAAAATCAACAACTTTGAATTGATATTGTACAATTTAGGATGATCGTACAAAAATTAACTTGGGCTAAAACGTTTCTGAACTAAGAAAATCGAATACACTGATAGTTATATAAAGTATTATTCAGTCACTAAATCAATAAACTTTTGACGCGAAGTTCCAATAGCAAGCAAATGGCACCCACTCCAAATTCAGCATAGGCGAATATAGAATAATAAGGTTACTGGTCTAGGAACTGATTAACTAATTTTTTATTTTGTTTTCTTTGCATTGATGTTGTGTGCCGAAAAATAAAGTTCGACACCACGGGTCGAAAATGTAATATTCCGTCTCTCAATCTTTTCTAGTCCTCGGCCTACGGCCTCGGACTTGAAAACCGATTTCGAGCCGGTAAACGCACATTTTCGGCCCTACGTACGAAAATATTCTATTCTGCCGTATTTCTTTATGCTCACAATGAAGTAAGTTACAGTATAACATGAGAAGTCAAATCAATAATTTGTAGGAAACTGTTTATTCTATTTGAGTGAAATCCTTTTGGTCTTTGGCCTGCCTAATAATGTATGTTTGATAAGTAAAGCCAATTGAGCCAACTGCAAATTAGAAAAATGTAGGCTATACATCACTGCTCAACTCATAGTGAAAACTCAACACTTAATATTATTCTAGATAACTAGAACTTATGATAAAAAGACAAATATAAAATATACAAGAAATATATCAAATTATTTTCCGAATAACTTACATAGATAGGACCAATTTCAAAATTTGAGTTACCTACTTCATATTTTTAGGTAGCCATTTTTAGAGATGGCTAAAACTTGAAAAGGAACGTTAATGAATGCATAAGGCTTGAGCAATAAGGCTCTCAAATCTATTCTGTGGCTGAACACACGAGATCAATTCAAGTCGACCTGATCAAGCTGATACCGTGAGTCAGATTAAGTCGATTCTACAGTGGACAGACTTTAGTTTAGCCTACGCTGCCTACGTAGGTAAAATAAAAAATACAAGTAAGAGAAAATATTTCACATTTAATCGATATGAGTTACCTATATGTATCTATGTACTGGTAAGTTAGAATAGTTTAAAAACTGCAGTTGTGAGTATGTTCAAGTGTAATTTCCAAGATACAGTATTTTCACTACAATATTTTACAATTTTATAAATTTTCATGTTTGCATTTGAAAATTTAAATTATTATAACCTATATTATATGAAAGTGAACTTTGCAATTTCAACGATCATACAGAGCCTTGATAGCATTCTCTCCCATTGCACAGTTGCCTGTCTGTACATCCTTCATGAACTCATCAATTTTATCCAACTGCTTCAGCTCTATGTTAATTCTGTCTGTTTGCTCTTTGTATTAAATTCAAAAATTTCAACATTTCTCCCTGAGAAGCGCCAGCTGAAACAAATTTATAATTTTCAATTTATCATTAAATTAATGTGTAGATTTAAATCGGTATTCGATTGAAATGAAACTAATTTTGATTGAACCAAACTAAAGATATAATTTTTAACTTATATAGGCCTATGTGTAGAGAAGAACTTTTTCCGTAAAATAAGATTCCCAGCGGCAGCTCGAGGCTGCCCTCCTTTCTAACTCTATTCACATAACTATATTATATAATATGTATTAGGGCTGTTATTATATATGTATTGTGGTGTAGAACTTTGTGGATCAGTTATAATAATTATAAAAATAATGTATGTCTGCATGAGCAGAAAAATACCAGCTCCAGCATAATAGCACAACCATCCATGGCATGCACTTGAATTAAAATTTGAATATTCATTGCAAGGTAGCCAAGGTTATTTAAATAATGAGAGCATGAACCAGTATGCTGGCAGAAACAACATCTATATTTATACTTTACAATACAATAAAATGGAAAGAAAATTTAAAATGCTTAATGAAGCGTCAATAGAATTAATTACAGTATTAATAAGATTTATAATAAGTTCGATAAGAAATCAATAATTGAAAAATAATAATTTGAATATCTCAGGGTATAGTAGTGGATAAGAGCCAGGCAATATATGTGTATCTAATTATTAAAGACTATGACTTACTTGATTTCTTTAATTGTGAATTCATTACACAATGAACTATTTTAACCAGACGTCTGATTTCTTATACTAGTATCTTAAAATTAAACATACTATTTTTTAATAACTACTAATATGAGCAAAGAAGTTTCAGCAAGAAACAAGAGGTGAGTGTGTATTGCTCAATTCTCAAAGTCCACACTTTAATTTACAATACAATGCTCTGATTGGTGGAAATCTAATCTTTTTACTTTGCGTGATGTAGAGATATTTACCTAGAACATTCTACTAAAATTTTAATATACCGTACCTAATATTTTACAAAATACATTAAAATACTGCAACAAATATAATATAGAGCTTACATTCTGAGGTATGATATAATAATAATATAAAAGACAATAAAATTAACATGGTTTGCAATTTACAATATTACTTTGTATTAAGATTGAGAGGGCAGTTCACAAAAATCAATTGAGCTGTCAAAAGCAGCTGTTGACAATAATAGAAAGATTTTCCCTCATTCATAATTACCAATTTAGGTTATGAACCTCAAGTACAGCAAATGAATAAATTAAACTTTAAAGGAAGAAATGTATTCAAAATTAATAATTTAGACAGGTGAGTCTAGTGCAATCTTATCAGTCATCACCGATAGGAAATTGATAATTTTACTTTAAAATGGTATAACAATGAGTACCGGTATGGATTTACATTTTGTGGAATTGGCCACCCAGAGTATGTATCTGTTATTAGGGCTACTAGTGTATACTAAATCAATAAATATTGAAATTTACCCTTTTAAGCCATTTTCAAGTGAATTTCACTTTATTTCAAGTGAATTTATTCATGTATTTATTTATGTATTTATTTCACATCAAAATATTAGGCGAGGAGAAAAAACAGGCGTTAACTTAAAACGCTACCACTAGTTTTTGATTAAAATGTCAAAATTTAGATTATGTTTACATTTTACATACTTTCCCTTCACACAATTTCCATTCTATAAAAACATAGAGAATTTTGAATTTAGAAGGTTTACAGGAGAAATTTGTTGGTTCAGTATACATTATGGTAGCCCTATTGTGAAAGTATTCATTTGTTCAATTATTTAAGCCGTGCGCGCCTCAGGGCTATGGCAATATGCCTAATGAATCGTTACCGTACCCAAGATGGTTGGATGACACCCTGATTATCTAACGTTAGTAGAGGAATAGAATTCGTACCGTACTGAAATGAGGTACCGTTTGGTACCATGTTGTTTTATAATACTGTAAGTTACTGTATGTAATTATGCTAATTCATAGTATGTAATTATGTAATTCATAGAAAATCAAAAACAATAACAATACTTGCACGGTGACTTTGGTTTGGCTGTTTGGATCCTGATTTAATACTGGGACCCGACATTTGGGTGTCAGAAACTCATTCAGATTCATCTTTGCCCTATAGAAAATCGGATGTTAATATTAGAATCTATATTTAAATAAAACTTTTAGATTTTATCCTATTAATTTAAACGAAATCATTTATATTTTTTACTCCTCCATTGAGCAAATTCCATTCATATTTTTGGTTTATAAGAATTATAAACATTTTCTTCTCCATCTACCTACAGTACGGTACCGTATAAGCTTTTTATTTGAGATGATATTGGTAAAAAATTTAATGCTGGTGCATTAGGCTACATAGATAATTGGATCAGATCGCCAATGCATTGGAATATGTTCGTACAATTCATTGTCCACCATTATTCTGAAAAGTAGCCTGATTAGATTAAGTTAGCCTACTGTTGGATATCTGACCTCATCTCTCCTTCTGTAGGATAGTTATAAACCAACAGTTCTCAAGGTAATCTAGCTTGGTGTCTTTACTAAAATTATGAAATTATATTTTTCTTCTCATTAAATAAAGTGATTTATAAAATCGCTCACTGTCAATTCGCTTTGCGATTTTTTTGCGATTTTTGCCTAGAAGTAGACAAAATACATATTTCTAACACACATCTAACGGAAGATATAAACAATAAAGGGCAGAAAAAGTTGAAAATTTTCATCTTTGTTTGAAAATATCATTTTTTGAAACATTATACAGGAGTGTTTCAGGAGGGAATGTGCTAAGTACTTGTGCCAAATCGCTAAATTGACAAAACATAGCACAAGTGATGAATTTGTGTTTAGTAATGATTTTGCGATTTTTGATCGCTATTTCTGAAGATTGGGTAAAGATTTTTGAATCGCCGCCGTTTAACTTTTCTTTAGAATCAAACTCTCTTCAGCTGCATCCAATAAAAAAATACGTTTCTTGATTCTTTATCCAATTATAACCCATATTGTTGAGAAAATGGCGTTTTCTAGCATATTTTTCCAATTAGGCTATCTCAATAACCGTTTAAGTTTACAAACTTAGAACTGGTTTTACTGAATTCCTCGGCTAATTTTACCATGGGTGTTACTTATTTTGGTAAATATCACTTGATCTCTAAAAAATTAGAAAAACTAATATATATTTTGAAAAATCTAAATTTTTCGCCGACTGTTATCTCGATAACATAGCGTTTTTGGGGACCGGTCCCATGGAACTTTTTTTGTCTAGTTGATGTAGGGAATCAGCCTGAGAAGTATTGCACATTCCTACTGAAACACCCTGTATAGCTCAGTTCTGGTTTAGGATAAGATGTTGAATTTTATTATTAGAAAATATGGATTGATTTTTTCTGACTGAAGCGCTTCGTTTAGGCGTAAATTGCGAAAAACTAGAAACAGAACCAAACTTTCCTGTCATCCTTATTATGCACACTTTGGAATCAGTCGCAAACTCATATTATATTTATTTTGGATTATAGGATGATTGAATATTTTAATCCTTATATACTTTTGGACAAAATCAATTTGTAAGACCAATGATGAAAAGTACCAGTAATAAAACGTGAGGAGGTGAGGCGAAATAATTTGAAGTAGTTGAGCAAGCAGTACGAATGATCACTTCACCTTTCTTTTTCCCCAATTCCCCTGGGCTATAAATCAAATCCTAGAGTTAGTGATGTGGTTGTCGTACAGTTTCTCTTGTTGATTATTACTTCATCATCGGTAATAATAATTTGAAGGGGAAACATTGAAGCTAGATTAATATTGGTCTGAAAAGTGTGATTTAAAAACATAATACATACCATCTGCTTCTTAGGAGCTTTGGCCATAACGTCTTTGAGTGTGTTAGGATCCTGATAGAGTCCATATGCAATTCAAGGAACCTTGACTCTATCCGATATCCTCTTGGTCGACATGCTGGGTCGGTCGATTTCCACCAGACTGCCCAAACGTCTGCCTAGCTAGCTCTTCTTCCTCCACTTCATTCTCATCCCCCTTCTTCTTCTCCCTCTTCGCCTTCTTCAGACGATTTAGCAACACGCTTCTTCTTCTTCTTTTCTTCTTTTTGGTGCTCCCTGATTCTTCACCTGGGAAGAAAATGTCGTGGTTGAAATTCAGAGATGTCACAAGTATGACTTCCACATTTTTCCAATTTTGCATGATACATTACCCTAGTGCATAAGAATAGAATGATTTTAAAATCAATTATTCATTCCTTGGTCCTTTAAAAAAATGTTATCGAAAACACTTAAAATAAACAATATAGCCTAATACAATACCACGGGTTGTAATAAAATATCATAATAAAATAGATGGTGCATGTAAATAGTGCACATAGTCAAAGCAAATTAGATATTCTGGCAGTAGGAAGAAAAGTGACGACTCCAAATCGTTGAAAAATTATAAATTTGCTGAATAATTTATGATTTTCAATTAATATTAAATGGAATGTCTTCTTTGCTTGGACAGATATAATTCAGACAATCATGAGTCATAGAGAGACCCTCTGAAAGATGGAAAATGCGCCTATTACAGATTCAATATTTGATCAAGAATTATAAATATGATCTTTAATAATAGATCAAATTGTTTCCTATACAATTTGAGATCAGACAGTCATTTTTGAACCAATAATGACCGAGCTGATCATTTCCTCCTCTACTGAAGAATCTATTCTGTCAGATGTGAGCTATAACTTACCTATATAGCTTTATTTGTTACTCAGGTAAGTAACTTCAAATGCCATGTAATGCAACCTTTATTAACGTATTCGTTATTCATTGATCATTTGTGTTTATCTATTACACCCACAATAATGAACATGCAACCTTCTTCTTCGCCCTCCTCTTCACCCTCCCCTTCTCCTTCACTTCCATCTGATTCGTCCAGTTTTCTTCCGCCCTTTGTTTGGTCTGTGTTCTATGTTTCCCTGCTTCTTCAATCCAAACCAATGGAACTGACTTGTACAGCTCCAGCTCTGTCTTCCAACTGGCTTATCGATGTTGCACGCCGCTGGGATACTCTCCCTGTCACGTCTCTAATGCTTCACCAAAATTAACCCATTTTGCAATTGAGAGATTCTGAAATTTAAATGTTGCTCAAGTGAATCTATTCTAAATTAAATACCAAGTGTTCCAATACACCAAATTGTTGCTATTGGCTGCTCATGTTCTTTTACTTATACGAATAGAAAAATATTTTCATTAATTGAGTTTCTATATTGTTTTCACTAGAGGTTTGGTCCAATTATTATTGTTCGCTTTTTAAAATCAAACTTAATGAGATACGTTAAACACAGTTCTCGCTAAGCACCTTTTCTTTTACTTATTGCAATTTTCTATTGTAATCATGGACGCGGTTGAGCGATAAAGTAAACATGTAGTTATGGTCTGTAAAATTATTAGCGTTTGTCACGACAATATGGAGAATATTGTTGATGGTGTGATAGTGACATGTCCATACATTCATTGAATGGGAAATTCAAGATATTTTTCAATCTGCCTAATTATTTATTTAAAAAAATCAAATTCTCTCTTCGGTTGCTACAATATTATAAATCTCCAGTAAACAGATAAACTCAAATAACTGACAATCTCTGGTAAAAGGTTTACTATAAAATTATAAATAGTTTATTGAAACTACTTATTATTTCTTCATGAATTATTTGGACATTTGACGAAAAAATGTCGAAACAATTGATCAAATTAAATGGGCTACTAACGACAAATTAAAGCCTCTTTTTAAATATATTATAACCCATTTAATAGATAGGCCACTTTTATACGTTAATATATTTAAAAGAAGGTTTAGTGTATATATAAACTGAGTCCAGTGCTCTGTTTCGTCAAAATCCGTCATGAAATAATGATAGTTTCTCGATAAACTATTTATATTTTTATAGATGACTTTGCCGGGGTGTCGGGTTTATCGGTTGTATCTGTTTGTTCTGTGTCGCCGGAATAGAATATCGAATTTTTTTTAGTGTCGGTGATTTGAAAGTATCTTGAATTTCTATTCAGCTGAATGTATGGAAGTACCATCACAACAACGTTCCGGACAACATTATTGCGATAATTTATGGACTATAACATGTTTACTTTATCGCTCAGCCGTCGCATTTGTAAGTTGCAGTAAACGAGCGATAGCGAGAACTGCTATTTATTTTAAATATTATGAAAAATAATA
Source organism: Sogatella furcifera (assembly GCA_017141385.1). Lineage (NCBI taxonomy): Eukaryota > Metazoa > Arthropoda > Insecta > Hemiptera > Delphacidae > Sogatella > Sogatella furcifera. Next base: position 39,672,416 of record CM029548.1, read on the forward strand.
TAAATAGTATTTTATTCGTATGAATATTGTATTGAGCATTGACACAATTTAGAATGAATTCATCGGCGATATTTCAGGAATCTACTCAGATTGCAATGGGCACTGAGAAGCATTAGAATGACACGGAGTACTCTAATAGCTGGTAGTATCGAAGCCAGCGGAAGACATTTACTGAAGCGGAAAATTTGCAGTGGCTGGGCGTGAACTGACGAGATCAGTGGAAGTGAAGGAGAAGAGGGAGGAGTGAAGAGAGTGAAGAAGGCCGTTCAATCGGAATGACAGTTGAGCACAGATGATCGCTGGCTAGAATTAACGAAAGTAGTATGGCAGTTACTTACCTGATGAAATATGAGTAGTTATCCTCAGTAGGATGAAGAAGTGACCGACAGGTCGTGGTTGAAATGATCGATTCGATCGTAAGTGAATCTAGTATTAAGATCATTTGAATTCTTGATCAAATGACTATGAGTATCATTTCATCTTGAAGTGCTTCTATGACTCATGATGTCTGAACATTCCATTTAATATTAATTGAAAAGGTAAGGATTTTATACAGACTATGAACACTGGCGATTTGGAATCCCATCTTGCAGAATCTCAATTTGATAATATTTACCGTCTATTTGTGACGATTTTATTACAGGCCGCAATGTTATATTATTTTGGCGTTTTCGATAGCATTTTGTGTATGCTGAGAATGGATAATTGATTTTAAAATCATTCTTCTCAGGTAAAACAGATATAATTGAAATGAGTCTTCTTATGACATCTCTCTAGTCAATAAAATCCACCTATTTCCCGGGTGAAATCAGGAGCACCAAAAAGAAGAAGGAAAGAAGCGTAAATCTGAAGAAGGCGAAGAGGGGAAAGTGAACTGGTGAATTCTGAAGCACGTATCACCAACCACAGGACTGATTCTCTTGGAAATTGGGGAAAAGAGGTGATGATCATTCTTCCTTTGTGTTTACTACAGTATTTTATACTCCCTCACGTTATTACCATTTTCTTTAATAATTAGTCCTAATAATTAGATTTGTCTAAAAAGTAAGGATTAAATGTCTTAATCATTTGACATCAAATATAATATGGTTGCGACTATTCAAAGTGTGCTGTAGGGATGACAGAGGATTTGGTTTCTATTTCTGGATTTTCTGTTACGCAATCCATATTTTCTGGCTAATAAAGTGGCAGCTCTGTAAGAACCTGACTATACAGAAGTGTTTCAGTGGAATGTGCAATGCTTTACCGAGCTGTTCATATCAACTATTCCGTAAACTATGTTGAAACATTAATGTGGAAGTAGTTTTCGAAACATGTTTAAGTAAAATGAAGCAATACATGAGAATTAGCTGAAATTCAGTAAAACCAGTTCTAAGGACTTTAAACGGTATTGAATGAAATGTGCCAAACTCGTAATGAGGTATAACTGGACAAAGAATCATAAAGATTTATTTTCTATGAAGTTATTGCAAAGTCGTTCACTGCACAGGTATCACTTGTGCTATGTTTATCAATTTAACTGATTTGGAAAGTAGCTACATTCCTCCTGAACACCCTCATAATATTTCAAAGGCAATGTTTTCAAACAAGATGGGGAAATTTTCAACTTTCAGGTACTTTGTGTCTTTCCGTAGATGTGTGTTAGAAATATGTATTTGAAATCTACTTCTAACGTGGAAATCAAAAATCATAAGCATAGTTGACAGAGCGATTTTAAATCCTTTATTTAATGGGAAAGAATCTGAATTTCATGACTGTGAATAATTGGAAACTTTGCCGAAGCTGTGGTTACAAACATCCTGAAGGAGATGAGTTTGAATATGGCACAGTAGACAACTTATTGAGCTACTAGACAATGTGAATAATTGAGTTCGATACTGTGGAGGATTCGATTAATATTCATGTTTAAGCCATTTTCATATATTAGATTTTTACCAATAAAATAAAAATACTATTTTCATACTAACTCAGGCAGATGGAGAGAAAATGTTCTCTATAAAATTAAAATAACAATTTGCTTTCAATGAAGAGTAAAAATATAGTGATTTTGTTAAATTACTAGATAAATTCAGTGTTTTAATTGATTCAGATGAACTGAAGACACCCAACGGGAATCAGTAATATTAAATCGGATAACAATAGACATCTATGAATTATAATTATAATTACATGTTACACATTGGCTTACGTGTTATAAAAACATTGATTAGGTATTGCTATTCAGTGATTCTTATTATATAATATTAGATAATCAGTGTCATTGGTACTATTCAAAACGTGTGGCAGCGGCACTCTATTCATCAAGTGAATATTGAATGCTTCTTCAGCAAGAACTATGTATACTGAGATCAATAAATTTCTTCTAATGAAACCTTCTGAAACTAGACTCTATGTTTGAAGTGAAATATTGAAATGAATACAAATGTAACATAATCTAGAATTTCGACAAGAATGAAGTGTGAAAAAGTAGGTCTATACTATTGATGAAATCTCAACTCTAAAATACATGAATAAAATACACTTAATATATAATGAGATACTCAGCGATCAAATGCAGTACTCACCGTACTCTGACTGATAGATTGCGCAATTTCTAAATTGTGATTTTAGGGTACATTCTTCCTTGAGTGATAGATTTGTTCATTTGCTGTACTGAGTTCATAACCTACCAATTATGATTGGAGGGAGAGAATGTGTGCTACTTTGACATCAATTGTTTTTTGTGAACTCCCTCTCAATATTGTAATAAAATATTAATAACAAATTATTTTTAAAATATAATTTGTCTTTTATGTATATATCATGCCGTAGATGAATAGAATATATTTAGTATAATTATTTTAATGTATTTTAATAGGTACGGTATATTAAGCACACAGTAGAATGTTCACAGAGAATATCTCCACTCACGCAGAGGCATTGTAATTAAAACGAGAATTGAAGTAATACACACTCGCTCCTTGTTTGTATACCCCAATATATTAATCGATGCAAAAAGTAGAATCAGACGTCTGTTAGTATGTTCGTTGTGTAATTTACTTATTAGATCATTGAAGTCGTAGTCTTTAATAATTGGATACACATGCTATTGCTGCAAATCACCTGAGATTCAAGGTATTATTTTCAATTATTGGAACTATCGAACTTTATTATAAATCTTAGCAATACTAATGGCCTTCTTACTTTCATTCTGGTAAATATGAATCGTTTATTCTGCCAGCATACTGAACTAAATGCTAAATTATTTCGCCTTGGCTACACGAGCTATTCAGGTACAATTGCATGCCATGGACAACCTTGTATGCTGGGCTATTTTCTGCTCACATGAGCATTATCCTTTTATAGTGCTATAACTGATCACGAGTTCACCCACAATACATAGTAACAACAGCTAATACATATTATATATAGTTATGTGAATAGGAGATTGTGAGGAGGCAGCTCGACTACTTCTAATTTTACGAGTAGCTACTCCTACCATGAATCACTGTAGGGTATGTACCATATCTTTGTTTGTTCAATCAAAATTGTTTCATTTCAATCGAATACCGATTTAAATTAAATTAATTTAATGATAAATTGAAATTATAAATTTATTTCAGCTAATATACCTCGGGAAAATGTTGAAATTCTTGAATTCATTATAAAACAGAGCATTTAAAATTGGCACAAACTAGTAGTTAGTTAAAATTGATGAGTTCATGAAAGTCTTGGTGACGACTTTAATGCAGTCTATCGAAACCTGTATGATCATTAATCACTTCTAATATAGGCTATAATCATTAAATTTTCAAATACTGAACATGGCAAAATTATAAAATATTAGTGAAAATACTTTCTTTAATCTTAAATGTTTGCAATTTTAAACTATTCTAACTACCAGTATAGATACATATAGCGCTTCACATCGATTAAAATGTGAGTATTTTCTCCTACTATATTTTATTTTACCATTGAGCAACATAGACTAGCTAAGAGTCTGTCAATCACAGTATCAGCAAATCGAGATATCGACAATAATTCAGCTGGAACTGAGCCTTATTCTCGGAAACCTTACCGCTTTTGAAGTTTTAGCCATCTCTATGACACTAAAATATGATGAATTTCAACTCAAATTTGAAATGATATAATATATGGGTATTGAAAATATTGGTCATATATTTATTTATATTTTATATTTGTCTTTTTTATCATAGAAGTTCTAGTTATCTGAATAATAATGAAGTGTTGGTTTCATAATAATTGAGCAGTGATGTATAATACATTTGGGTACGGATTATTTCAATTAACATATCAAACATACGACAATAGGCAGGCCAAAAGACAAAGGAATTTCACTCAAATAGAATAAACAGTTTCCTACAGGTGTGATTTGACTTCTCATCTACTTCATTGTGAGCATAAAGAAATACGGCAGAATAGAATATTTCGTACAAGAGCCGAGAATGTGCGTTTACTCAGCTTTCGAATCGGTTTTTTCAAATCCGGGCCGTAGAGCGAGGATAGGTGAGGGACAGATAATGAACTTTGTCGGCACGTATCAATGCGAGAAGCAAGGTAAAGATTAGTTAATCGGTTCCTAGACCGTAATATTATTATTCTATATTCGCCTATGCTGAATTTGGGGGAGTGGGTACCATTGCGCTGTGGAGCGTCGAAGTTTGTTGATTTAGTGACTGGGTAATACTTTATAAACTATCAGTGTATTCATTTGCTAGTTCAGAAACGTTTTGTAGGTGGAAACACTGTACGATCATCTAAATTGTACGATATCAATTGAAAATTTATTCCGATTTTCGACAGATGCAGCAGCGGAAAACCTGGTCAAGTCACCTGCTAGAGTGGAGTCTGACAACAATGTGTTCAAACATGGATTTCGTTTAAATCATTATTCAAGCCCAATCAAATACAAAACATTTTAAATCAAAAGTTAGTATTAGTTAATTGGAAATGATTTTCCTTTATTATTCAACTGCTGATATTTCAGCGTTCATTCTGGGGATCTTACCAATCAAAATAACAGATGAGATATTCCAATAAATCGACATTATTTTTCCCAAAACCCCCAATGCAATCAAACCAGATACCTGTGATCGACATTCGTGTGCGCGACCTTCCGATATTCAAAGGTATTTACCGCCTAGGCTTCGAAAACGCATTTTCCCAGCGAGGACATTTCGAAACGAGCGTTCGACATATAAGCATGTAAAACGGAGTCCATTTCGCTACCGGTGTGGCAATAATTTTTCAGCTGGTGCCAAGAATTAATGCGGCTCATCTGTTTCCTTGTGCGTTCCAACAACTGATAATATCGCGAATAATCTAATTAACGGGCAACTGAATAGAGCTGCTTCTCCGGTCAGCTGGTCAATTACTGGTTGAAATTACTGAATTTAATTACTGTTATAAGGAACGAGACAGGCACCACTGCCAATTTTGGCGCCCGGCTATATATTGGTTTTATAACGGCAATTATCGCCAATGCCAATGTAATTATGAGAATGCGTTGTCGAGAGGGTGACTGTAGTTGAGGCTGCTGATACTGTTGGGTGTGGCTCGCGTGTAGATGGAGGTGACGGATGGTAGTGATGAGTAATGCAATAGCCCCTCTGTCTGATTGCAACATTTAATGAAATTTTCAGCATACATCGATACTGTTGTGAGTGCGCTGGCCGCTGTTCCATCGCTGCAGCTGCACCAGCAGCGTCGCCGCCTTAATGAAGATCAGCGTGATGCTTCTGGCATATACTAGTTACTTTTCCTGATAATCCTTGGCAAATCTGTCGAACAGAATGACCGGGAACACTGGATGATCCATGTCAGATGATATCATAATGCCAGGAGATCGGCTCTTGTCTTCTGTCTGGCGTCCCATCGCAGAGCTGGCTTCTTCGCTCACTCCTTTGAGACCTGGTACTGTTTATAAGTATTCTTGTTCAGATTCTGTGCCGGGAGTCTGCTGCGTGATCAGGTATCATTTGTATCAAAGGATGATCAAATCAGAACGATTGAATTTGAATCATTCTGCATCATGGCTTTTCACACGCGTAGGCAGCTGGATCATCAATGATTAATGCAGGGATAAACACAAATGTTCAGGTGATAGACAGACTGGCAAAAAGTGTTCAAAATCTCTTGACGAACATTTCGTTTTGAACATCATATAAAGGCCGTTTCTAAATTACGAGAAATATTACAGTATATTCATTATTTAGTAGTAATTTTACATCAGAGTGTCAATATTGGTATATTCATTACATTACAATTATTATAGGTACTTAAATTGAATTGAAAATTATTTTGTCACATTTGAAGGGACAACCATTTATATTTTGGTTGAAACATAATGGAAACGTAATCTTAATAACATTGAAAACTCTAGAGAACGAGGCCGAGCATATAACAATACACTCAGCAAATACTAAAGAAAATTCTTGAGTGAATTTTGATTTGGATTCACTTTCATTAGATTTACGGTCATGTGGTTAATATTCAAAGCTGTAATTTAACCATACTATGTATTTGATTTATGAACAAACAAAGCAAATATTTTGCAACATTCATTTGATTAACGTGCTTCTTTATATCTCAACTGTGAGCGCGACACAAAAGGCTAGTGATGTGCGTAATAAATTACGTAATCGATGCAGTATCGATATTTTGAGGTAAAAAGCAAATCGATATTTCTGTGAGCGGCATCGATGCACGGACCCCCACCGCTATCATACGTCATTTCAAGGTTTGGATTCGACATATCGATATTCGATATCATTGTGGCTTCTACTGCATTTTGATTTTGGATTTCGTCTGCGTGTGCATGTGCAATCTCAAACAAACGTAACAGAAAAGTAAACCGAGCTTCGAAGCTTGGTTTCTCAAGTCTGACCAAGAACGAAAACCTCCCATGATGGAAAATGACTCCAGCTTAGTCAATATTAATCAATTATCAATTTTGATCTCAAATTAGCAGGGAACGATTTGATCTACTATTGGAACCGCATTTATTAAATCAACAATGTATTGACAAAGCTGGAGTCATTCCATCTTGCCAGAGGCATAACTCTTTATACCTGTATACTCTGGCCAAACGAAGAGCCTCTGGCAAGATGAGAAAAATGACTCAGTTCGGTCAATATTGGTTTCAGAAATTATTGATTTAGTCTCAATTTTAGAAACCATTTGATCTACAATTTTGAGTTCGTCAATATATTACAGACAATATTGACAAATTGACCGAGCTGGAGCAGAATTTCTTCGTACTCCACTTGCTTCAGGAAGCTAACTGTTCTTTGCTTGGCCGAACCTCTGCGCCTTCTGCTTTGTTATATCCTTGCTGTGGATTATCGTGATGGTGCGTGGCACGTGCTCCTGCTTTCGCCATAAGGTGAAACTGTGGGAATAGTAAGGATGAGATATTGTGAATCTAAGCAATTCTTTTCTTGCCTTTGGTTCTCCTTTCACTAGCTTTGTCTCGTGTGACCATATTTCCAGCTTGGCTCCACGTGTTCTTCATGTGTTCATCCAAGGATCAAGCATCCAGCCGTGGATTCGAGCTGGTAATTGCCTTCAGTGCTCAGCAGCAGCGATGGTTCTTGATCGCAGTTCGGAATTCCGGCATTTACCACCTTCAAAGAGATTTTCACGGTGATGCCGTTTTATTTCTGTGTCCGTGTGTCACGTCTAGACCGTATCGATTCGTGCATTTTTGTTGTCAGTTTCGGTTATCAGTTTTTATTTTATTCTATATAGATTGAATCAATTATAACTTATTAATTGAATTTCTAATAGTTCTGCTTTTTGTGAGTCCAATCATGATTGAATTTGTGAATAATTTTGTGATAGCAAGAACTTCTCTAAGTGCAAAGTTTACAATAAATAATGAGGAAAACTCGAGAATAATACCTGTACACGCGAAAGAAAGCACCCAAGCGCTGGAATTGAATAAGGCAAGAAGATATTGAAAATCGAAACAAAACCAAAAGGTAAGAGTGTAATGTATCATTACAATAATTTTTTATATTCTATTTTTGTTTAAAACTGTATCAATGATACTTAGATTCAACCAGTAAATATAAAGATATTATTTACTCAGGATTCCAACTTGAGGAAAGTCTCCCGGAAGCTCTTTTGAAAAATTAATAATTCCAACTATGTGATTTTAATTATTATTCTTCAATGTTTGAGTATTTATTGCCGATTAAGATATTTTGATAATTAATATTTTAAATGTATTGAGTTTGATAATTATGTCATTGAATCAATAAAATAGAAATAGAATCCATGTGTAATTATTTAACAATAAAATCATCACATAAGTTGTTCATTTGGCTATTTGAAAAGACTGTCTGTCAAATATTCCAAATTTGTACTGACTATATCTCTTTAGATGTAATCGAACTCTGTCAAATTAAACGTTTTTTACTGGGCATAGCTAATAATTGTATAAAATATATTTGCAACAATATTAAATAAATAATAAACTTTATAGTTATAATGAGAAATGTTGTATAATATTATCGTGTTTTGTCAAATCAATTCAGTTCCGTAAATTGAGGAAGTCTCTTTGGATTTGTTTTTAAGATTTTTATAGTTCAGATCGGTAATCAATATGTTGTGCAGTCCACTAATGATCTGGATCATTATAAATTCATAAACTCATGTATAATTTATCATGTGGAACAATAGTGATAGTAACATGACTATATTTGAGGTAACCAGAATAATATTTGAAGATGAAAACTGTGCAAGACCTGGCCTATTCCATAGTTTTGGTAGAAAATGAGAGGACCTTTAATTATTGAAAATGAATTTGAATAACTTACTTGAATATCTGAAAGATTTTATCTTTGAATGCTTATTGTTAGGAGTAAGAACATTATTAAAAGTCCACATTGCTATATAACAATTAATGACTAGAGATAAGAAACTAGGAGTCAGATAAATGAGATGTTAATAATAATGCACTTTTGATTCACATTACTATGTATTCTTTAACTCATATCAGCTCAGCAGTAGTTAGATAGGCTACATTTATTTTCAATATTTGTATCGAAAATATATAATATTAGATTATTAAATAATTTAATCATTAAAAATCAGGATTTAATCATAATGGAAACTAACGTTATATTGTAATAACTATAGGCTTATACTATATAGCATGTAAAGTTTTATCTAATTTACTTTTGTCGTTTGACGGACTAGCGTGGCTCATTGAGCTCAGGTTACTTAGTGATAATGGTAATGAAGATCGAATTAATTTTCACATTGAAACCTAGGTATGTTTTTCTGATGGAGAAAAAAATCATTATTCTATTCATATCTTGCGGATTTTCTGAAAGAGGACTGAGTTCACATTCTACTAACTGAGGATAATGTGATACAGGGAATCAAACACATGCATATGGGAACCATGCTCTTCCAGGCGGGACAGTAAACCGTCGGTCTTTAACAAAATTAAATGTTACGATTCTATGATAAATCTCTACTCATATTAAACGCAGCAAAAATGTGAGTATCTCATATGAAGAGTGGTAGCAAACTATTTTTTCAGGGCCGCAGACATTCTGTACGAAAAAAGCCTCAACATATATTGCCGCTCAGCTTTCAACGACGCTAACACCGGCGCGGCTATCGGCTGAGTCAGATCCCAGGCAGTCCTGCGGCGGATGACCCGCCTGAAACCTAATCTGTCGCTTCCATAAGGCAGAACGGCGCAAAATCTGGAATGCGAAACGTCCATCAGAGACACCATCAAAAATATGGGAGAGCCTCTGATCAATTACTATTATCTGAACAAATGAAAGAACCAATCGAGTATGAGAATAACCTTTTGGTAATAATGGATTGATTTTGATTGATTATGATAGATTTCGATAATATTCAGATCGATGTCTAATTAAAGGAATTGAGCATTTTGTAATTCAAGATGGCGGCAAAATTATTTTCCATTTCTAGGCTTAGATCTTATGATGTATTCATTTGGATCATGTGAATCGAATCCCTACGAGGGGATAATTTGTCCTCTACAATTTGAGACCAATATACCTTTCTTTCTTTTATAGTTTTGAACTAGGGCAGTAAAAAGTATCGCCGTGCTTCGTCCCTTATTTATGGGGAAATGATATAAAACAACTTTAGTAAAGGGATATCACTTAGTATCGCAATTAAATGACAATATTTGGCTGCCCTAGTTCAAAGTGAATTGAAATATAAAATATATTTATACTTGTATAGTGATACTTATTATTGATAAATATACTACTGAAGTTATCAGTATTAAGAATAAAATGTTTTTCGTCATTGTGAGGTGGTTTCAATTTTTTAGGGGTTTTTCCTTTTTTAAAAATTTGGGTTTTAAAATTTGGTTAAAATAGTAAATTTTTTTCAAAAAATTTAGATTTGGTTTTTTGGGGAAGATAATAAAACATATGATCATTATTTTCCCTTTGAAAAGGTCCATTCATTTTAACGGGTCAAATAATTGGCCCGAATCAACCAGCCGCATAATTAGAATAAAGAAGAATAAGATTTACGTAAAACATATGAAATTCATGACACCATTAGCGCACCTATAATCATAAGGCTCCCAATGGACCAATTCAAACTAATTTAATGGAAAACTTTCTTCAAAACTATGGTACATAACTTACATAGCTAATTTAGATGAAAATATAATGTTGAATTATAATACTTTTAATTTTGTCAAAATATTACTTCAAAAATGTAGCCATACAATAAAGTCATGGAAAATAAAGTAACATATTGTCTGTTTCCAAATTATTAAGAATTGTCTACTATAGCTTTGCAATATTTGTTTTATGATTTTCGATATATAATTCAAACCTGTAAAATCTTGCTGATAATTAAGCTTTCAAGTAATTAAATCAATTTTAAATTATTGAATCATTTCTAAATAAAACTATGAATATCATTTAGATAAGTGAAATTAGTATTTAAAATTTTAATTTGAACCAATTTATTTAATTTCCATACCAAGTCACATGATAAATTATTAGCTAAATTTATAAGAAATGTTAACAACTTTAAAAACGATTCTATAAAACTAGAAAAAAATCTAACTCCTTCAAAGTAAAGAAAGCCTAATTGAAATAATATAAATAAACATATCTTATAAAATCTAATAAATTATAGTATTAATTAATATTTTAATCATTTTGAATGATTTAACTGAAACTTTAATTACTTTTTACATTCAATTAGTAAATATAGGTCAGACTAAATTTATTGATGATAGAGTCTGACAATTTAAGTAAGCTCTTATAACTAAATAAATAACAGGATTTTTACCAATAATGAATAATTCAGACCATCCCAACATGTTACTCAAACCTAAACTTCTTTTTAGAATGAAATAAAGTCTCATAGATATGTAATAATTTGCTAGAAATTTTTACCTGACCTTAAGATTGAGAACTTACTAAATGAATCTTTAATTTTGGTAACATGCAAGATATGGAACCAGAAAAAAAGCTATTGAACAAAATTACATTTGATATGGCTTAATATTTGATTCAATAGATCAGCCTGTAAATAACATAGGTTTTATTTCAAAAATTTTAAAGGGGGGCCCAAAAAAAATTTTTCCCCAAAAAATTGAAATTTAAAAATATTTAATTTTAAAAAAATTTTTAAAAAAACTTTTCCCCAAAAAATTTAAAAAAACCGGGTGGGGTTTTATTCAAAAACATTCGGGTTTTTTTAAAAAAGGGGGAATTAAAAGGGGGGAAAAAAAATTTTTTAAATCCAGAATTCCAGTAACTCTTTTATCATTTTTTGGAAAGTTCAATTCTTAGAAATTGATGTAAAATTTTCAGTCAACAAATATATAAAATTATCCCAAAAATTTTTTCCTGAACCAAATAAAAAAAATTTTGGGGAATTTTCTAGTATTATAAATGAAAAATAAAACAAAAAATTTCCCTCAAAAATGGGAAAATTTTTAAAGTAAAAAAAAAATTTAAAAAATTTCCCAAAACCTTTTTGAAAGCCGGAATCTTTTTAAAATCCAAGCGTCTCCAATAGGGAAATTTTTTTTTTTTTAAAAATTTTTTTTTAAAATTTTAGGGAAAAATTTTTCCAACTATATTCATATTTTTGAAGCTTTCAAATGATAATTTCAGTGGATTTTCGTCTTTTATTTCTTGAATTATCATTCAGAATTGTAAAATTTATGTTAATTATTTTGACATGAAAAATATCTGTGTTGAGATTTTGCTCAAGAAATATAACCTTTTCTTAACGTAACGTTTGATCAAAATTAATTGGGATTGAGATCATAAGGACTATGTATGTTTTTTCTCTCACTGTTCCATGATTGCATATTTGTCTCCAAAAACAATAAATGAGTTCATATTATTTATGGTAGGTTACATCTTTGTTGAAAAAGTTTATTGTTGGAATTTTTTTACTGTAGAGCATTGGAATCTGTAGAAAATGATGTTGGGTTTAGTAAAATTCTATTATAACATGAACATTAATTAAAAAAATCGGGCATGAATTGAAAAATAAAATAAAAATCATACCGGTATCTGTTACTTATATAACAAAATCTTGCATCATTTTTTTCAGAATTTTAACCTCTGAAAATATTTTTTCATCAGTAATCTCAAGTTTACATTTCATTAAGCTCCAATTTTGAAAGTTTAAATTTTTGAAAATTATTTTTGAGTGGAAATTTGTGACAGTGAAATATGAGTAACATAAACTAGATTTGGATTGTACTCTAAATTGGAAAAGGGGCAGTTTTGGGCTTGAGCCTGTTGAACTTTACCATCAAGTATTATCTGTAAATAACTGAATAAATGAATATTGTAAATTTCTCATCCAATCTATAGGTTTATAATTCTTAGAAGCTTGATGAAGGAGTAAGAAAATTACAAATTAAATTATAAAGTTAGCTGAGATGGAACCAGTTGAAAGTTTGTGATTTTTCATTGAATTTCTAGTTAGAATAGATCATTTTAGTACACTGGCTTTTAAAAAATATAGATTTTAATAGAATGTACAATCTTCTGCCAGTCTTATCTTGGTAACAGCAATTTTGGGGCTAGGTCCAATGAAATTTTCTCTCCATTTGGTGTGATTAGATTAGCTGTTATGTCTTGAGGCACTCTATATAATGTTTGATTTCATAATGCATTTTTTCAGATTGGCAATATGATGAAGAAGCTGTCTCCTTCGCCAGAAAGTTCAAGTGAGGATGATACCAGCTCAGTAGTTGAAGACCCCATGACATTTGGAGCCACCACAGAGTTCAAGCATCAAGAAATGTGCCAACAGGGATGACGAGGGAAAGGCCTGCCAACTGAATTGAGGCGTTTTTGAACCAGCCAGTTATCCCATTGAAATTGGATCCTCTTCAATATTTGGAGAACTACAAGGCTGCCTTCCCAAGAGTTTACCAAGTGGCCAGGAACTACCTATATGCTCAGCGACATCAGTACCAGCTGAAAGACTTCTCAAAGTCTGGAAATGTGATGAGTATTAAGAGAAATAGGTTGTCACCAAAACATTTACATGAGATTATAATGTTGAACTCTCTAGACAATGGTGTTAGGTATGAGCTTTAAAATACAGTACTATCAAAAATACTTACCGAGTAATAAATATCTCAAACATTAGAATAATAATTAAAATCAATATAGTTGAACTATTAATTTTTCAAAGAAATTTCCGGGGGAGTACCCCCTCTGTGTTGAACTGAGTAAATAATATCTTTATATTTACTGGTTGAACTAAGTATCATTGATACTGTTTTAAACAAAAACAGAATAGAAAAAATTATTGTAATGATATTATTATATTCTTACCTTTTTTGGTTTTGGTTTCTGACTTGATGCCTTGCCCTTATTCAATTCCAAGTAAAGCTTTGGGGTGCTTTCTTTTCAAGTGTGTAATAAGGTTTGTGGTATTACCTGAAGTTTTCACTTCGACATGACAAACTTTGCACTTAGAGGACAAGTGGTCCTTCTTGTCAAAATACTTATTCACAAAACTAAAACCTCCTGGACGAGGGACCATATTGCCACAAAAAAGCAGAACTATTAGGGAAATTAATTAATAAGTTATACTGATTCAATTCATAGAATAAAAATAAAAACCGATAACCGAAACTGACAACAAAAAATGCACTGACACTGTGGTCTGTGACTGCGACACACGGACACAGAACAGAAAACGTATAACACGTGAAAACTTTTGAAGGGTGGTAAACGCTGGAACCTGAACTCGTGATCGTGAACTGAATGCTGTTGCTGAAGTACTGAAGGCACTACTGAAGCTGAACTGATGGTTGATGCTTGATCCTTGATGAACACATGAAGAACATGTGGGACTAAGCCGGAAATAGGAAACACGAGACAGCAAAGGAAAGGAGAACCAAAGGCAAAGAGAAAGAATTGCTTAGATTCACAATATTCATCCCCTATTCAATTCCCACAGTTTTCATCTCTTTGGCGAAAGCAGGAAAAGCACAAAAAGTTAACCGCCTTTCCCCTTCACCAACCCACCCATGACAACCAATACCAGCAAAGCATTACAACAAAACAATAGAAGCAGAAGGTATAGATAGTCTGGCAAGCAAAGAAGAGCTCTGGCCGAGAAAATGACTCCAGCTCGGTCAATATTTGTTCAAAAATTATTGATTTGGTCTCAAATTGTAGATCAAAATGTTTCCTAAAATTGAGACCAAATCAATAATTTCTGAACCAATATTGACCGAACTGGAGTCATTTTCTCATTCGCCAGAGGCTCTTCTTTGCTTGGCCAGAGTATACAGGTAGGTATAGTCCGACCAAGCAAAGAAGAGCCTCTGGCAAGATGGAAAAATGACTCCAGCTTGGTCAATATTATTGTTGGAGAATAATAAATGTGGTCTTAATAGTAGATCAAATCGTTCCCTACAATTTGAGATCAAATTGATAATTTTAAGATTAATATTGACCAAGCTGGAGTCATTTTTCCATCATGCAAGAGGCTCTTCTTCGTTTGGTCAGACTTATAGAAACCAAGCTCTGAAGCTGGTTTATTTTTTTGTTATTGTTTTTGTTTGAGATTGCACATGCACACTGCAGACGAAATCCAAAATCAAAATGGCAGAAGCCACAAATCGATATCGAATATCGATATCGAATCCAAACTTCCAAACAGCCGATCCGTGGTCACGTGGTGTATCGATACGGGGGGTCCGTGTATCGATACGCCGTATCGATACACTCGCTCGTATCGATACGAAATATCGATATTTTTACCTCAAAATATCGATATTCGTATCGATACGTATCGATACGCACATCACTAGCCTTGTGTCAAGGCCACAATAGTTGAGATACAAATCTACACTTGAGCTCCTTTCAAAGAACTTGGTTTCATCGTAAAATCGTTCAATCAAATGAATGTTAAAATACTTATAATGTTTTGTTTGTTCAGAATCAAACAAGTTGGCATTAATAATTATGTTCAGTATGGTTAAATCAGTCCAATAAGTTAGTGTTTTCAGCCTTTGGAATAGTTAACCCACACGACTGCAAAATCTTAATGAAAAAGTAGGATAATTCAAATCCAAATCAAAAAATCCACTCAAGAAATTTTCTTTTAGTATTACGAGTAGTATGTTATATAAAGTTCGTTTTCGTTCTTCAGAGTTTTCAATAAAGGAAGAAGATTATATGTTTCTCTATTATGCTTCTTCGAACACCAAAATAGTGTAAATGGCTGTCCCTTCATAAATGTGAAATAAAATAATTCTCAATTCAATTTAAGTACCTATAATAATTGTAAATGTAATGAATGTATTTTGAGTGTATTACACCAATATTGATCACTCTTGATGTAAAATTACTAATAAATACAGTTACTTGTTGAATATACTCGTAATATTTTCTTGTAATTTGTGAAATCCGCCTCCATATGATAACCAAAACGAAATGTTCATCAAGAAAGTGATTTTGAACACTTTTAATTGTATTAGGCCTGTCTATCTTATCAATTGATGCTTCACCTTGAACATTATTTAGGTTTATTTCGTATTAATCATTGATGACATCCAAGCGTCTATTGCAAGAAAATTATGATGCAGAATGATTTCAAATTCACAATCAAATTGATTTGATCATCCTTGGATACAAACGATACCTTGACTCACAGTATAGAATTTCCAATATTATAATTCTCCCAAGGAACAAGAATACTCTGGTACGTTTATGTCAAAGATGTCAGGCCCCCAAAGGAGAGCGAAGAAGGCTAGCTCTGTGATGGGATTCTCGCACAGATGACATATTGACCTCTCAATATACATAATATGATACATAGTCATCTGACATAGATTATCCATAACCTTCTATCATTCTAGAAATGATAGATGGTTATGAATTATCAGAGTAATCCAGTATATGCTCAGAAGTGGTGAGGAAAAAGCATCACGTTGACCTCATACAGCCTGTAGGTGAGACTGATGCTGCTGGTGCAGCTGTGAGTGTAGATGGAGTATGACGAGGAGGTCTTACGGCCAGCGCACTCACCAACAGACCGACGTATGCTGAAAAAATTCCTCATTTAAAAATGTTGCAACGCACACAGACGTCCATCTGTGTTATTGCATTATTCAATAACCTGGGAGGGATTTTTCCTCCATCCGTCACCTCCATCTACACCCGCAGCCACAACAACAGCATCAGCAGCCTCAACTACAGTCACACCTCTTCGACATGAACGTACCCTCATAATTCACATTGGCATTATGATACTCAAGCGTTATAAAAAACCAATTATATAGCTGGTGCTAAAAATTAAGGTGGTTTCGTCTGTTCCTTATAACAGTAAATTAACCAGTAATTTTTTTAACCAGTAATTGGACCAGCTGACCGGAGTATATTCTCTATTCAGCTGGTCCGCTAATGTTAATTAGACTATTCGCAGACATTATCAGCTGTTGGAACGCACAAGGAACAGATGAAGCCGCATTAATTTTTGGCACCAGTTGAAAAATTATTTTCTGCCGTATTTCTTTATGCTCACAATGAAGTAAGTTACAGTATAACATGAGAAGTCAAATCAATAATTTGTAGGAAACTGTTTATTCTATTTGAGTGAAATCCTTTTGGTCTTTGGCCTGCCTAATAATGTATGTTTGATAAGTAAAGCCAATTGAGCCAACTGCAAATTAGAAAAATGTAGGCTATACATCACTGCTCAACTCATAGTGAAAACTCAACACTTAATATTATTCTAGATAACTAGAACTTATGATAAAAAGACAAATATAAAATATACAAGAAATATATCAAATTATTTTCCGAATAACTTACATAGATAGGACCAATTTCAAAATTTGAGTTACCTACTTCATATTTTTAGGTAGCCATTTTTAGAGATGGCTAAAACTTGAATAGGAACGTTAATGAATGCATAAGGCTTGAGCAATAAGGCTCTCAAATCTATTCTGTGGCTGAACCACACGAGATCAATTCAAGTCGACCTGATCAAGCTGATACCGTGAGTCAGATTAAGTCGATTCTACAGTGGACAGACTTTAGTTTAGCCTACGTAGGTAAAATAAAAAATACAAGTAGGAGAAAATATTTCACATTTAATCGATGTGAGTTACCTATATGTATCTATGTACTGGTAAGTTAGAATAGTTTAAAAACTGCAGTTGAGTATGTTTAAGTGTAATTTCCAAGATACAGTATTTTCACTACAATATTTTACAATTTTATAAATTTTCATGTTTGCATTTGAAAATTTAAATTGTTATAGCCTATATTATATGAAAGTGAACTTTGCAATTTCAACGATCATACAGAGCCTTGATAGCATTCTCTCCCATTGCACAGTTGCCTGTCTGTACATCCTTCATGAACTCATCAATTTTATCCAACTGCTTCAGCTCTATGTTAATTCTGTCTGTTTGCTCTTTGCGCAATGAATTCAAAAATTTCAACATTTCTCCCTGAGAAGCGCCAGCTGAAACAAATTTATAATTTTCAATTTGTCATTAAATTAATGTGTAGTTTAAATCGGTATTCGATTGAAATGAAACTAATTTTGATTGAACCAAACTAAAGATATGGTACATAACTTATATAGGCCTATGTGTAGAGAAGAACTTTTTCCGTAAAAATAAGATTCCCAGCGGCAGCTCGAGCTGCCCTCCTTTCACAACTCTATTCACATAACTATATTATATATGTATTAAGGCTGTTATTATATATGTATTGTGGTGTAGAACTTTGTGGATCAGTTATAATAATTATAAAAATAATGTATGTCTGCATGAGCAGAAAAATACCAGCTCCAGCATAATAGCACAGCCATCCATGGCATGCACTTGAATTAAAATTTGAATATTCGTGCAAGGTAGCCAAGGTTATTTAAATAATGAGAGCATGAACCAGTATGCTGGCAGAAACAACATCTATATTTATACTTTACAATACAATAAAATGGAAAGAAAATTTAAAACGCTTAATGAAGCGTCAATAGAATTAATTACAGTATTAATAAGATTTATAATAAGTTCGATAAGAAATCAATAATTGAAAAATAATAATTTGAATATCTCAGGGTATAGTAGTGGATAAGAGCCAGGCAATATATGTGTATCTAATTATTAAAGACTATGACTTACTTGATTTCTTTAATTGTGAATTCATTACACAATGAACTATTTTATCCAGACGTCTGATTTCTTATACTATGGCCATCTTAAAATTTAAACATACATTTTTTGTAACACTAATATGAGCAAAGGGTTTTAGCAAGAAACAAGGAGTGAGTGTGTATTGCTCAATTCTCAAAAGTCACACTTACAATTTTTAATACAATCCTCTGATTGGTGGAAATCAATCACGCCACTTTGCGTGATGTAGAGATATTTTCTAGAACATTCTACTAAAATTTAATATACCGTACCTAATATTTTACAAAATACATTAAAATACCATAATAAATATAATATAGAGCTTACATTCACGGTATGATATAATAATAATATAAAAAGACAATAAAATTAGCGGTTTGCAATTTACAATATTACTTTATTAATAAGATTGAGAGGGCAGTTCACAAAAATCAATTGAGCTGTCAAAAGCAGCTGTTGACAATAATAGAAGAATTTTCCCTCCAATCATAATTAGTAGGTTATGAACCTCAAGTACAGCAAATGAACAAATTCATTTCAAGGAAGAAATGTATTCAAAATTAATAATTTAGACAGGTGAGTCTGTGCAATCTTATCAGTCATCACCGATAAGGAAATTGATAATTTGCTTCAAATAGTATAACAATGAGTACCGGTATGGATTGCATTTTGTGGAATTGGCCGCCACAGTATGTATCTGTTATTAGGGCTACTAGTGTATACTAAATCAATAAATATTGAAATTTACCCTTTTTAAGCCATTTTCAAGTGAATTTCACTTTATTTCAAGTGAATTTTATTCATGTATTTATTTATTTCATCAAAATAATACAGTAAAGGGGAGAAAAAACAGGCGTTAACCCAAAACTTCTTCTACACCAATTTTGATTAAAATGTCGAAATTTAGATTATGTTACATTTTACATACTTTCACTTCACACAATTTCCACTTCATAAAAACATAGAAAATTTTGAATTTAGAAGGTTTACAGGAAAAATTTATTGATTCAGTATACATTATAGTAGCCCTATTAGCAAAGTATTCATTTATTCAATTATTTAAGCCGTGCGCGCCTCGAGCTGCCGGCTGCCGCTTGGGAATCGTACCGTACCCAAGATGGTTGAATGACACCCTGATTATCTAACGTTAGTGAGGAATAGAATTCGTACCGTACTGAAATAGGTACCGTTTGGTACCGTATTGTTTTATAATACTGTAAGTTACTGTATGTAATTATGTAATTCATAGTATGTAATTATGTAATTCATAGAAAATTAAGCAATAGCAATACTTACGTGGAGCAACTTTGGTTTGGCTGTTGGATCCTGATTTAATACTGGGACCCGACTTGTTGGGTGTCAGAAACTCATTCAGTTCATCTTTGCCCTATAGAAAATCGGATATTGTATTAGAATCTATATTTAAATAAAACACTGAATTTTATCTAGTAATTTAAACAAAATCATTTATATTTTTACTCCTCCATTGAGCAAATTCAAAAATATTTTTGAATTTATAGGTATAAACATTTTCTTCTCCATCTACCTACAGTACGGTACCGTATAAGCTTTTATTTGAGATGATATTGGTAAAAATTTAATATATGGTACGGTAGGCTACATGAATAATTGGATCGAATCCTCCAATACATTGGAATATGTTCGTACGAATTTAATTATTCACATTGTTCTAGAAAAGTAGCCTGATTCTAATTAAGTTAGCCTACTGTTGGATATCTCAAACCTCATCTCTCCCTTCTGTAGGATAAGTTATAAACCAACAGTTCTCAAGTAAGCCTAATACATTCTTCACTAAAATTATGAAATTATATTTTTCTTCTCATTAAATAAAGTGATTTGTAATCGCTCCTGTCAACTACGCTTTGCGATTTTTTTGCGATTTACGCCTAGAAGTAGACAAAATACATATTTCTAACACACATCTAACGGAAGATATAAACAATAAAAGACTGAAAAAGTTGAAAATTTCCATCTTTGTTTGAAAATATCATTTTTGAAACATTATACAGGGTGTTTCAGGAGGAATGTGCAATACTTCTTCCAAATCGCAAAATTGACAAAACATAGCACAAGTGATGAATTTGTGTTTAGTAATGATTTTGCGATTTTTGATCGCTATTTCTGAGATTTGGGTAAGATTTACACAATCGCCGCCATTTAACTTTTTCTTTAGAATCCGACTCTCTTCAACTTCCATCAATAAAAAATACAATTTTATGATTCTTTATCCAGTTATAACCCTTATTGTTGAAAAATGGCGTTTTCTAGCATATTTTTCCAATTAGGCTATCTCAATAACCGTTTAAGTTACAAACTTAGAACTGGTTTTACTGAATTCCTCAGCTAATTTTACATAGGTATTGCTTATTTTAGAACCTCACTTAAGTCTCTAAAAAATTAGAAAAACTAATATATTTTGAAAAATCTCAATTTTCCGCCATTGTTATCTCGGTAACATAGCGTTTTTGGGGGTTGGTCCCATGGAACTTTTTTGTCTAGTTGATGTAAGGAATCAGCCTGAGAAGTATTGCACATTCCTACTGAAACACCCTGTATAGCTCAGTTCTGGTTTAGGATAAGATGTTGAATTTTATTAGCTAGAAAATATGGATTGATTTTTTCTGTCTGACGCTTCGTTTAGGCGTAAATTGCGAAAAACTAGAAACAGAACCAAACTTTCCTGTCATCCCTTATTATGCACACTTTGGAATCAGTCGCAAACTCATATTATATTTATTTTGGATGCACAAAGTTGATTAAGACTATTTTAATCCTTACCTTACTTTTTAGGACAAAATCTAATTTGCTAGGACTAATGATGAAGAAAAGTACCGGTAATAAAACGTGAGGGAGGTGAGGTAAAATAATTAGGAAGTAGTTGACAAAAGCGAGCGCGAATGATCACTTCACCTTTCTTTTTTCCCCCAATTCCCCTGGGCTATAAATCAAATCCTAGAGTTAGTGATGTAGTTGTCGTACAGTTTCTCTTGCTTCCAGAATTCATACTTCATCATCATGCAATAATAATTTGAAGGGGAAACATTGAAGCTAGATTAATATTGGTCTGAAAAGTGTGAATTTGGCTATAATACATACCATCTGCTTCTTAGGAGCTTTGGCCATAACGTCTTTGAGTGTGACGGATGCAGATAGGTCCTTATGCAATTCGGGAACCTTGACTCTATCCGATATCCTCTTGGTCGACATGCTGGGTCGGTCGATTTCCACCAGACTGCCAAACGTCTGCCTAGCTAGCTCTTCTTCCTCCACTTCATTCTCATCCCCTTCTTCTTCTCCCTCTTCGCCTTCTTCAGACGATTTAGCAACACGCTTCTTCTTCTTCTTTTTCTTCTTTTTTGGTGCTCCTGATTCTTCACCTGGGAAGAAAAAATATCGTAGTTGAAATTCAGAGAGATGTCACAAGTATGACTTCCACATTTTCCAATTTTGCATGATCTGTTTTACCTGAGTATAAGAATAAGAATGATTTTAAAATCAATTATTCATTCCTTCAGTGCATACAAAAAATGTTATCGAAAACGCCAAAATAATAATATAGCCTAATACAATACCACAGGTTTGTAATAAAATATCATAATAAAATAGATGGTGCATGTAAATAGTACATAGTCAAAGCAAATTAGATATTCTGGCAAGATGGGAAAGTGACGACTCCAAATCGTTGAAAAATTATAAATTTGTAGACAAAATTTATGATTTTTTTCAATTAATATTGAATGGAATGTCTTCTTTGCTTGGACAGATATAATTCAGACAATCATGAGTCATAGAAGACCCTCTAGAAAGATGGGAAAATGACACCATAGCTAGGTCAATATTTGATCAAGAATTATAAATGTGATCTTAATAATAGATCAAATTGTTTCCTATACAATTTGAGATCGAATTGATCATTTTTGAACCAATAATGACCGAGCTGGAGTCATTTTCTCATCTTGCCAGAGGGTCTTCTTTGCGTGGACAGGCTATAACTTACCTATATAGCTTTATTTGTTACTCAGGTAAGTAACTTCAAATGCCATGTAATGCAACTGACACAATTATTTGTGTTAATTTATTAGTGATCATTTGTGTTTAACCTATTACCCTATTGAACGTACCTTCTTCTTCGCCCTCCTCTTCACCCTCCCCTTCTCCTTCACTTCCACTCGATTCGTCAGTTTCTTCAGCGCCCTTTGTTTTGGTCTGTTCCTCTTCCCCTGCTTCTTCAGTAAATAATGGAACTGAAGCATACAGCTCCAGCAGTCTGTCTTCCAGCTGGCTTATCGATATTTGCACATAGCTAGGATACTCTCCTGTGTCATCTCTAATGCTTCGCAAAAATTCCAGCGCCCATTGCAATTGAGAGATTCCTGGAAATTAAATATTGCTGTGATGAATCTATTCTAAATTAAAATACCGTGTTCAATACACCAAATTGTTGCTATTGGCTGCTCATATTATTTTTACTTATACGAATAGAAAAATATTTTTCATTATTAATTGAGTTTCTATATTATTTTTCATAGAGTTTTGGTCAATTATTATTGATTCTTTTAAAATCAAACTTGACAGGATACGTTAAAACTTAGTTCTCGCTAAGCCGCTTTTCTTTTGCTTATTGCAATTTTCTATTGTAATCATGGACGCGGTTGAGCGATAAAGTAAACATGTAGTTATAGTCTCATAAATTATTCGCATACGTTGTCCTGAACGTATGGAGAAAATTTGTTGAGTAGTTGTGATGGTGACATATCCATACATTCATTGAATAGGAAATTCAAGATATTTTCAAATCACTGATTATTTATTTAAAAAAATCGAGATACCTATTTCGGTTGCTACATCATTATCAATCTCCAGTAAACAGATAAACTCTGATAACCTGACAATCTCTGGTAAAAGTTTACCTATAAAATTATAGTTTATTGAGAAACTACTTATTATTTCTTCATGAATTATTTGGACATTTGACGAAAAAATGTCAGAAACAATTGATCAAATTAAGTAGGCTACTAACTTGACAAATTAAACCTCTTTTTAAATATATTATAACCCATTTGCAATAGATAGGCCACTATGCGTTATACGAGCCTCCTGAGTAACACATAAAAACACAAATTTACACTGGATGACTGGATATAGTAGACAACAATAATAAGACAGAGCAGTACTGCTCAGTAAAACTTCATAAAAAATATTGTTCTTCTGTGATAAAAAAAACTTATGAATTTGAAACTTGGAACAGTCCTTCGCGAAGAGAAACAAGAGATTAGAACATACGGTACGGTACCTACAGAACTTTTATTAGGTAGGTACTATTATGTGTCTTACCGATTGGTTCTTCAGCAGCTGGAACTTTGAATAGATTCCAAATGACAGCAATAAGATGATCAGTAAGTACCCAGAATGGCGGTCCTCTTGCCACACCCTTTGGATCAGTCCTTCTGAACGTATACAACTCTGGCTTGAACTTTGAAGAATCCTCCTCCAACACAATTATAACGCGTTTGCCTCCTTTATCACCGCTATTGAAGAACAATGTAATAAAACCAGCAATTATCATTTTAATAATCATGAGTTTAGAAAATAAAATAATGAGTTATATAAATAATATATAAGAAAGAAAATAAATATATAAGAAAATAAATAATATATCTTATGTTGAGATAAACAATGATTTCAGTTGGAATGAAAACAAATATTTTGTGAATTTTTCACTTTATAAAAGTTAAATTGAAACATTCTATATCATGGTTCTTCAGTAAGCTTATATCGAAAGTGAATCTTCAGAATAATCTATTACTTATTATCAAACACAAAAATTTTCATTTCCTATTCCTTATTTTGATGAGTCCCATCACTCATCTGTACCTATACGGTATATTAAAGGCCTAGTTAGAATACGGTGCCTATTAAGTTTATTAATAAGTTATATTATATTCAATTCAATCAATCGATCCTTGACCAGTTTCGTAGGCCTACTGCCACGGGATGTTAGATTATTATACCTCACTCCGCATTGTTCGGGCTCACTTAAGCCTTGTTCGGGCTTTAAGGCTTTAAGCCTCAAATATGTTCAGTTCTGCGCTCATGCGAAGCAGCGAGCTGAAGAGGTGTACTTATAGGTCTGTCCAAGAAAAGAAGACCCTCTGGCCAGATGAGAAAATGACTCCAGCCCGGTCAATATATTTGTTCAAGAATTATAACTTGAATGTGCGGTCTTAATAGTAGATCAAATATAATTGTCTCCTACAATTTGAGATCAAAAATTTATAATTTCTGAACCAAAACATGGACCGACCTTGAGTCATTTTCCCATCTTGTGCCAGAGGGTCATCTTTGCTTGGACAGGTTATACTGACTGGATAGTCATAACCATCGTGATGTTTGAAGATATTTGTCCACATAGTGATCCATACCGTACGAGGTGCCCCGCCTGTTTATTGCGATAAGAGCTTCAATTTGATCTGTCTGTAGCAGGAGAATCCACTCAGACTGCAGAGTTAATAAAGAGTATTTTCATTTCATTTAAGAATTTGTTAATAATTACGGGACCTACCTCAATGTTTCTTCAAGTTTGGGAGAAATCAATTCTTACTATAGGCTAATAGGCTATGGTAAAATAATATTTTACATGAAATATGTACGTGAGTCGTTAAGTTAAAACAGCTCAATTTCCTTTTTACAATCTTTGCAAAGGAAAAACGTTTTTCTAACTTTCTTCAATATTTCAAAATCTTCTACTAAAAGACAATAAGGAATAATAAGATTTGAAAATGATTTTTTTTTCATTATCAATAAATACTTACCCTCCCTCATCATAATCTCCCAGCCCAGCTCCATAATCACCGTAATCCAAAGAATCTTCTTTCTGCTCTTTTTGTTCATTTTCAGTCTCCTCTTCAGACATTTTGAAATTTATTTATTAATTTTTCAACCTAAAGTATTTGGAATTTGAAGTCATAAATTTCTAAATCATAGTCTAATCAGTACAAAAATTTAGATGTGTGATGGTTGTTTGGAAATGATTCAGAATAAGAAAATTTAAACATACTGTCGCGCTACAATAAACAGACTGGCAACCTTCAGCTCAGCATCGCATTCAATTATTATGGAATTGAATATTTTTCAATTTTTATGTTGATAACTATTATTTTTGGATGCAAAGTAATAATAATAAAGATTAAAAAATATCTTCTATGTTCTATTAGAGGATCAATCCGTAAAAATGAAGTGTAATTGTAAATGCCGAAATTTATATCAAAGAATTGGTGGAAATATTTATGAAGTACTCTTTAATATTCTAAATTAAAATAATCTTCAAATGAACTTTTTATCATATTCTAGACTATATTATTTTCTATTTTATATTATTTGATTACAAAATACTTCCTTGCAAAATCAATGTTCCATTTGATTTGCTGCGCCTGGGAGTTGCCCGAAAGCTCGTGATGAAATCATGTGACTCGATCAGCTGGTCACTATCTTTGGGCTGTGGGACTGAACTGCTGACTGGTGAAGTCTCATTCTGGTTCTGGAATTCACTGTTTGCTATTTGAAGTTTAAGTAAATTTTTACTAAAAATGGCTTATCCAGGAAGTTTAGGTGCTGTTCAAGCTGCGAAGGAACATGTATTGGCAGTTTCGAGGGATTTTATTTCGCAGCCAAGATTGAGTACGTATTGGGTGATAAGCTTATCCAAGCATTCTATCTTTCTATGGAATCTGCCCTGTGATATCTTTATGATTATATGTATCTGGTCCTTGTTCGCAGCTTTATAATAATATTTGATTTCCAAAAATAATATTGATAATACTTTATCGCAGAATAAAACAATTAAATTGAGTTACTTGGCCTATAATTTATTCCTACTAAGAACTATCATAGGCCTACAATCATTCTGCAGGCCTACAAGTTGAATGCTCGGATTACTATAGTACTTTTAAAGCAGCCTCTAAAGCCTCTAATTCCAGCAATAGAATTCCTCGAGATCTGGTAATGTGCTGAATGTAGGTTAACTTGATTTGAAAATTTAGAATATTTCGTTTTCTAATCAGAATATAATTAAGCTTGAGTGTCAAACCTGCGAAAATAAACCAAGAAAAATAAATAAATATTTCATATTAAGTTGGTGAGTTTGGTTTATTGCAATTCTACTGATTCTAGTTCATGGTGTGTTTATTCATTGTAGGCCAATCTCCTCTTTTAATAAAAACCAACAACTCAAGTAAAATTTTCTTCCCTATCTATCCAATAGCTTTCTTTTAAATTAGAATACCTTAAATTTCAACTAGTAGCCTAGTCCCAATTAAAAAGTCACGATAGTGCGAGTAGTATTCTAATACTGTACTGAGATTGCCGTTTCTTTTTTCTAGCATACAAAACTGTTTGTGGTGTGAACGGCCCTCTGGTCATCCTTGATGAGGTCAAATTTCCCAAGTTTGCTGAAATTGTTCAGCTCAAACTGGCTGATGGAACCGTACGTTCCGGCCAAGTTCTGGAAGTCAGCGGAACCAAGGCTGTTGTCCAGGTTAGTATTTCAAAATTGAAAGGTGAGAAAAATTCATCATCAGAGATCTGATTATGTGCTATTCGATTGTGACTCATTAGTTCACTACAAACTTACTTATCATCATAGTGACTTACAAAGTTCAAAGTTTATAAATTCAAAAAATTGAACACTGGAAGAAAATATTTTCCGTCTAGCCTACTTCATTATCAACTGTATAATTTTGGCTAAATGTATTCTACAAAACTTCCTCTATTACTGTAGGCTAAGGTTAGTATCGTGTAAATATTGATCTATGTTGAGTTAATATTTGCTGAAATATTTTTTTAAGAATTTTCAACTTCAACTACTATGTCTACTATAATTTACTGTTGAGGAATTTTTCCAAATTATGAAAAATATTTAAATGAAAAAAGTTAATAATACCTACACAGTGTTGAAACAATGATCTATAATCTTCCCAAACCTCTTGAATTATTATTGAAAGATTGGGGAAACATATTCATAGAATTATCTTTTTTTTGCCAGTTTTACTTCTTGATCATCATCTTAGTTCGGGTGCATTTTACACTTGAATGAACAAGCATCTCTGAAATTGAACTATATACAAGTTGAAACCCTGGCTCACCGTCTAACTCAATGAAATCACATAACTTTTACGTTTTTGAATGTTTTTCTATTGAAACTATGTTGTATGTAATTGATTAAAAAAATCAAACCCCTTTTCCGTGGCTTTTAGTATTAGAATCTATGTTTTAGTAACTTGATATTTTATGGCATACTTGATCTTTTTTAATTGTAGGAGTTTCAAGTGTTAATTACTGCTGTTTGTTTATTTTTAAGCTCCCTCATATTCTCCCTGGCTAGGTAATTTCTGTATTAGTTGGAGTTTGAGAAAATCAGTGTGTTGAGGTAATAATGGTGAAACTCAGGCTAATTATTCCTCAGCTTTCTTATTAAGTTACACCAGCTGGTTGAAAAATAAATTTGCAATATTTTGATAATTTTGCTATCAATTACTTTACGTCCAAGAAGTGTTGAGATCTTTTCATTTATCAAATCAGGAATAATCCTTATTGAAATATGAAGTTGAGACTTGAATTGCGAAATCCTGCAAACTCAGAAATAATTTTGATACTTTTATTAAATTCAGGTTTTCGAAGGTACCTCTGGTATTGATGCTAAAAACACCCTCTGTGAGTTCACTGGTGACATTCTTCGAACCCCAGTGTCAGAGGACATGCTTGGTCGTGTCTTCAACGGAAGCGGTAAGCCCATCGACAAAGGACCTCCCATTCTTGCTGAAGACTATCTGGACATCCAAGGTATGAGAACGAACAATCTGCTATTTCTCATTTTTTAATTTCTTGAAAACTCATGGATGGATTATTCTTTAAATGCGTAACTCTCTCTTCATTTGTAACTCAGATGAATACATTTTCCGCTTTTTTAACTATTTTAATCTGAACATTTTTTGAACTCATTAGAAAAAACAATAATCCAATAGACCTTGCTCTTCTAGTAAACCTGAACTAGATTAATAAAAATATTTATTCTAATCAAATGAAGGTTGTGTCATTTATGGAATTATCCAACCTGTTTGAAGAAAATATTTCTTAATTGAAACGCTTTCAATTATTAAAGTAATATCATTTAAAGTCTGTGGTAATTTTATTATTATGTTAATGCTTTACTGTTATTTTATGCTGTAAATATTCATTACTCCTACTCATTGTTTGTTTTGTTTTTACATGAGCTCATAGGCTTGTGCGTGGATAATAGGGATCAACGGCTTATCATCTCCTCCAAAAGACAATGAAATCCGTTGAAGAACACCATTAATATATGAATGAATATGTATGAATCTCTACTATTTTCATATTTTCAGGTCAACCTATCAACCCTTGGTCCCGTATCTATCCAGAAGAAATGATTCAGACTGGAATTTCAGCCATTGACGTCATGAATTCTATTGCTCGTGGTCAGAAAATTCCCATCTTCTCAGCTGCCGGTCTACCTCACAACGAAGTTAGTATTATCCACTGACCTTCCTTCTATTATAAAGTTTTTCAAATTTCATAAATCTATGTCAAAGACCTTCAAATTTATGCTAATCGCCCCATCTCATGAAACACCGAAACAGTATATAAAACCAATCAGTGTGTATTGTGTAACCCTTTTTGTTGAATAATTATTGAGGGTTTATTTCGACTTGTAAAAATGATAGAATAATTAGATTTAACCTACTTGAAATTATTCCAATCTAGAAACTATGCACGAATGTTTTGTTGTTATCTAAATGAATGAAGGAATCTAATCTAATCTCTCTTGAACAATATTTTATGATTCCTATTTTAGTCATCAGACACCTCATCCACTTTGCACTAGACAATCAGCGGTTCTATATTTAGGCCCGATTTCACCAAGAACCTAAACTGCAGTTAGTCGTATCAAAACTGACAGTTAGTCCGTAACTGACAAAATCGGATTTCACCACACCCTGTCAAGTTCACGTGACCTCGAAAACTCCGTTCAAAACTAACTCACCGATTTTGGTCAGTCAGCCATCGAGAACTTCAGTTTCTAACCTAAAGTCCCTTGCGAGTTCCACTAATTTCGTAGTTTTTACTGTTTTTAGGTTATGGTATATTTAGAGAAACGTAGGCTACGGTACTGCCCGAAATCTTGAGGGTATTTTTGTTCAATTGATCAGTCATTTAACTATTTTATAGGCAATTTGAATTCTAGTAACTTACCTATATTGTTTATTCAGTCAATTCAAGCTGAATTTATTGGTAGTTTGGGTACCACTGTAAGTTATTTGAAGTATAATATTATTAGCCTACTGAAATATTCTAGTCATGGAGCCAAATGCAAGGAAGAGAGCTTTTATGCATTGGCATTTTAAAGCAAGTATAAAAATAAAATGTCATTGGCCTTGATAGGAAACATCAACAAATTTAATTGATCAAACTTGGGCCAGTATTAGGGCTACATGATAATATTTCAATTGGCATATGAAAAGAGATGTAAATACAAAATCATAAATTTATCTCTTCAAATAAGAAATATCTCTTAAGATTGCATATGATAATAGAATTATTTTTTTAAAAAATATATATTATCATGTAAAACCGGCCTTGAGGGAGATCTGTGGTTTCTTATGGATTTTCTTTCTTCTGATTGTATTTAGGCTATCCTAGCAACATTACAGCCAAACACAATTAAAGAATTTCATGATATTTGGCAGAAATCTATTAATTTTCATATGCACCTACATTTTTATGAATAGATAGATTATGAAACAATAGCTTCTGATATTGCCATCAATCCATCATAGAGAACCAATCAGGGTAGCCTACTTTCTGTTCATAGCCCATTGACTCACCTTGAAGAGAATCTTATCAAAAATCCATTTCATCATTACAAATGCAGAGTAGGCTTGAATTTCTCTGAATAGGCTTCACAGAACTACTAGTAATTTCAATGGAGTGGATTAGGCCTACATTACTAGATAGCCCAGCCTTTATTGCTTGTCTAAAAATCTGTTTCATCAGTGGGCTATACGTAGGCCTACTGGAATTAATAAAAGGAGGAATAGAAGAGGAAGTCTGATAATAAGAGATCACATAATTCAAGAAAATGATCATTATTAATCAATTAACTTGAGTAAGTTAATGCATCATCAACATCTGCTGAGAGCAGAATAACAAGTCTTAATCACAATGAATACTTGAGAATGGACTAGGTAGCCTACTGCAGCCTATAGGCCATAAATTTACCATGATCCATAAACACAAATAACTATAATATATCAATTCAGTCATTTCAAATTATGGGCAATAACTGGCAAAGATTCTATCCATAGGCTATAACATGTTTATATGCTATAGGCCTAGAGGTAGGATGCTTTTGAATGGTAATGTTAGAATAGGAAAAAATGTTTCCCAGATATTGGACTGTGTCCCATATTTCACAAACCTAAATGTTTATTGTCAATTTTCTAGACTCTTATTAAACAAATAACTAGAACTGTCTTCTTGTATTCAATCATCTCCAAATTTCATGGATATTAAGTTATGAGAGCTACTTAGAAAAGGAAAGGATCTTTCAAATATTGGTCATTTGTTTGGTTGAGTTCATTTCAACTCTATCATAAATAATAAATGGAATGTCATTTCAAGACTACTGAAATGTAACAAAATTCCAATTCAATTATAGAAGTATTATTATACAATAAAGTATTATTATCAAGGCTAAATAATAGGAAATATCAAAACTTACAAATAATGGTTTGTAATTCATGTTCAGAGGTTTGGGACATGCATATTGAATCACATTCTGTTTATTTATTAGAGATAAAAGTAATTTATTAGAAATAACATCCATCTTCTTGCACTCAATAATAGTCCATTTTCAAATGTTTTGAATCAATACCTAGAGGCTACTAAAGGCAAGTTATATTATTTGGTAATAGCTGGTCCCTCAACTTTTTGTACACTAAACTTAACGTTTTATAAGTTATAAATCATAACGAACTAACTAATCAACCAACTAACAAAGTTTCATAACTTATAAAACAAACAAATCAAATTGTTGTTGAATAGAAAGATTAAACCGATAAAACTACTAATAGAACGAATCAACAAAAAATATAACCAAAAAGAAAACAAGCGACATACATCGACCATCGACCAAAACAAAGTTTTGAGGTTATAAAAATGACGTCAATTCAGTCCACTGCCTCTTCGATTCCCGAAAACTTCCCGAAAACTTCAGTTTTCGGAACCACAAGTCAGATTGTGCTGGTGAAATCGGACAGCGCTCAAAACTAATGGTCAGTTGAGAACCACTGTTCCGAAACCTACAGTTCCAGCGATTTTGGTGAAATTCACCCTTAGTCTAAAGATAAACAAACCGTATGGTAAAACACAAGGATGCCGGAATTAAGGCTACTTGTTTTTACGTGGTATGACAAAATAATTGAAATTCTTGTTCAATTCCATTTGTAGCCGGTTCATCCAACCACTGTCAAGTGTTAATTAGAATGATGTTGATGGAAATTTATATCTCCAATCTTTGTTTTTGAGTAGATTCAAAATAATTATTTCGTTTGACTCTTCACATTGAATAGTTTATTAAGATTTCAGGGTGTCTAGCAGTCTGGAAAATCGGGAAAGTCGGGAATTAGTCTGGAAATGAAATAAGGTCGGGAAGTCGGGAATTATCCTGGAATTTGAAGTTGAGTCGGGAAATCCATAGATTATTATAAAGTTGTTAATTTTTTTTCTTATTAGTACTTTCACATTGGGCGGGGCAGGCCTGAACAAGTATTAAGTAGGTTATAGAAAATCGATATTTTGCAAATATTGATATTTTTGAACCGATATCCGATATTTTTGACATTGAGCAAAAATATTCACCAATATTTTGCCAGGCACCAGAGCAAGCTTAGTGGGGAGACGGTTCAGTGTTTGCACTTTGCTTCTTCAATATTTCCCTAGCTAGTGCTAAAGCAAATCAATTAGTACGATGGAATTAGTTGAAAAAAAGAGGCCCAACCTCAACATCCAAAGAGAATGGACGATTCCTACGCCAAAATGTTCCATACAACCCCTTTATTGTTTGGTAAATAGGTAGTTACACACTTTTGAGCGTCGGGTTTTGAGGGGAGGGGGTTGAAAGGTGCAAAATTCCAGTTTTTCGTGAATTGGTGCTGAACCAAGCGTCGGACGAAATAATTTCATGAATGTTTTTTCTAGAGAATAAAATTTGGAAGTATTTGCAAAAATTGGAAAAATGAGTGAATTTATCACAAAAAGGATGATAAAAACCGGTTGTGAACCTTCTTATGTCAAAGTTCTCGCAATTCTTTTAGTAACTATCTGAAAGAGGACGATTTTTCTACACTTCTTGATAATTTTTAGATTTCTCGATCACAACTTCCGGATTGTGAGCATTAAAATGTGAAAAATTGGAATTTCCAATGTGCAGGTATTATTATTATTCAAGAGTATCATTTAAATCTGAATTTTGGAGGTTTTTGCCGAATTTTGATTATAATATATTAATTTATACCGCCGTAATAGGTAGAAATTTATGGGCTATTGAACGTTATAATCCGACGTACCATTTAAAAGTTATGAGGGAATATAAATGATTAAAAATAAAAGGATGCTTTTGACCAAACCCCATGAATTATATGATATTATTGGTCGTGCGAACAATATTTATGACACTCTAGGGTTTCAAGAGATAAAATCTAGAAGTATGAGCAAATCCTAATATTCTTAGTATGTTTTTCGTATTATAAAATGTAATTTTATTGGTTTTTGGGGGTGTAAGGGTTTTCTAAAATCGCTGTAGCACATGAACCACCGAACTTAGAAGAGTGAATTTGGTCTCAAATTGAAGAGAAATGAATTTCGCCGAGAGGGATTTTGAAATACGGATGCAAGTGTTATCAATTCAAAGTTACAAACTTTTAAAGAAATGGAATAATTCCTGTGAAAAAATTATGGAGTTTTCAAGAAATAGTTATTTGAAAACGGTTAATGATACAGAGTTGTAAAAATTGGTCTCAATCTCTTCCAAATTTTATTCTCTAGAAAAAACATCCATGAAATTTTTTCGTCCGACGCTTGGTTCGACATCAACTCACAAAAAACTGGAATTTCGCACATTTCAATCTCCCTTCCCCCAAAACCCGACGCTCAAAAGGGTGTAACTTCTAACCGAACCATAAACGGGTTGTATAGAACAAGTTGGCGTATGAATCGTCCTTTCTCTTTGGATGTTGAGGTTTGGTCTTTTTTTTTAACTAATTGCACCGTAGTACTAGTTGTAAAAATTGAATTTCATATAGGTTCGAGTCTAATTGCACCGTACTATTTATGTAAACATAAAATAATGTTGATAGTATGTTTTAAAGTATACCCCATTTTAATACATAGGGTGGTATTTTTTAGACATAAGTCATATCATATCACGTTTAAAAACGTTAAAAAACGCATAGAGAAACTCCAACTTTGTATTGAAAAAAGTCTTGAATTTCATTAATGCAAATTGCTAGACACCCTGGATTTACATAAAATTAGTTGAATACCTTACTACTGTATCACAATCTAGAACTCAATCCCTTATATTTTCAGTTTGTTTTTTAGTCTACATGAATGAGGTTAATAATATCTAATCTGCTATGAATCTGAAGACGTATTCTCATTTAGAAGGAATGTTGTATGTAATGTTTGTACAGTATTGAATCTCTTGCAATGAATTTCAATATTATTCTTTCTTGTCTCTAGATTGCTGCTCAAATTTGTAGGCAGGCTGGTCTTGTCAAGTTGCCAGGAAAATCAGTTCTTGATGACTCGGAGGACAACTTTGCTATTGTATTCGCTGCTATGGGAGTCAACATGGAAACTGCTCGATTCTTTAAACAAGATTTCGAGGTTTGTCAGCTACATTATTATTACAGTTACTCTTTCTTATTTATTCGTGCACCAAAAAACAACTCTTTCATGTTTTGTTGTTTTATTTTATTAAGTAGGTATTTCCATATCAACTATCAAACCTCAATTATATTTTTTGATGTTATAAAAATGCATTCATATGAGTTTAAACACAATTTTCACTTGTTGTCTCCAGTGAATTACACATTTGTCTTCGTGATTGTTACCTTAACACTTGTTACAATTTGTATTGTTTCAAATAATGTTTTTTAATACTTAACTTTCTTCGTTCTTCTCTTTTGTTCCAATTCATATTAATTGAATTGCAATGAAATTGGTACAATTATTCCTATACATGTTCTATAATATTGAATTTCGACTCCAACCTTGCATTAAATGTATCAATCGTATAAGTGAATTAGTGACATTGTAATTTTCTCTCACTAGAACACTAAACAAAAAATTGAGTTTCTGAATAATTTTATACAAATTTTCTAAAATTATATTAATTAGTTTGAAAACCTCCGTGATGACGAACATTGACAACAAAACATTTTCAGCTGATGGAAATTAGTTGAATGCTATCATCCATAAATTCCACATACACTGGGCTTCGAAACCATGATAATAATATTCATGTTATTGTGCTGCTGATGCCCAAAATCCCTATCTCTACTATCTTACTAATGGAACAGACCAATCGTCTGTAACCAAGCTCTAAAAGTAAATTGGTCTGTTCTCACACCTCATATAACAAAAAAAATCTACTTGCATAGTAGGAAACCACAATGCATTCACAAAATTTTACAATACTTTTTATTTGATAGGTGAGCATTCGTCTCACCTTCAATACTAAACCTGGTTCATCACACTGGTTTGCATCACTTTTAAAAATAATATCAAGTGAACAAGATCCGAAGTTTCACGATATTGATTTACTTATTTTTTATTTAAGCATTGATTTTTTGTGGTGATGCCCACTTGAGTTCTCAGTTGTCTTGTTCGTAAGCAATGGGAGGGATGTTGATTAAAAGCGGTAGGACCACGAAGTTGATCGCTTTCCCATAGTTTTCTGGATAATAATAATAATAATAACTGCCCAGCAATATTCTCATTATTATTGAAATATTAATTTATCGGAGTTGACCTTCATCATTGGATCTTTGCCCTAGGTTTCTCAAGACTTTTCAAATAAGAATAAAATAGAATGACTTCTTTTTTTTGGACTTTACCACTACCAATAAATCGATACAATCATGATTGACCACTATGAAATCAATCAATACAGCCAATAAATCAAAACCGTATAGCCGATGAAGTGTTGGTGATAACATGACTCAGTATAAATTGATAAAATAAAACTTCTTGAGTAGTTGTGAAGGTGATATTGTGGTAGTTATCCATATTAAATGAAAAGGCAAGATGTCAGTCAAACTACTGATTTATTAAAAATCGGTTTCGGTTGCTACACCATTATCAATCTATGATAAACTCAATCTGGTAAACTGGTTTTTGAATATGTAACGGCTGGAAATTATATTATTCTTTCACCTCTACACACAGGACACCAAATGTAACGAGTGGCCCCATAGCTATACTATTTTGTAAAATCATGAAACTAAATCTTTTTCGAATCCTTAAGTGGTTGGGAGCATTACGTGGATTCGTTCCTCCAAATGCCAGATTATTTTTAATTAATTTTGAACTCCTCTAATTTTAGCAACTACCAGTACAACTACGAGTCAGGAACTTGCATAAAAAACAAATATTTTGTGATATTCTACACTCCGGTTTTTATTGAACGTTTCATTTTTAACATTGGAAACTAGATCAAGGCCTCGGTTAAAAAAATATTACTACTGACATTTAACTAAAATTTTGAGCTAGTGAACGAAACGAAAATGTTGGCACTCACCATAATTACGACACAAAAACTACACAAATTGAGGCACAAAAACTTCCACCATAAGGTACTTGACTATTTCCCAAATTAAAATTAAATTTTCGACTTTACATTACTATTAACTTGAAAAAAACAATAATTTGCCCCTCTGAATGGAAGCATTTCCATTCAGAGAGCCGAGGCCTGTCCACGAATCACATCCTTTTGCTACTGTGTCTGAACCGAGACTCCTTGCTTTTTCTAATGAAAATTTCCCCTTCCAACTTCCAACGGCACCCGGCCGGCTCCACGAGCAAAATTTTCATTTTAACCAACAAAATTTCTCAAGAGTTCAATGTTCGTGCAATTTCGAGTACAGTATATCTTTTCAACATTAAATCGAAACCGATACTCGAAAAACACGAAAATTGCACTATTTCAGATACATAAGCAGTGATTTAGCAATTTAAATAGAACATAAA
Source organism: Sogatella furcifera (assembly GCA_017141385.1). Taxonomy (NCBI): domain Eukaryota; kingdom Metazoa; phylum Arthropoda; class Insecta; order Hemiptera; family Delphacidae; genus Sogatella; species Sogatella furcifera. The sequence goes on from CM029548.1 coordinate 39,709,425, forward strand.
CAACTCTCATTTTCATAATTTCTTAATAATTCCAAACAGTTCAATAACCTGAAAAAAGATATATAGAACACACAAAAAAAACACAATAATAAATTTCAATTTTCACACTATTACAAATAAATCAGTGGTTTGACAACATCTTGTCTTTTCATCTAATTTGACAAAATCGATTATCTGTTCTAACCAATCAATGAACTTTTGTAAGCCTTGATTTTTCGTTGACCAGCCTCCTTCAAACACTGTCTCTAATTTGCAGGAAAACGGTTCAATGGAGAACGTGTGCCTGTTCTTGAACCTGGCCAACGACCCGACAATCGAGCGCATCATCACGCCGCGTCTGGCTCTGACCGCCGCCGAGTTCCTGGCCTACCAGTGCGAGAAGCACGTGCTGGTCATCCTGACCGACATGAGTTCCTATGCGGAGGCGTTGCGTGAGGTGTCGGCCGCCCGTGAGGAGGTGCCCGGCCGACGTGGTTTCCCTGGATACATGTACACCGATTTGGCCACCATCTACGAGCGGGCGGGACGTGTCGAGGGCCGCAACGGATCCATCACGCAGATTCCCATTCTCACTATGCCTAACGATGGTACGTCTACTTATGAATACAGTTGATCTCAACACGTACCAATGTAAACTGCGCAAACAACTGCTCAGGACAATCTAAGATCGATCTGCGAGTCAACGTCAACAACGCAGAACACAACATTACAGTTGCTATAGAAGACGCCAAAGAAACTCCGTTAACAAAGGACTCTTATTAGTACTCAGCCCTATCAGGACAGACGGTGATCGGTCTACGAGAGTCGAGAGCAACCTTAGCAAACAGTTTTGATTCAAATAGAAACTGAAAGCGGTTTGTGAAATCAAACAAAACGGTTTGCTGAGTTTTCTCTCGACTCCATATGCTATCGTAGACCGCTCATTGACTTTCCTGATAGAGCTGAGTATTAATAAGAGTAGTTTGTTAACACACAGTTTCGTTGACGCCTGCTATTGCTATTGTAATACTGAGCTCTGCGTTGTTTACGTTCAAGGTGTATAGAATGGTAGAGATGGGGCAGAGTAAAACAGCTGGCTGGGAGTAGGGCTCTATAAAAAGGGGGTAGACGCACGGTCCGCCATTCTGTGGTCAACTTTTAGCGCCAGGTTTGAATTCATATAAATATTTTTTATAATAGTGATGATGAACAGATGTTTATCAAGTTGAGTAGATGAATTAAGTTATTGTTTTGAAATCTTGGAGGTTAATTTGTCATATAAAATGGTTCATGTTGCTTAGCATCAAATTGCAAAAAATATAACGATTTTTATCATAAAACTGGAATAAAAAAATACAAATTGGCCAGATGCAGGAAGATGAATCAAGATTTAAATTTTGACTTAAAATTGCCAGACTGGAAATTCGATGCTCTGTGAAGTGAGTATTATTTTTTTCTAACATAATTTTTATCATTAATCATATGTTCGACTGTCGAATTGAATGAATTCAAACCTGGCGCTATAAGTTGACCACAGAATGGCGGACCGTGCGTCTACCCCCTTTTTATAGAGCCCTAGCTGGGAGAGGTATGATACTGACGTCACGGAGCTCCTCTAGTCAAAAATTCAGCATTGATTACCCTATCCTTGACGAAAAATCGTTCGCTTTTTACCAATTTACGAAATGCAGAATTGTTTGAAAGATAAATTTCTCATATGAGCTTGTAGAGAATTTCAAGATCTACATTTTAAGTGATTTAAATCTATATTTTACTCAAATTTAACATGAGAAAAAGTCTGTTAACGTGCCTCGGGAATGCTTTGCAGCTGGGCTAATGCAATTATGAGTAGCAATGCTATTATAATATACATTTATAATATCATTGCATTCGAAAATGAATGTTAATCTGGCTTAAACTTATTGCAACAAAAAATTACAAATCGTGTAAAACATGTCAATGCGAATAGTACAGAGTTAGGTCTCAATAGAGATATAGTAATCCTGCTTCAGCTGTGAAAGTCCCAATACCTCAGATCAGATTAATCGCTTGATCATTTTTATTTTTCCAATAGAAACTGACATAAATACTAACTTATCAGTAATCCTTGAGACATAATAATTCATCAGATTCTCACTTTCATTGTCAAACTACTCTATTCGAATTTAAAGTGTATAATTAATCTTTCAAACAGTTTCTATTGTATTTTTGTATTATTACTATTAATGGAACTTGTAGATAGATGAAGAATTTATTTTTCCATTTTTATACAATCATATAAATGCAATACAAGGTGAAAACTCCATTCTTTGAATGAAACTTCATACTGTATTGAAACTTGGAACTTGTATGATTTCTGTATTTTCCTTGTATTTTTCTGTTTATCTTAGATATTACCCATCCCATTCCTGATTTGACCGGATACATCACAGAAGGACAGATCTACGTAGACAGACAGCTGCAGAACAGACAGATCTACCCACCGGTGAATGTGCTGCCTTCTCTCAGTCGTCTCATGAAGTCGGCCATTGGTGAAGGAATGACCCGCAAGGATCACAGTGATGTTTCCAACCAGCTGGTATGTTACACAAATCAAATTTGTGAAAATAATAATGATTGAAGAAAACTTTTGAATTGAGAATTTCAGCAGAATCATATTCATAGTTCCATCAACCAATATTTTGAAATCAAGATGAATTTACTCATTTAAAAAAATCTTATTTTAATCCTGAGTTTAAATTGTCGTATCTGTGCTATCTTGTGATAATTATAATCATATAAGTATGTTGATGTAGAAGTGATAGTCCTATTGAGGATTAATAAAAATTTCGAGAATAGTCCAATTTTTGGATTAGAAAGAAATTGCACAATAGTCTCGTAAAAGACAACTCCAATAATGGGAGAGGAAAAATGAGCTTAAATCTGGGTGTCTAGCAGTCGGGAAAATCGGGAAAGTCGGGAATTAGTCTTGAAATGAAATAAGGTCGGGAAAAGTCGGGAATTATCCTGGAATTTGAAGTTAAGTCGGGAAAATTCATAGATTATAAAGTTGCTCATTTTTTCATATTAGTCGAGTTATTTTCATATTGGGCTGGCCTAAATTAGTGTTTTGTATCGAATATCGAGATTTAAAAATTTGCTTGTTCAATATGCTTATTGTTGAAGAAATTTCAATAGAATTCGAAAAATGAGTGAATTTATCAGAAAAAGGATAATAGAAACTGTTTATGTACCTTCTTACGTCAAAGGTCTCGCAATTCTTAAAGTAACCATCTGAAAGAGGAAGATTTTTTTCTACATTTCTTGATGAGTTTTAGATTTTTTCGTTCACAACGTCCGGATTGGGAGCATTGAAATGTGAAAAATTGGAATTTTCATTGTGCTGGTATTTTCTTATTCAAGAGTATCATTCAAATCTAAATTTTGGAGTTTTTCACTGAATTTTAATTATCATATATGAATTTTCCATAACTGAATAACTCCTGTGAAAAAAATAATATGGAGTTTAAAAAATGATAATTTGGAAACGGTTGATGATACATAGTTGTAATTGGTCTCAATCTCTTCCAAATTTTATTCTCTAGAAAAAACATTCATAAATTTTTTTCGTCCGACGCTTGGTTCGGTATCAATTAACGAAGTGAAATTTTGCACCTTCAAGCCCCCTCCTAACAAAACCCGAAAAGGGGTGTAACTTTTTACCAAACACTAAAGGGGTTGTATAGAACAAGTTGGCGTATAGGAATCGTCCCTCTTTGGATGTTGAGGCTCGAGTCTTGATTGCACCGTACTATATGTAAACATAAAATCGAAATCAAATTTATTTCCCATTCACAAAATAATTCATACATTCTATACAATATCTTTTAACTATACAATATAAAGGGAAAAACCTGCAGAGGCATAAGCCTGAGCGCAGGAAAGCTAACAAAACATGTTATCTATTGCATATCGATAACGTAAGTACATATCTCATGGAATTTATGGAAATAATTTAATGTAATGGAGATCAAATACAACTGAAAAAAGGATGAAATGAGAAGAAGATGAAATGAAAGAAATTAAAATGAATATGTTCTGCAATGAACAAAAATAAGAAATAAACTGTTTCTACAATCGTAATAATATATCGTAATACTATAATTATTATGATTACTGCGGGCAAACTAAAAATGCCATTTGAGAGGTAACGGGATGTTTAGTAATAATGAGATTGTAAACTCTAATCCAGCATCGGTTCCCCTATACTAGGCTCAGGGAGTTGAAAGACCAACGCACAACAAGAGAATATTTAATATTGTGAAGTTTGAAATTATCCATTCATCAATTTCTTTAATCAAGAAATATGTTATTATAGTATGTTTTTATGTATATATATTAAAATTAAAATGAAATATACCATATTTTAAAACATAGGGTGGTATTTTTTAGACATAAAATCATATCACAAGTTGCAACGTTTAATAAAAACGCATAGAGAAACTCTAACTTTATCTTGAAAAACGTCGGGAAAAAGTCTTGAATTTCATTCTTGCAAATTGCTAGACACCCTGTAAATACTAATGTAAGTTTTGGTATTGATTGAGGTGTTGAAGAGTGTTGTAAGATTTTTATTGGACTATAGTATATTTCCAAGATTCTCTAGATTTGTGATTGGTCTGTCTCCAAAAAATTAAAATAGTTGAATTCGTTTAATTGAATCATATGGTATAATAAAATCCATTGTTTAATTTGTATTGAAGTTTGAATAAGGTTTGGAGCAGAAAAGACCCAATGCTCAGCGCAAAGTATGTAAAAACGTTCGGTTCTGTCTGATATGCATAGTAGATTTCACTGCTAAAACTGTTCTACTTGTTAGGAGCGAATATTTTTCCGTTTATGTTCTATTGTATCGGGTGTGAATGTACCCTAATGAATTTATTATGCTCAATTCAATATTTCAAAGAACTGTTTACAATTTAATTTTTTGAGTTGGAATCCTAATGTAATTTACAAGAAATTCAACTTTTGTCGTTTTGTGAGAGATCAGTATTTTTAGTATTTTAAAATTCATTAGTCTCTTGAAATTACATTTACTGTTTATTGAAAAGTGAAATTGTTTGTGGTTGTTCGAATACTATCCGCGGTATGCAGGCAAATGTATTTTTTATTGCTTATTGAATCTTTCATATGAATGTATTAAAGTAGTTTTATTTTTAGTAGTTACTCACTTTAGAGTATCAATTAGAGTATCATTATCGTAAGAGTAATGGAACCAAATGTGTAATATTATGGAGTTATTAATTTTATTATTGTATTGTGTGTTCTATAGTACGCTTGCTATGCCATCGGCAAGGACGTTCAGGCAATGAAGGCTGTCGTCGGAGAAGAAGCCCTCACACCCGATGACCTGCTCTACCTGGAATTCTTGACCAAGTTCGAGAAGAATTTCATTTCACAAGGTAAGTTCCAAATACTTGGGAATAAAAGCACTTGGCATCATGCGCAGTCAAGAGTAGTCAATGCCTATAACTTCAAGCGTTACTTTTATAATCTTCGTAATTTTGTTCTGTTAATTGCTCAGTTTCTCATATTGGTCAATAGATCCCAAATTTCTTTGAGATTGATTGGGACATAACAATATCGTTAAATAATAAACAATCTACTATATAGGTAGTGTGACACATTTTGCATACGCTTTGTTGACTTCCATGATGATGTTCAAAATTTAATTTAATTTTCTGTTTGTTAGGAAACTACGAAAACAGAACTGTGTTCGAATCGTTGGACATTGGCTGGCAGTTGCTGCGTATCTTCCCCAAGGAGATGTTGAAGCGTATTCCGGCCACCACATTGGCTGAGTTCTACCCACGTGACTCGCGTCATACCCAGAGCAAGTAAATTATTTTAAGGTGAGTTCAATTTGATGTTTCAACTTACTTGTCTTTATCCATGCTCAAGCATGCGTTGTGAAGCAAATCGCAGAGAATCATCCAAATTTAGATCGTAGATTATTTCAATGGAATGCATTAACTCTATTCTTGTCAGCCTCAACATGTAGAGAGACGGTTCAATTATTGACGGCGGGACCCTTTCCATCGGACAGATAGACTTGTTAGCAATTACATTTTGGCATTTTTTTCTCAGATTGGATGTATTCATCTATGTATTGAATCAAAGCTTCCTTTAATAGAAGGCCATGGTCTAAAATTTGGCAACTATGTATAGTAGGAAATTGGGTCCATTTAAAAGCATTGAAATCATTTTCCAATCAGCTGTTATAATCGATGCGCTTCTTGTGTGCGTTCTCACATTTGACTTGCTACAAATCATAAGCTATTTCAATAAATAACTGCATATTCTTAATATTTCTTGCTAATTTCTATCACAACCTATTACAAAAAAGCACAAAAGGAATTCTATACGAAGAGTTTTATGAACGTTTTTCATGGAAATTATGCTCAAAAGAGAGAAAAACCAAGTCAACATGCATGATTTGTATCTGTACTTAATGCTTTCATATGAAAAGACTGTGTCTACGGTGCGACGTTGCCATATTATTAGGGCAGGGCCTTCTATTAAAGGAAGCTATGATTGAATTAATTTTCCAATGGAATTTGAATAGTTTATAAGAAACAAAATGGTTTGTAATTGTGTGGCATCTTAGCTGAGATTAGTTGAGAAGACACGCTGTTACAATAGTTCTTATATTGTGCTGGCGTTTCTTTTCAGCTTGCGTGAACTATACCAGCAATGCTTTTAATAATACATGCCAAGCATTATTTAGCTGCCTCTTCAATCTGTTTATTCACTGGCAGACTTTACAATAGATACAACTATAACCTTTCAAACTGTTTTTATAAAGGGTGCTGCGTGAAATCGTATTTGCTGTCGCACTCGTAACTGTAGGGTATTTTCTGGAGTTACGGTATAGTTTTGCTGTGCATTCTTAGAGAAATACGATATTCTCATTTGTGGAGAATGGTTGTATGTTTCTAATTCGGATTTGGTTTTATAAAAACTTTGATTTGATGATAATTGAAATAACACCTGTAGAGTTTTTAACTCTTACATAAGTTGTAAATAATTGTTTGTTCAAAACATGAACATGGATGATGACACTATTAATAGAGATTCTCATGAGAATATGTAGGTCTGAACCAATTATTATCAATTTCAATCAGTAGGAAAATATTGACCTTCTATAGAATTTAAAAAATAAATTATGGAAGAGCTTTTCAAACAATTTTTCAATCATCTTACCCTCAAAGCCAAATCATTCTCGCGGTTATGACGCGTTCATAAGTTTGCTTGCTCTATTAGAAAAAAATCTTGACTTACTTTAAAAGATTTATTGATATTTTTTTTCAATCATAGATGCTAAGCAATGTAAAAGTTGAGGTGTACAATGTCAGAGAGAACATAACTGGGAATATGAGAAACGAGAATAAATTATGAATCTTCAAGCTAGTCAAGAAACATTTAAAAACCGACATATTAGCATCCGATTAACATATTCTATCTTGAATATTCATAATTTATCCTTTTTGTTACAGATCTTATTATCAACATTCCAGATGATGATGAATCTGCAGATAAATGTCAATAAGAAAAATTTGTTGGTTTAATTGAACAGTGAATTCCACCTCCTCTTGTGACATTGTAAAAAAGTATTCACATTGTTGTGTAAAAAAATGAATTGTATTTTATCATAAATGTATCTAAAGTAGAAAGCATTAGAAATATTATTGTTATTTAGTGAAATATATATATTAAATTGAAATTTATTTACAAGTTTCAAATTGTTGGACAATATTTCTAAAAAAATATTATTGATATAAATAACTTCGGGCTTTTGGATAATGATAACGATGATGATAATAATTATAATCTATTGATGCCTGTGTCTTGATAAGTGTTCAAAATATCATTGTATCATGATAGCACAAATTATCATCGAGATTGCAGTACTTAAGAGAGTCTGTCCATAAAACATAATATTGCTACATTTTAAACTTCCTCAACTAATTATCGTGATGTGGAAAGCTTTTTCATTGTCTTATTTTCTGATCATTCGTATTTCGGCCATTGTCTCGCATGATAATGGATTGGCAGCTAAAGCTGCATCGGAATTTTATTACCACCGCATATCATTGTTTTCGTTCTTGCAATAGGCCTACTGTATTTGAAAGTGTATGAACAGTAAATGCCATAATTTGGTTTGGGTTGTTATTAAGAGTTAGTTGTTAAGCATCATTCCTCCTAGATTTCTTCTTATAGATTAGCAAAATATATTCACATATACTTGTAAAATATTCATGTTCAATAAATACAATTGAAACTGTGAGAATCCGTTGATAATTTGAAAATTTCCAATTTCTGTGTCAAATATTTGTCTACAAATTGATACCTAAAAATCCATTGGCGTGCTTTTAAAATAAATGAAGAAGCTGCTCAATAGCCGTGCCTTCAAAAAATGTAAAAGTAAAACTGGAAATGATCTTGTTTGGGGCGTGCCCCCCCCAAGTAATGAAAAAGGTCCTGAATAACTGCGAAATTTCTGTTGAATTTCTTGTTAATTGTAATGTACTGCAAATACCTTTCATTCAAAATAAAATTACAAGTTCTGCTCACAGAAAAGTGAGTTGAATCATCAAGTAACCATGTTTAACCTCTTTGAACTTGGAAAATACTGATCAATCACATATTTTGGCAAGTATCTCAATAACCATATCTCAATGTATCTCAAAGTATCTCAATGGGAAGCGGTTTGTCCCAGTGGTAGAGAGCGTCTAATCGGTGAGATTAGATAAGCGACGTGCCTCTACCACCACTGTAGTAACGGTGACCGGTACCTCTGAATTCAATTCATGAGCCTCAAAAATCGCTTCCCGGTGGTTCGGAACCCACCTAAAGCAGAAAACTATTCACACTCAACAAGATTAGTCTTTTTTTTAAATAAAAAATCGTATTTAAACTGGAATTCTGACTCAGGGATTTGATCAAGACCTGCTAGACCCCTGTATACATCCTGGATGACTCATCCGGAAGATAATCAAATGAAGAATTTTTTGCGCTATGAAAATGATTTCCTACCATGAAAAAAATCAAGAAAATTATGTTTAAAGTTTTAGAAAATCTTGAAAATCACTCTTTTTTAACTTTGTCTGCTAAAAAATACTGCTCAGTAAACAACTTTGGCACGTGTAATACCTTAAATCAATGTGAAATGTCATCTTCTTTCTAACGATATCCTTGAAATTCAATGTTCAAGAATAGTTCTTGAGATATTGACGATTTAATGACTTACTTGAAAAATATCGAAAAATCTATATATCTCGAAAACGAAGGTCGATAAGAGAAAATTTTACTGGACATTTTTTTGTTGGAGATTGCATGTAGAATCTATGGTTGCCGGCTTTTGCACCTTTCGCGGGACACTCTGTATATTATAATTATAGCTTTTTGGTGGGAGACTCAAAGTCTTGAGTCTTTGGAAGAAAACATTAATTAGTACGGTAAGTAGTTGTTACGGTACCAAAAATTGTTACAAATTCATAGCGCTACCTCAGAGCAGGCCTACAGTGTTGGGTATTTCTATTTTCTATTTACCTAATGAAACAAGGAATTGGTCTGTCAAAAAGTAGTTTCTATAATATCTATTGGTCGATTCGTATTTAATCTAGTAGGCCTACTATTGAAGACCATCTCTTGTGGAAAGAATATAATTTTAGTTATAAGTTTTTAAAACGAGAAATTGTCTTTAAAATTGGAATATTCCAACTATTGTAATATTAATTAATTCCATTGTTTTCTCAACTAATTTTAATTGGATGAATTCTATACATCTTTAATCAATCTTGAAAAAACTATCAATTTCCTGAACCGAAGGATTCAGAATGACTCAAATGCTTCAGGAACTTGTATCTCTTCGCTTTGCCAACTATCCAACAAGATCATAGATCGTGTTCGCTTTGGTATCCTTCAGTCATACTAAACTAAAATATAAAAAATTCTGAAGTAAAATGCAAGTATGAACGAACATTTCATCTTCTAAGGAAATATTTTTTGTATGTCCTTTTTTGAAGGCTAGAGACTGTATTAGCGTCGGTGTTCCTTCTATAGTTGGGGAAACCCCAGTGACTTTGATAGTTTATTGATCTTTTTTGATCTTCTTTCTCATTGATCTCGAGCCATGATCGTCGCTCTTTCAATAATAGGATAAATATTACAATAGTAGGATGAATATTATTCTTTTCATTTCATGCTGCTGTGAAATTTTTCTTCAGTTCAAAATTCAAATTCAAAATCACGTTATTCCACATGATAAAGTACAAGTGATGAATATAAAATTTACAAGAATCATATTATTTCATTATTAAACTAAATATTATTTCTAAATATTGGAATAACTTACAGCAAACATAGACAAAATTGTCTGTGCGTTTGCTTGAGTTCTATACAAGAATTCGTATAGTTTCTGCTTCAATAATTCCTGTAAGCATATAAATACGTTTTCTTCATCCTCCGATATACCATAAGGTAATAGTTAATCAATATAATATACATACCGGTACCTCAATTGAAATAAGTAAAATAATATTGATCACGAGATTAAATTACAGTATTAATAATATAGGTAATCAACTGTAAAGAGTGTTTTTTATTCTGGTGGAATTTGTTAGTAAATTAGGAATTAGTTATTTATTAGCTATTTTATCACTTGAAGTATGCTTTTTAATAATTGTGTTCTTTATTATTATTGGCTTTCAATCAAGTTACGACCATTGAAATCATCAACTCCTTATTGTGGATAATTCGAAAACGAGCATGAAATCTTTAGCCAACCTAATACTTATTCAACCGAGATAATATAATCTTATTCCATTATTTCACACTATCAGATTGAATAACCTCAAGAATTTAATCCTAACATGTACCGTAATCCGATCAGTTTCAATGAAGGGATCAATAATCATAAACAAGTTAGAGCAATGAATCATCGTCCTTATTTTTATTATTATTATTTCTCTGCATTTTCCATCAAATAATTAAAATATTCAATCCATCAATAATCAACCGATTCTTTTGGTTTTTTGTAATAATGAAATTATTTTTAGTCGTGCGCAAACAAGATAGTAATCACAACGAGAGTTTACAACTTGATTTACTGCACAATCTGTAATTAATATCTAAAATTTATAGCCAACACCTAAAGCAACACAGCTTAGTGCAGCTAAGCCAATTCTTTGTTTGGCGTGATGAATATTTTCTTATGCTTTTTAGGCCTTCTTCATTGGGGTTCCACTCTTGGTTATTTATCAAGTATTTCTCTTTTCCATGCCATGTGTCACCTTCTATCGTTCATCGTCTTATAAATATTGTTGAGAAAAAAGCCATCGAGAACGTATTGATATTATCGTTTTCCTAGTCTTTTGTATCATCTATCAAAAATACACCTACTTCCTACTTGTAAGTCAGTCGGTCGAGGTCCTCAATAAAGTAACAACGTCGACCCAAAGTATTTCTCTTCCTGTTATGCAATCAAACTAATACAAGTGTTTGAAGAATTCCACTTTTTTTGTTCGCCGGCTACAATATAGAAACAATTTTCACCGTGTAATCGATTCTTCCTAGGAAAACAATTGAGACGCTACCTGTTGTATTGATATTTAGTCAGACAGCTCCTTTACACATGTGTATTACTATATTTGCAGTGTCTGGCTGTAGCCTAGGCCTACATTATTCTAAAATATCAATCAAATTTCCTGTTTCCAATAATGCATAATAGTACGGTATTCATGAACATTATACAATTATCACAGGGCAGTAAAATTTAGATTTATTCTTTGAAAAGGTACTCTTGAAAATACTTCCGAGTAGTATTCAATAATAATACGATATGTCGGCAACTCTTACTTTTTTAAATTCTATAAATATTTAGTATTTAGGTTTTGAAGATTCCTCCACTTTATTAAGGCCTTAATTTTTATTGCATTTAAATGATCAAGTGATTTATCAGTTTTTGGTATAGAAGAAGCCTAGAACTTGCACCTGTACATCCTCAGCACTTAACATCAGTCAATGTAGAACTAGCTAGACAAGCAATCGAATGAATACCTAGTCCGTTTGATAAAAAATCGAAGAAACGGGCTAAATTTTCGGAAGCTGTTCATGACAATCGAAAAAGAAGAAATTGTTTTAATGAATTCCTCTCAATTCATCAAATACGGTACAATTATACTGTATTCCTCTCCTATAAAAAAAAGTTCTTCTTTAAAATATGTTATATTTTTAAGAATCCTAAAAGATGAACTTTTGCAGGGTTTGTGAATCCTGTAGGGAGGATTTGAAAGCTACTTGGAATTTTCCCATTTCTTTAAAATATTTCACCAAAGTTCAAGATAAGGGAATCACTACATGGATTGAAGATTGCTATCCTGAAGTAATTTCCAGCTGAACCAGTTCATGGATGTGACCGATTTTTCAATCCATGGAATTTTCAATTCACCGTCGAATATTTTTGTAATCAATGGAAACTGAACACTCCGGTTTATCTCAAGTTTTATTTAGCTCTAGCCTACTGCTACACGACGGAATGACATCAAATTTTTAATTATGACAGAGCAACATCTAACAGTGCTATTTGTAGCTGACGGAGCTATATAGAGCTGATTTTTTTATATAGCTGAGCTATAATTTCAACTTTTGTGCTTTAATGACAAACATTTTGAGCTATGTAGACAGCCTATATATTTTAATTTTGAGTTTGTAGACAGCCTATATTTTCATTTTCAGTTCACTTGTGAACATGTAATTTTTTACACTATCAATTATATGTAGGTACGTTCATCCTACAATATTAAAAAAATAGTTTATCTTCTGGTTTCAAAAAATTTATATGCATGAAATAATATTGAATCTGATTATTATTAATAGAGTCGTTTAAATAGACGTCACCAACGCATAACTTATTCTCTTGATGGATCATCAACCAATAAAGGTGTTATGTAGTCGACAATAAACCAGACTATAATAATTGTTCATCTAGCCGTGACAATGATCTTTGGTGTGAATAGATCGAAGCTGTTACAGCGTTTAACATTGGCGCAACGATCAAGGTCTCCAATGCCTGGGACATTCAATAAGCTTGGTCACCACTGTGGAGTATTGTGGATAGTAGATTGTAGTTTCTTATGTTTTCAATTAGAAGAAGAATTTTTGCAATAGAAAAGTTGTAAATAAAGCAAGTCTTCGTCTAATATGATACGATACTATTAAAATTCAAAGGAATATTTCCATCCATGTTTTAAATTAATAATGAGTAAATAAGTTATTGCTGTTAGGAAATTTATACTTGAGACTGATTTCTAGAAGTCTCTGTGATGCGTAATATCAGAAAATATAAATAGGTGAATGTGATTGTAATTAACACAAAGCATGGATTATTAGCGAATAAAATTTAGAGATAGAGTAATAAATGCTGACCTAGGCAACCTGTTGAATAATACCAATGTACCCTTGAAGTATATTAAGGTAATTAACGAAAATAAATTCAACAAATAAATCAGTCTTGAAATCAAACTACCTGCAATATAATGATCCATAGACCATAATGCTTATTACTCCTGCTACACAGCCTGATAATAAAACAGTTTGAATGATATACGCATTCAAAGTTGAACAAATTAAAGATTTTTTCTTCTTCTTTATTAATACAGTAATTGGAAGAACTTGAAAGCTTAGTAGTGAAATTGCTCCAGTTTCTGACGCGACATTTTTATTCATTCAAGTAACACAACAGCTCATTTCGTTCTCAATTAACTGTAGCTAAAAATTTAGGATGTTTCCCAACCGATGTAACTTACCCTACTAACAGTTTTCGTAAAGTATCTTTTATATCTCTTTTGATTAACAAATAAATCATATAGACATAGCTAAATGGCAACTCTTATCGACAAGATCAGCTGCAGCTGTTGAAGCGCACAAGGAGTAGACGAAACCGCCTGACAATTTGGCCTCAGCTATACCTTTGATAACCATATTCCGTAAGGTCTATTGTCACATTGGGCAAATTTTATTACTGTATCTTCTAGCGAGGTAGTTGCCACTATCGGCTGATTTTTTGAAAAGTTTGATGCTTTCAATTAAAAATATCAACTTCTAGTGACAACGATCTTTTGTTAGTGACAATAGATAATGAAATTCATCAAATGTGACTGACCTTAAACCGTCGAAATGTGGCTAGACCATAATTATGGTAAGGAATGTGGTTATCAAATGTGAGTTAATCGAGAGCGACATGTTGTGTTACTTGGATCAAGGTAGGCCTACTACTTATCTCTAAAATTTTTAGCCTGTCTAAGCAGAAAATTATGTTTCAGATTGTGTAGTACGGTAAAGCCTATTTGTGTGATAACTTGTAATCCTTTGTTATACTATAATAATATAAGGGATAATAGCACCAGGCCTACAGTTAGTCAACTTTCCTACACTGAATTTATTATTCCTGTCGTGTGAACTAAAGAATTATGTTTGGCATTCATAATATGAGACAGTGTAGGACAGAGAAGGGGGACATGTGTGTGGGGTAACTGTGTGTGGATAATTAAAGAGGAAATGCTCACAGCCGCACTTACTTTCACTTACGACTAAGTTACTGGAGGGAACAAAGAGCATGTTACCTAACAATAAAGTAAAAATTATAATTCTTCAACTTGCAAACTTCGTATAGAAGTTATAAAGGGGACAGTTTATGGATTGTTGACCATGAATAACATATATAGGTACCTATTTTCATTCAGTGGACTAGCGGTTTTAAACTCTCCATCTTAGCCGGTTACTTGTGTTGAACTAAAATTGTGAAAATAATTTTGATCAATATTACTGGTGTTACAGAGATACAGAGAAGCCAAGCCAAGATGATGCAAAATAAGTGAGTCATATGAAACGTGACTGTTGCACAGTTTATTTCAATTTTATCACCCTTGAAAAATGTATTAATTTTATTGTCATCTGCTACCATCAATCTATAATAACTATTGAGTTACAAAAGTCTCAAGAAAGGCCAAAGTGTCTGGTGTCTGGATGTGCATTGTGAATTGAGTTTCGTCAACTCATTTATTATCCATATTCTTCTCGAAGTTTCCCAAATATGTTGGTCTTCCTAGAAAATAATATAGGTACGGTGTTCGGTTTTGTATTTATTTTTACATGAAATCTTTTTTCACCTACTAAGTTTCGAATTTTTCTAGTCAAAATATCAATTTCACCTTTCAATCTTTAATCTGATATTTTTCTAAACTTCAATCATTTCTACATTTTGAAAAATATCGGACGTGGAATCTATGTGAGTATTTGTGGTAAAGTACCTTACGGTAAATATTTATTGGAGAATTCTAAGCTTAGTAATGTTATATTTTATTGTCAATGGTGGATGATGGTTCTTAGAAAATATTCACGGTAGCCTACTCAGTTGATTCCTATCATTATTCACTTGACAAATTCTATGAATTATAAATATTTTTCCATTACCATATCTTCTATGCTACAGTTGAGTTTTTTTTTTAATGAACTAAATAAACACTTTTACGTGTTGCCATTGTTAGTAGTGAAGCGTACTTATAGCCTTTCTTCATTCTAAGCTTCTAGAATAATGTATGTTTGTTGAGATGTGCTAAGTTATAGTCACTAGATAATGATTGGGATTATGAGTATGGTTAAGATAAGGTAGGCCTCTACCTTGGTTTAGCTCTTTTCAATTTATTTTTATTTTTTTATTGCGAATGATGCCCACATGAGCATTTTAGCTTGTGCGTGGGTAATGTATGATGAGTGCAAAGGAGATTGATGAGGTGAAAAATAGCAATGCCTACTGGGTCTCGAACCCTGACCAGGCAGTGCTAGCGGACTGAAGGTTGTGACTGCGCCAACCGGGCCGGTAAATATTATATTCTTACTCTAGAAAACTGTCTGAATTGGTCCAAGCACATTGATATCACCGCTGGAGAGCCCAACCGATAAATATTTATTATAAGAAAGTTGATAACATGCGTCAGCCTCAATGTTTTAAAAGTAGTCTACTTTGTTCATATTCAGTCGCACCTGCCTCATGTTACTACATTCTGGGGATCTAAGACATATAGCTCCAAACTACTTCGAATTCAAAGGAAGGCAATCAGGCTTATTTGTGTATCTCATATGAATTTCAGGTAAATTTTTGTAATAATTCAGTAGCCTTCCTTATAGTTTTGTTAATTTTCTTGGAAGCTTGGTAAGTTATGTATATTGTATTTGAATTTAATAACTTTACCCACTTATCAACATTTTGGAATAACCGTTGAAAATTCTTATAGTATAGAAAATGTAAATTTCTTGTAAAGGTACGATTCCCAAGCGGCAGCGCAACTCGAGCTCCCAAGGACGGAGCAGCCCGGCTCTAGCCATCACAACTCTTTTCACATAACTATTTTATGAATGTTCACCATGTTATTAGGGCTACTAATGTATAATAAATCAATCAATAGTGGAATTCTCCCTTTTTACCCATATTATAATATATAATAGTAGCCCCTATATAACATAGTGAACATTCATGATATTATATAGCTATGTGAATAGATTTGTGATGGCTAGAGCAGCGCAGCTAGAGACGGATAGCTCCAGCAGCGCAGTTAAAGCAGCCGCGCGGCTTGAGCTGCCGCTTGGGAATCGTAGGCTACTTATTGGGAATTGAATGTGTCATTCAATAACATTGATCATAAAGTTTGTATAATGGTTCATCACTTATCGGTACCGGTAATGATTTATTTATTAATATCTGGTACCAAGCTTCGCTCTGAAGCTGTGGCCGAACTGATGAATTACATAAATATGTTATTGTGAAAAATTAAGGAACCTCCTTGTAAAAAATAAATTCAAAATTGATATGATCACCTCTCACAATTTTTTGACAGTCATGAACATGTGTTATAGACTTGAATGTAACTCCATTCACTCCAGCTGGATTGCGTTTGTCAGCTAACGATAGCAGCCATTATACGCAGTACTTGGGATTATGCCTGAATAAGGAATATTTTATTCTTTTATTAATCCTGCCAGAGAGTTTTCCCAGACATGAGACCTGGTGCAATCTTATTTTTCCATCACGGTTATATTACATTTCAAATTTCAAGAAAATCGTTAGAGCCGTTTTCTAGATCCGTGGTTCCACATACAAACATACATACATACAGAAATTACTCGCTTAATATAATAGGATTCCTTTTTCTTATATATAATCATCTTTTTCTTATATTAATCCTTTTTCTATATAATAGGATCATCTCTTATCCATTTTGTATTCATTCTCTGGCGGCATGATGCGTTAGTCCTTGACTTTGCGATTGGAACACAACAATTTTTACACAGTGACAGGGCATATTATAGTAAAGGGTTAGTGTATTGTAGAATATGCCTGTCGGTATGAACAATGCTTGAAGTACGGTACTATCTCTACCATACATCTTCTTGCTTGGAGGGAACCAATCAGCCTCTGTTATCGTTATGAACTGGCCTTGAAATCTTTGTAGTTAGTGCCCATTCATCAAGAATCAAGTTGTAACTGGCTTTTACTAGGTATGAGAACGAAGAATTTCCTCGCGGGAATTACATTTTCTGGGGGCATATATCACCATAGTTTATTTTATGTATAGATACACTAGGCCTACTATTCTACTATATTTAAACATTCTGGGAGAAACTTTTCTCTTTAATCTCCCCTGGTTTTGGCCATATGTATAGGAGAAACATTTAAATACATTTTATAACTACTATTACATAATAAATCTCGTGTGAGTAACCTTTCAAGTGAAGAAATTTTTACAAGTGTGTAACTTTTCATATTAAATGAAAAGACAAACCACTGATTTATTAGAAAATCGAGATACCGGTTTCGGTTGTTACACCATTATGAATCTCTGGTAATTCAGATTCATTCACTTTATTTGTGTAAATTACAAAAATACATCGGCTCAAATCCTATATTATGTACCGTAATCTCAGTTTACCAGAGATTGATAATGGTGTAACAACCGAAACCGGGTTATATCATGGGTTATTATAATGGGATTATATCATGGGTTATAATATATAGCCTATTATTTAACAATATTAATCCAAATTGCAATCTTAATTTTTCTTCACTTTTAGTTCCTTAAGATATAGCCTACTGTACTGTAGTAGTTGAAGTAGGCCTCTAATTGTTTCCTACCTTTACGATCATTTGATCTATAATCACTTTAAAAAAAAGGCTACTGTCGAGCTCACCGTACATTAACACATGCAAAAACAAAACAAAAATAACTTAAATGAGTTTTTTCCGGTTCAATAACTTACTTATTTTTTCTTAGGGCTACTGTATTAAATTTATCAAAACTTTCAATTAATGAGATCAAAGTACCTTTTTAAAATAGTTTTATTTTGCACAACATGTTTCGGCGTGTTAACCATTTTCAATAGATGCAAATAAATGAAAATGGCTAAAACGCCGAAAACATGTTATACAAAATAAAAATATTTTAAAAGGGTAGGTACTTTGATTTCAAATGCAAATAAATGAAAATGGCTAAAACGCCGAAACATGTTTATGCAAAATAAATATATTTTTAAAGTGTACTTTGATCTCATGAATTGAAAGTTTTTTCCGGTTCGTATCTTGGTGGGGAGTGGTGGGAGGAGGAGGAGAAGGACGCATCCACACGGCTAGCGGGGGGCGCTCCATGGCTTAGTTAGGTACGCCACTGCATTCTGCGGAACCCCTTTTCAAAAGGATAATCATAATTATTTTTTAGAGATTCTTGATAACAAACATCTATTGTATATTCCTAGCTGCATTCTAGGGTTTAAATCATTATAAATGTGATTCTAATTTCCAATAATAGGCCTACTCACACCTATTTTTCAGTAGGAATCCTTTTCTAAAAACTAATAAGTAGGCACGTTCTTAATAAGCATAAGTTACTTTTTTGAAAATTTGATCATGACGAAAAATTTAATGATCATTATTGTAGGCTTACCTAGGTAGGCTACATATTGTTCTCTGGTCTTAGCGGGAATTCTCGTCTCAGTGAAAAAGTCTCACTCTTCCTACCTTATTTTAATAAAACAATAAGATTCCAGGTTACTTACATTATTTCCCTTGAGACGCATATATGTGACAATTCTGATTCAGTTCAATCACGTTAGGTACCTACATCAATGTATTTGTTTATATCTTAATTATCATGACTTTGCACTCTTATCACAACTTTATCCACCCTATAGACTATTTTTAATTACAGTTATATATTTTAAGTTCCATCAAGTTATTCTTACTTTTGTCTCATTTCTTGTAATTTATCAGTAGGCCTAGAGATTAGGTAGGCCTCAATTTGCACTAACCCCTTAATCTCAACCCTTTTTTAACACAACAGAAATTATTCAATATGTGTCTTGATTATCAAATAATTAATACTATGGTTTGTTTGCTGTTCTTCATTTGTAATTGAAATCCACTGTTCTGGGTCCGTGGCCAGCATTATAGTCATTCAAAGCAATAATATTCTCTCATAAAACTTCCACTGCAATCAAATCCTTGGTAGCTTAACACTTCAAGAAGAGTAAATAGAGCAAACATTCGCATTGATGAATGTTCAAGATGAATTAATCTGTATGTATTTTTCCAATATAAGATGTGAATAGAAAAAATTATTTCTCTATCATAAATCCTCGTTTATATACCGGTAATATAGCCTACTGGATTTAGCAATGTGCTTGCTGGTACGAGCATTGGCGGTTTACTCTTGAACTTTAAAACGATAATGATTGTGGTAAATTCAGTAGAGCGTAGCACGAGACTATTTATTCAATTGTCTTTGCATAACTTGTTTTTCTATTTAACTACGCGTAAAACTACTATGAAATAAAACTACTACAACTGCGCGTAAAACAAGATTTCACGAGCTGAATTCTCCTCATAAAGAAGCCCATTTCTGAGCAGAATCTTCATAACGCTCGCTAAGCAACTGCACATGAGCAGTAGAGTTACTTTACGCTCGCTAATCAGCTGATCATGGCTCGCCAAAAGTAGGTCAGGTTGAGTCATAACATAACCTAACAAAAGTCAACAATGTCTGATTCTACCTGTACCGGTAATTACACAAGAGTAATTTAATAGTTCGCGCCATTATTTGAGGACTGAATAAACTGTAGATTAACAGGTTCGTGCAGTTGTAGAAAAAATATTGTAGGTAATTCGCGCGTAATGCTTCTTTATCGCTCTTGCAAAATTATCACGCTCCGCTACGCGTCGCGTGATAACTGTTTTGCGCGAGCGATAACGTCGCGCATTACGCTCTTAATACATAAATAGCTATTTTAGCTGAACGTTTGTAGCTTTTTTTAGCTTATTGGTCATTTTATATTAACTTATCTGCTACTGCAGCACTCAAGTTATATTATTAATGGTCATTCTATATTATAATAAATGAATAAATATTTTATTTCTATCATAAATAACAAGTATAATAGTAATTTCCAAACACTCGAAATTAAATGACCACTTATTTAGCAAGTTATTTACGTGGGCCTACAGACCTAGAGCCTACCAAAAAAGTTGAATTAAATAATCTTAGAAAAAATTACACTAATATAGTCATTAGCATTATGCCCTCTCAATATCAAATGTATAAATCTCAGAAAAATACTTTAAAAATCCAGTTTTCTGGACAATTAAATTAGGATGAACTTGACTAATAATTCTCATCTTCCCTTCAATCTCATACCAAAAATTTTAATTTTTCTCATCCAGATTGACTGGATACCAGATTTTCTTAGAAGTAAAAGTGTTAACAAATTTAAAATCCTTCAGTTGAATAGAAGTAAATTTTCTATCAGAGTAGCCTACCTTATTCCACCTAAATGACGAAGCATTATTGAAGCTGGAATCAGCGATGTTCTATTTCTTTCTGCACTTTACTAAAACTCTTTATGGTGGGTGTCCACACCCTCTCCTGACATCCATCAAAACTTCTTCTATTCTGTATTTGATAGACTTTCATGTTTTTTTTATATTTTGATAAATATTTAAATTATATTTCTGATAGTTACAATAATAAATACACAAATTTAGAATGCAGCAAACAGTTGGTAGCCTATGTAGTTATTATCCAGAAATCATAAAAAAGATGAGAATATTGAATGAAGAATCATAAGCATAATATTGTATTCGTTCAGCCTATACTATCCCAGATTACAATATTATGGCTTGTTACAGGAAGGGTTTGGGTTTTCAGTACCTTAGGCGGCCTACAGTAGGCCTATCTCATTTTTTTATAAGAATAGACTGGCATTGCCTTAGTAGAAACAGAACATTGGTCTCTGCTTGATCCAAAATAGCATGTACTCTTTCAAATAAGCTATTACTGATGCAGAAATATTATAGAAAATTGCTGGTGGAAAACCATTAAAATGCCAAGATGAAAAGATCTATCCAATATTTTCTTCGAAATGCTTCCCAACAAGGCCTACTTGTATTATAACAGAAAAATACACATAAAATAATTTTCAAATTCAATTGTTTAAGATTCGTGTCTAAGTGCTCTAGGATAGCCTATAGCTTCCAATCTGAAAGCTACATTTAGAAAGGTAAGTTACTACCTACGGCCTACGGTATATGCTTGGGCACCTAACGATCAGGCGGTGATAATAACTTTTACGTTGTGATCGACGGCTCTATGTCCTGAATAAGGTGAATAGCGTTTAGTGGTCGAAATCGTTAATTCAACCCCAGAACTTTTTGGATTATCAGACTGCGGTGCTCAGCACCCACCCTGCATGGCTACTGACTATTTGAAATGTAATAGGTAGCAGCTAGATTCAATATTTCATGAGCCTTCGATTAATTTCGAAAAATTCTAGACTCATGTTTTTGAAAATTCTATTTCCTTAGTGTTGAGCCAGAATTTGAGCATTCTAGGGGTGCCCTCAGTCTTGAAGGTGATTTTGGGCATTTTAAAAGCGCCGGTCTCAAAATTCAAGTTGGAAAAGTGTCCTGCTGACCAGAGTTTTGATTTTCCGTCAAGGCCGCATGTTGCCCCCTCCCGACAATGGCGGTGTGGGTGATATATAAATGCGCTTTGTTATGGATGGAGCCAGTTGTTGTGCGCGGAAAGGAGCATCAGTGGCAGCAGCGGGGAGCGTGAGGAGTTGCAATTCATGCCGGCTAATTGATTTTTGATCGGCCAGTGTCGATTCGATCTCCAGCCTCACAGGCGCAATTTCTTCTCCCGAACCTTGGCCTTGAACAGCGGAGCATCTAGTCTCAAAGACAGGTAGGTACTTGGCTGACGCTGCCAGAGCCTTCAGCGCAGCTATGCTTAAGTATGGAAATTCATTGGACATTTTATTTAGAAAATCTTGAAATTTTTTCTCATGACAACCTTTTAAATCTGAGTTTTTACCAAATTTCTCTTAAATTATTCTTTTTACAAAATATATCCACTGACCAATAGCGATGGATGTATTCACTATAGAGTTGCTTGTAATACTAATAATTTTATAGTTTTTAGTATAATGAAAGAAATATAATAATAATAATAATAATAATGAACTTCTATTTCTTTTTGGGCAAACGTTGATTATAATAATCCTAGAATATAGTCAAGAACATATTCAATTATTCAACGTAGGTGGGCCTTTATTAAGTGAGTATAACTCTCAATTATAACAAAATCGTTGTCTATTGATACTGTGTCTTGATTACAAACTTTCAAATTTAATAGGCCTACATTACAAAACTACAATCTTTACGAATTTTACAAGTTTAGAAAATTACAAACTTTTCCACAATATTCTATGATCTTGAGTCATTTTCTGTTAAAAATAAGTAGTTTAATTTTATTTATAGTTTCAATTTTTCAATAGGCCTACTGCAGTACCATAGCGTACTGAACTGATTAATACTACATACACTAATTAATCAGCATATATTTTGTCCCACCTTCTTATTTACATAGATTCGAATTGATCTTTGAACATCGTGTTTTCTGTCTACTTATAGGTACTCAATACAAAAATCTTTTGTTTAAAATTTAGGTAGACTGATTCGAGAAAATTCACTAGGCTACTGAGTTTCAGTTCGAATCTGGCTTTCGTATATTTTCAGAACTATATATACATATAGTCGGTTAAATTTCATTGGTCAATGTTAATAATTTTTGTTTAGATATTCTAATCAAATAATTCCAGCTATTGAGCAGAAGTTATTAAAATAATAAATACAATAATTGAGCCTGCATGGGCACTAACGAATAACATTTATTACAAAACAATGATATATTATCATTTTTATCACCGTATTCAATTTATTCTCAAAGGGCACATTTTTTATTTATTTAAAATTCTTATTCAAGCGAAAATGTAGCCAATTTTATCGCCCTTGCTTGGATATTGTGGAAAATAATGTGTTTGTAACTCATAATTTTCAAATAGAATAATAAATAAAAATAGTAGAATGTAATTAATGAAATAAAAATAGCGCATCAATGTCATACTGTTTGATGATTTTGCTTAGGATGACTGAGTTCAGAGCAGATGGTTCGCACACGTTCGGAGTAGTAGACTACACGGTGTTCGCTTCCATGCTACTTGTCTCAGCAGTCATCGGCTTCTACCATGGCTGCGATATTTTCAATTCGAAAAAGAATAAACCGAAGTCGAAAAATAACGCAGTGGGAGAATTTCTGACTGCCAATGGTGAAATGTCCACCTTGCCAGTGGCTCTATCAATGCTAGCAAGGTGAGAAATCTATTGTTCATCCCAATAAATTGGGATTGAATATTGTTAATTTTTCTTAAACAAAATGATTCAATATTTCTACAAAGAGTCAACATTCTTGTTGACTGTTTTACAAAAATGATAAATTATATTATACAATAATCAATAATATACTAGAATAAAATAGTAATTTAAGATTTATTCAGAGTATAACATTACGACGTCAAAAAGACGCTGGTATAGTCTACTTTTTTATTTACAAAAAAAAAACATTTCAATGAAATAATTTTTACATTTCTATTGAAGACACGATTATCTAGCAATATATTAGAATGAAAAATTACATTTAAAAATACTTCTGAAATACTATCATGATGGACTGACTGAGGTACTGAACAATAATAAAATATCAAAGTTTTCATTTTGATAGTTATTTAGCCGTTCTACAATAAAGAGTATGCATATAATTTTTTTCAATTTTTCGAATTAAGACCAATTTGATAATGAAATTTCATTCAATAACTTTTACATTTCTATTGAAGAGACAATTATTATTATCTTGCAATGTTAAAATGGAAAAATTACATTGAAAAATACGTTACTTCTGAAGAATCTCGCTGGTTGGCAATTTTTTTCAGGATTAACTCCAGATATTTCAACACATTGAAATAATATATAATAAGTTATAAGTTATGAAAACGATAATAATATAACAACTGAACTCTAGAGAACAAATAAATATGATATTCACATTTCCTTTCAATTTTTCATGATTTTTTTCTAGTTTGCAATATTCTGGCATTAATAAAAAAATGTACGATTTTTATGATTTGACTTTCTGTGAGTTCCCAATATTCTGGCATGTTATAATCTACGATTTTTATAATTTTCAACCCACTGTATCAGTTTTCTGTCGTCTATTACACTGATGGGACAGCCAGCAGAGGTGTATCTATATGGACCACAACTCTGGTTATTTGGATTATCGAGTCTCATCATAATTCCCATTGTCGGAAATGTCATGGTGCCATTTTTCAGAGACAAGAATTACACCTCTGCATATCAGGTGAGTGGGAAGACCGTTTATTATCTCTCTATTTTCAACCCAATTCAATTATTGTTAATGTTTTCCATTAAATTAAAGAAGTAATTTCTCAATACAGTAGACCTACAATGAAATGGAAATTCAATTTATTCACACCCAAAAATCCAATAATAAGTACATAATTCTATGACCTACATCATAAAATTGCAAGTAGAGGGTTTATTGATATCATCAATGAATAAACCATTGAAAATTCCTTGGAATTCAACCAAATTTAATTGTTTTAATTTTGAATGTGTTTAATTAAGCTTTTTTGAACTTATAAAATTAATCTACAATTAAACTTATTTTGAGTGGAAGCTATTCATAAAATATGTAATTATTCCATATTGAGTATGATAAATGTTATTATACTCAATTTCATCGTTATATTTTCTTATCCACTGTTAAAGAGCTAGTTTGAACTTTAGAAAATAATATTTTTATGAAACTGAGTAACTTATTTACTAGAAATCAAGCAAAGGAGCATCTACTGTTGAAATTACATTATTTTCACTATCATCAGTTCAACGAAAGCACCACTTATATTTTACTTTGAAAATTTAATGTTTAAGCTTATAAACTTTGGATTTTGAGTAACTTCAATAATCATTGTTTTTCAGTATTTTGGTGACCGATTCAATAGAAAACTCCAGTTTCTAACATCATTCCTCTTCAGTATTCAGATGGTAAGTCTTTTATTGCATTTAATCCTTCACTTTTTGACCACCTCACCAATAAATTCCGTTGTTGAAAATTTAAATTTCCTCTAGAATAATTGATAATTGTTTTTCAAGTATATTTTCATTGAGTTTTTCTATAAAGTTGAATAAATAAATAATTTAATTCCCTTAAAAAATAAACAAAAAGCAAGCAAATATAATGAGTACAATTTAAGTTTGAATCCAGTTACTGTTTGAAGAATACAGTTTTATTTTTTGGAAATTAAACTACAGTATTCAACTATGGGAAACCCATGTGCTAGAGTAGGTGGATAGTTATCCCGTCATTCAGAAAAGATTTTATTAAAAAATCTAATAAACTTCTTATTATTTTTCGTTTTATGTGATGTGTATACATATAATATAACGAATTTCCCAACCCTGTGATCCAATAGAATATCAGTAGAATCATAAAAAACATCATTTCCACATTTGTAAGGGTTCACATACACTATCATAGTTTGACGACAGTCAGTTTTGATCAACGATCTGCCTGCCGGTTTACAGCTATTTTGGACTGCCGGTTTCCTAATCCACTTACAGTTTTTGACTGGCACATTCCAAACTCACAGTAGATGTGGACCCCCAATCTCAAGTAGAACGAAGAAAAAAGAATAACTTATTTCGTGAACTCAATTGTTAATAATTCGAACGAATCTTTCATTTCAGGTTCTGTACTTGGCACTCGTACTCTATGCTCCTGCCCTCGCAATGCACCAAGGTAAGGATATGCCTTGACAAAATCAAGAGGAATAAATCATAAAACTTATTGAAACAGATTAGCCCACTGTTCTTCCGATCTAGAATTAACAAATCGTCTTTCTTTACAGTTACAGGTTTCAACACCATGCGCATAGTTACCATTATGTACGTGGTCTGCATATTCTACACAACACTTGTAAGTAGAATTACTGCAAACCTAATTTTGATATTAGAAAATACAATATACTTTCTTCATCCCTCGAATCAATCATTCATTTACATTTATCAGTAGTTAGGCTACGCTACTGAATATCAGCTCTGTCAGGACAGTTGGAGAACGGTCTGCTTGAGCATGTCGAGAACGACCTTACCAAATTTTTCTCGCTAACCACTTTCAGACTGTCCAGACAGAGCTGAACATTAATAACCGTAATTCACCAACCGCCCGTTTTGTTAGTATAGTTGACGCCAAAAATTAATACGGTTTCGTCTGCCTATTCCAGCATCAAAATACACATCACTAATAACATTACCTTCACACTTATTTCAGCAGTTTTTGAACATTTCAATTGAGAAAAATGAAGTTACTATTCAACATTTTTTTATTAGGTTGAATTTAACATTTGAGTAGGCCCATCATAATCTTTAATTCACCCAGAGTCTAAATTATTCAAACAATGCAATACCTTATATTTAAGTTACACAAAAATTCTAGATAAGAATTTTTTCAATGAATCAAAACCATTCAAGAGATATTATTATGATAATATAATATTATCATAAGGCAGTTATCAACGTATTGAGAGAAAAACATTGGCCAGTAATTTAGGTTTAGAATGATAGACCGAGCCTATAATTAGCCTATAAGAAAACACCTATAAGAAACTATTATAAGTGAAATATCCAATAGACACTAATTCAATATTCTTTAGAATAAGAGGAGTCTTTATCGGACTAGTTGAACCTAGAACCTATAATTTCATACCTCACACATATATATAACAAAGGCCCGTATTACACGATAATAGTTCTATGGTCATAGTTGATCATATGGAAAGAGATGGAAATACGAAATCATATTTTCATCCTTTTCCATATGATCAACTATGATCATAGAACTATTATCGTGTAATACCGGCCTTAAACTAATAATTGTTGCTCCCTGACTTCAATTCGAGATATTATAGAACTGATAACATAGAGCAATTAAAAACATGAGCAAGTTTATGGAAAATTATAATTTTGTTTGAAATGAATGAATAAAAATAAAAAACCAAGTCTCCTTTCAAAAATCTTTAGAAAAATTATTGAATAACATATAAGTTACATGTTTCGATTCTGGGGTCATTTTCAATGTGACTGAATAAATTTATTATTTATTGGAAATGATCTGAGAATCGAAACATGTACAGTGCTTTAATAATATTTCTAAAAAAATTTCAAAAGGGTACTCGGTTCTTCATTTATTCATTCTTGAAGTAACTTACTCCTAATTGTGAATTTTAATTTTTTGTTTGAAAGTTGGAATTTATTTCTGTTTTTAGTAGTTGATAAAAATAAATTTGTTTGGAATATGTGTAGCCTAATTATTTTTATTGTTTGTTTGCAGGGTGGAATGAAAGCAGTGGTCTGGACAGATACATTTCAGGTATTGGTACTCTACTCAGCGATGGTTGTTATTCTAATAAAAGGAACTTTGGATATAGGTGGACTTGCAGTCATTTGGGAACGGAATTCAGAGTTCAACAGGACAGAGTTTTTCAAGTAAGATTTTCCATCTCAGAATCTTTCACAGCAGAGAGTGTAGAAGAACAAACTCTCAGAATATTTCTGATACTTCTATTAATATAGACCTAATTATTTATTCATTTATTAATTATCAATACATATCACATCATGTCCGGGAATATTCCCGTTTGATAGGTGAATTGTCAGATGTAATAATTATATGAATAAGAATATATTAATAACAAATGAAAGTATCATAAAATAAAATCAATACATTCAGGTCACAGTTATAGACTATTCATAATAATAAAATAAATTTCACCTCAAATTTATCAACAATAAACTCGACTGGCAACGAGTAGTAGACTCTCTCAGTTAACATTGACTTGATAGTTTTTTTAAATAGCGACAATGAATCTATTTTACGGATGGCCTCAGGTAACTTATGATAATATAATCTTATTCCTGAGTAAGAAGGCTTTCTTCCGTAAGAGGCATGTCTGTGAATAGGGAATGATATATAGCATAAGCTCTGATTACGAGTAGAATAACTTAGTTATGCCATTTTGTCTGTGCAAAAATTACATTGATGGATTACACTCTTCTTAAAAATTAACAAATGGAATATGAAGATGGCAGGCGAATTGAGAATCTGCGAATTCCGAAATATATATTCACATGTATCTCTAACTAACTTTCAAAAATTACTCTGATTACCTTTTTTTAATGAAAAATATTTCTTCTCTTGTCTTCATCCTACTTGAACTGTTGATTTTAATAAGCTTTATAACTTAGTAAATACTAATGACTTTCACTTTTACAACAGTACTCACGATTTTGTTGCTTGTCGGACGCGTTTCGTGGCACTGAGCCATCCATATCTTCAGTGTACAAGGAGTAACTAGACCACCGACCTAGACATCCCAAATTTTCAGACCTGCAAGACCTCAGTATCTAGTTACTCCTTGTACGCTGAAGATATGGCTCAGTGCCACGAAACGCGTCCGAGAAGCAACAAAATCGTGAGTACTGTTGTAAAAGTGAAAGTCATTAGTATTTACTAAGTTATAAAGCTTATAAAAATATTTTATAACTGTCAATCGAACTTTCCCAGAAAATATTTCCATAACATAGATATTTCCATAGCATGGGCATGTTATGGATTTTTTGGGACATTCCGTATAGAACAATATTGTTTTTGGTGGCCTTATTAGTATAGATTTTATTCTTAATCCCACAATACTAAAAAATACTAAGGAGCGGCGGTAGTCGAGTGGATTAGACGCTGGCTTTATAATCTAGAGCTAGGCCCGGGTTCAAATATGTATCCCGGCCTGGGCAAGATATTTTTCTCGGGCCGCTCCCGTGTTTCGGATGAAGATCTTAAGCCGTCGGTGCCGGCTGCCTGAAAAGCAGTCGTTAGGTCATGTGAAGAGGCCCTAAAATTGATCAGGTGCAACCTGAAAACTCTGACACCAGACCTTAGCCAGCAAGGTCACACGATATTATTATTTACTAAGAAAATTACAATAAAATTAGACCTAATTGCTATAATAGTAGCAAAATAGCATTAATTCATAGAAGTGATTTGAAAACGAATTCATTTTTTCCAGTTTTCATTTGGACCCAACAGAGAGGTATACAGCGTTCTCATCACTCATTGGTTCTGGATTTCTTCATATGGCATTTTATGGAGGAAATCAACTTCAAGTGCAGAGGTACTTCACTGTCAAATCCAACCAACAAGCTAAAAGGTACGGTTTTTAAAAGTCGCTTCTTCTCCAATTACCAATTATACACTTATAACAATTATACAATTATAACTTGTGTGATGCATACACCTACAGTTTATATTTGTATACATATGATTCTAAATTTATTACCATTCAATTCTATTATAGATAATCAATATTATGAATTTCCAAGTTTATCGACATACTTTACATGGAAAATGTATTGCACTTGCACGCTGTAACTTAATAAATTTATATGCATACAATATATAACTTTCATGGTTATTTCAGAATATGAATAACAACTTTTTATATTTTTTAATAAAACACATTTTTTTATAATTCACGTCAATTCTCGCTAAGAATATTGAAAATGTAAGTGAAACTTCTACAGAATTTAAGTCTAAACTTTTTCAAATGCTAATCATGCTCTACTAATCCAATCAGCTTTCATGAAAGCAGAATGGAATTCAAAGTAACAATTTTTTAAACCAAAGTCTATTTCAATGTTTATTCCGATTGAGCAAGTTGAAGCATTAAAATTAAAAATAGATCGTTTAATAATATAAATCGTATTATATCATAATATAAATAGAATTGAAAGCCGCCTATATAATGTAATTATCTCGAAGATTCTGTAAATTCCATCAAAGAGAATAATCAAATATCATAATATTATTATGAGTTCCAGAGTTCCTGGAG
Organism: Sogatella furcifera; assembly: GCA_017141385.1. Classification (NCBI taxonomy): domain Eukaryota; kingdom Metazoa; phylum Arthropoda; class Insecta; order Hemiptera; family Delphacidae; genus Sogatella; species Sogatella furcifera. The sequence goes on from CM029548.1 coordinate 39,739,848, forward strand.
AAAACCCTTTATTTTAAGAATGTTATCTGTTTCAGAATGTTATGGGTGAACTGCTTTGGTTGGACCATCGTGGTGGTTCTGACAGTGTACACAGGAATGCTGATTTTTGCCAAATATTGTTATTGTGATCCTCTTTTGACCGGGGTGAGACGATTTTTAATACTAAAATTTACTGAAATGTTGTGTGAATATTGATTTTGAGATAGAAAACCTGCTACGCTACGCTTATGGCCTTATAATATACTACCTTATTATTCAGATTCTTCAATGTAGCTGTGAACGTTCTGAGTAAATTTTTACCTATACATTATTTTGTAAACTTCTATTATACCAGCAGGTGTTTCATAAGTTAGTTAACCAAGTAGGCTAGCTTAAGTGGACGCACATTGGTGTGACCAAGACGAATAAATGCAATAGAAACACGGAGTTGTAAGGATGAGTATAAAGCCGCGTATCGACAGTCCGAGGCAAGTGCTACGAATGCCTCGCTGTACAGTCTGTTGACACAAAAAAAGAGTACTACTACTAGTCTACTATCTACCGTTTTGAACCATTTTTGTTCTCAAATTGTGCAGAATTAAAATATCTATTATTCAATTTAAAGAAACGCGTTCATAACTTTAATATAACTTCATTTAGAATTAAATTTTGAATTTAGTGATAGTAGGGAAAATTGAAAAAGTGATTTTTTATGTTTTTCAATTGTGAATAAATCTAACCTTATCAGCTTGAATTCATGATTTCTACATATCAAATGCTGGAGGAGCTCATGCTTTACAATTTAAGCCCAAATACAAATTTTTACTATTAATGGCTTCGATCCAAGATAGACACATTTCAACAAAAATAGTAGCCTTTTTCCCGGTATATGTGAATGAACTCAAAGTACCTCAAAGGTCGTAAAATTCTTCTTTTATCTAATTTAAAAAAATAATATATGCATTTGAACCGCCTTGATGAGCTGGAAACAATGAGCTATAATTTGTTAAGATCTATTGAGTTTTACGAATGTTACGGGTGTCCTTAATTTATTATCCTTAAAGAGTCCTAACTGGGAATAGCCTGAATTGAGGACGGTATGGTGGGTATTATATTGAAATATGATATAATAAAAAATATTCTGGTAGAAAAATCCAATACAAGAATAAAGAGATTTATTTTGGTCATTATTGTTGAAAATATTGCATTTTTTGTTGTACAAGGAAATATGTTGAGAGCTCTAGCACAAAAAATATACAAGATAGAAAGTTCTATTTGGTCTTGAATTGTACAGGATAAAATTATCCCCAGAGGGATTTTGAATTTCACATTTCTAATGAAATGTACAGAAGATATAAGCAATCAAAAATTGAAAATTGTCAAATTTCAATTTCTCTCAAAAAGTACAGCATTTAAAAAAAATCATAACTCGGTTGTCGCTCATCACAGAGGGTTGGATTTGATATCAATCGCTCAAGAATTCTATTTACTAAAACATTGTAATTGAAAATTTTTCTGTCCCACACTTGGTTTTGACGTGAGTTGCAAAAAACTAGAAAATGAACAAATTTTCTGTGGTTTTTCGGGCACTCTGTATTACGCGCCACTCAGAAAGCGTCGCAAACTCATATTAAACTTATTTGGGATGTCCACAGTGGTTTAAGATTATTTCCAGCCATCCATCATTTTTTAGGTGCTAGAAGTCTAATTTGCCTGGGCTATTAATCCTACTCATTTGAAAATCTGAAAGTGTATACTACCTACGTAGATAAGCACGACTACGAATTAAACTCATGGGATGTGGTTGAATTTTAAATTATAATATCGTAATGTTCTTTCACAGGCTGTTAAGACACCAGATCAGCTCTTTCCATTATATGTTATGGAAACCCTCAAGGATTATCCTGGTATACCCGGCCTATTTATTGCTGGAATATTCAGCGCCGGTTTAAGGTGAGTGAAAAAATAATTAATGAATTTAGTGGTTCCTTGATTTCAAAGAGTATTGATATGGGGATAACATGATGAGGGATTAAGTTCTTCCCTAAAAGATACAATTCAGGACTATAAATTCTTATTTTTTTCATATATTTTCATTGATAATTTATTCTTCCTGTAGCCTACTTCAATCATCGAACTCAATTTTCCCAATTTATAAAATTTTATAGTTTCTACAGTGAATGTATAAACTTTATAAGAATAGTTTGAATGAACAACTTTCTCTCTACTAAATTCAACCAGAAAATCCTTCATCCCCATTTCAATTTCTGCTTTCTTCAAACATCTCTTCAAATAATTACAGTAATAAAATTACTGTGGACTGTTGCATAAATTCGAATAACTCAACTTTAAATAACACTTTTTGTTTTCAGCACTCTATCCACAGGAGTCAACTCTTTGGCAGCAATATGGTTCATAGAAATGCAGCATTTGTTCAAAGATAAACTGACAGACAGACAGGCTGGATATACGGTCAAAGGAATTGCTCTGCTATTCGGTGTTCTCTCGTATATGATGGTTTATCTTGTACCATACATGGGTGGACTTGTTCCGGTAAGTGGATTCTACACAATTCAGATGCCGAATCAATGTATTTGTTCAATTAAAACCAATTTTATGTAGGTACTATAAAAATTATTCTTCAAAGTAGTTTACCATCAATGAGATGTTATTATTCAATTACTCATTCTATCCAAAGATACATGACAAGGACTCATTTAATGAAAGAACTTAGATGTTATCACAATTCCAATTTATTTCTAATAGGCTACAATTGAAAATTATACAGAAGCATGCTTTCAAGTGCACTTACACATCATCATGATGCACACGAAAGCATGCTTCTGTATAATTTTAACTGTATTAGTAATAAAGTGGAATTGTGACAACATCAAAGTTCTCTCATTATGGAAAGTTCCACAACATCAAAATTCAGTCACAAATTTCATTAAGAACTTATTTTTTGTGAATGTGATGCATTATTGTGTAGGCAATGAGAAGGTATTTGGCGAGAAATGAATGAACCTATAGCTTTAGGGCGGGAATACACGAGGCTCATCTTGGCCGACTCGGCAGCCGCTCCTAATGTTGGCATGGAATGAACAGCTGCCAAGTCGGCAGCCGCCGCCGCTTATAGCGTGTGTTCGGCTTTATTGAATTACATAAATTTATTCAGGCGCTGACTCGGCCAAAACAGCTTTGTGTGTTCCTGTCTTCAATCATTGACAATTTTTCTGCACATGCCTCAATGGGAACGGAACAATCACAGCACACTGAGTCAGGCCAAGTGTTCTATGATATATCCGTCGTCATTGAGGCTTGCGTAGAGAATGATCAATTATTGATTAAGCTGAGATGTTTACATCGACCATTGGGTGGGCTGCGATCAGCGAGCGGGAAGTGATTTTATGCTTATCATATTTATCAATGAATCTGCAAGCTCTAACGTGTGGTACCGGTTGAGCTAACCGCTTTTGATAAAAAATATTAATTAGATTTAAAAAATTTGAATAAATAGAGATTCCATATTACCCTAAAAACTTTTCCATAACTTGCAGGAATAATATTTACTTTTTTAGGTGGCAATATCACTTTCGGGAGTTTTTGCTGGGTCGATTTTTGGACTTTTTCTTCTTGGGATGTTCGTTAAACGAGCAAACACTGTGGTGAGTTCATATATCTCATATTATAAGTTTATCAATGTTTTAATCAAAATGGATTATATGGTTATTTGAACTTTTTATCTATTATAAATTATTTCATATTATAATCAATGCATTGATCAACATGGATAATGAATGGTTATTTGTACTTGTTATCTATTATGAATCCAAATCTTGTCTACTATATTGAAAAAATTCTTTTTATTTTTTGGGAAATGAATTTCACTTCATTCTTAATGTACAATTCAAAACAACGTAAATTCACATACTATATCAGACTACTTCAACTTCAAACTCGAATATTTGGATGAATATCAACATTCTTAGACACATGTCTATGTGTCTATGAATCTTGGATGAATATAGGCTACTACTATACTGTTTATTTTCAATTTTAATGGTATTTGAGAAATTCCATGTATTTTTCAAAACCAATTCAGTTATTCAATTCTGTACAGGCAAAAAAGGTTATGTGTTATTTACAGGGTTCACTATTTTCCAGGGCTACTAATAATATATTTAAAATGTAAATTAGAGATCATAGGACCCTTATATTATTTATTTCAATATAAAATCTCCAATTATAATTTAAAAAGTATTATTTAGAAATACTTTTTGTAAAAAGGATTGATCTTACTTTTTCAGGGTGGAACAGTGGGACTCATCTCGAGCATAAGTCTTCTGGTTTGGCTGAATATTGGCGCCATTTATTCGGATAGAATGGGCCAAAGTGTCAATCCAAGACTTCCAGCATCAACAGCGCAGTGCTCTGTCAACATGACTATACCATACAGAGAGTAAGTTTCACAATATAGAAATAGAAAAATCTTATATAGGGGACAGTGGGCCTCAGTGGAACAAAAATTACAAAACAATTTTTCTACCTGTTTGCTTAACAGCTTCAGAAGATAAATGTACTTGTAGATAAAAAATTTCCGCATAAATTGTACCGCATATACATTTTTATTTTGTTAATGAAATATAAACTACTTATTTTTATGAACTGTTTTACAAAAACCTGCATCATTTATCACTGTGGCCCAGTATGGGGCCACCATATCTCAACATATGATGCTGGCCACAGTGGAACAAAAATTTAAATTATCCTAATGGGTACATTATTTTGGTTAAAATTTTCAGAAAGAATAATTTAATGGGAAAATTCATAATCGTGTCCGAAACTATTAAATTAAAAACATATAAGTAATATTTTTGGTTAAAATGAAACACTCGATGTTGGGCCTCAGTAGAACAGTTTTCTTAGTCTCAATCCGTAACATCAAGTTTTCCATTGTGGCCCATTTTAGTTTGATCATAAAAAATAATCCTAATTCGACTTAAGAATTTCCTATAAATATGCCGACTAGTCTAAAAGTTTTGGAAAGAGTTGTTGTTTTTGCTAGTGTGTGACAATAGTTAAAAGTTAAAATTGCAAAAATAAAAAAATTAGAACCAGGAAACGTAATTTCAAGGTGTCAAAATCAAAACATGAATTATATCTCTTTCTTACATGGAGTCAGCTATTTGCACCAATACACTATGAATAGAAAAATAGTTTTAAAGTTCACTCACAGATTGCGATGATTGACAGATACAGATACAAGAAAATTTAAATGTTTCTCTGTGGCCCACGTTACACTGTGCCCACTCTTCCCTACTTCACAATCTCACATTGTCTTATCAAAAACTATTCATCCAGCTTACTAGTCAAGTGCTGTTAACTGTTTTTTATTGAATGCTCTTTGAACTCTTGATAGACTGAAGAAAGTCTCCATGATTATTTTCAAAATAATTGAACCTTACATTCAGAAAAAGGGACAAAATAAATTCACATGTTTATTATCTTCTTACTACGTACATCAAGCTGTATTCCGTTATGTGTTCGAGCTGTATGTTCTAGAGGAGTGATTTCAATAATTTTTTCTACAATATAAGATTGTCAAGTTCAGTGTACAACTATTCTTACGTAGTCATCTCAATTAATCAAATATTGTATGAAATAAGCTATAAGATTCAACTTTTGAAATTAATTCATTATTCAACTTGTTTGTAATGTGAGTTAGTGGTGATTGTGCGGCGTTATATTATAAGTTATATTTTCCAGTAACAATATAGAAATTATCTATTCTATTTATAAGAGTGCGTTCAGATTGGGTTAAGAGATGAAAATGAAGATGGAGAGAAAGAGTAGGATGAAGAGTGAGATGAAAACGAAGATGAAAATGGAGATCTTCAAGTGTAATTGGTGCGTTCCCCTTCCACAGATCTGGCGTACCGGTAGTTTTCAAATAATTTATAGAGAGAAAACGAGAATTCTATAATTCTATTGATTGGACCTATTTGTGATTATGATATTACAAACTTATAAAATCATTATTACTATTGTAGAAATACATTTCATTTTAAAAATCTAATGGAGTAGCACATTATAGTTTAATTCCTATTTTTGATTGAAAGTCTCCAGATGAAAATTAATTGGAGCTATAAAAACATTTTTTCTTGTGTTACTTCTTCAGTCATTCACGCAAAATGTTTAGAAAATGTTAAAAGAAAGGTATTTCTGTAATATTGGTAATGATCTTAATTATTCTTGACGATTCGCCTCTCATATCAGAATTAAAAATTTGTCTCATCAATATAATTATCCTATTTCCTCTATATTTGAATGTCACGCCAATTCTTTGGATTGGCTGTAACTGAAGTCATTAATAATTTAGTTACCGCACGAATCACAATTTAGAACATATTTTTCATTGCCAGAGCTGCCCAGTTCTAGCCATCACAACTCTATTCACATAACTACATATTGTGAATGTTGACTTTGCTATTAGGGCTATACTAATGTATAATAAATCAATAATAGTGAAATAAACTTGGAAATTACCTAAAAAAAGTGAATTTCACTAGGTATTTATTGATTTATTATACATTAGCCCTAATAACAAAGTTAACATTTATAATATAGTTATGTGAATAGAGTTGTGATGGCTAGAGCAGCGCACCCAGAGCCGGGCAGCTCGAGCAGCGAATTTAGAACCGGGCAGCTCGAGCTACCTCTTGGGAATCGTACCTTTACGCTTCATCTCCATCTTTAAACTCACTATGAACGCACCCTAATAAAATTATAGTTATATTCATATATTCATTACATGAATTTCACAAAGAAAATCATTAACTAATAAATTTTATTAAGCCAAAACTGGCTTATTAATTCCTATCAAGTTTATGGTGCTCGTCGCTCGATGAGAGCGGTTGCTTAGTAGGGATCATGAGGTCAAATCATGACTGCTTGACACTCAAGACTGCTTGGATGGATGATGTAAGACGAGGTAGAATCCATCTGTGAGGCTCTCCCCAAAGAACCACATGTCATATAAAGCCACAAGTAGTATAGTGCCACGTCACAAGCCACCATTCAAAATCCGCAATATTTTTTCCTTATCATATGTTTATGATTTTATTCAACGTAATAATAATTTTGGTTTTTTCAGTGAAAGAAACGAAGAAAATGCAATGGTCATGTATAGAATCTCATACCTGTGGTACTGTTTGATCGCTTTGAGCACAACACTCATTGTCGGTTTTGTTGTGAGCGTGATAAGTGATTATTTGTTTCCACCTAAGAGCGAACATTTTGGTGCTCCGAATCTCATATATTGTGATAAAATTCATAGTTCAGATAAGGATAGTAAAGTGAAGCAACTGCTGTTACGTGAAGACCAGACAAAATGCAGAGCAACAATCAACACAAGTTCACCCTACCAACCGACAACGGAATCCTCATAATACAGTACTGCAACCGACTTTAATAATTATTCTACTGCACTGATAAAGTTATGAATAACTAACTGACTGTTGAAGTTTTCGTGAATATGAAATTGATATTTATAGATAGTGGTAGCATTTAACAATACTTCTCTTGAAATATGCTTGTGATGAATTGATGTTCTTTCAAGCTCAGTGTGATATGAATTATATTGTATGACGAAGAATCTTGATAAGTTATGTCTGAAGAGAGATGCATAAATAGATTTACTAGGGTGATGTTGATTATTATTATTAGCAGAAATAAAAGTATTTGTACATTTTACTCCAAGTTAAATAAATTTGAATAATTTACATAAGTAATATTAATTTATGTATCACAATTATTGGATTTTTGATATTGTGACTGTTGATTGACGAATTCCTGTATTTTGTTGATATTAATAATGACCAATCCTTTATTTCTCAGATTAAGAATATCACACTTTATCAAGATTGATTGATTCAAAAGAATCAAACCGTTAAAAGTATAGTACAATAGTCCGCTCTCTTTAATTTCTGACCTTGACTCCATTGATGCTACTGTTCTTATAGGCACTGTTTTTTGGCTTATATTTTCTCAGTGGGCTAATTTCAATTTTTCTTTAACAAGAACTCAACCATCACATGTTATTGGAGAGGATTAGTTTTGTCTATCATAAGATAAACAGTGTCTAGTAAAAAATAAAATTGACAAATGAACATTTTTCCCTTATTTTTAATCATTTATATTTCCTCATAACTTTTGATCGGCAAGTCGGATTCTATCGTTCAATAGCTCATCATTTTCTGCACATCACGGCGGTACAAATTCATATAATAATCCAAATTCGGTGGAAAACTCAAAAATCCAGATTTAAATGATAACTTTGAATAATAATACCTGCACCTTGAAAATTTCATTTTTTCACATATCAATGCTCCCAATCGGGAAGTTGTGAACGGAAAAATCTGAAACTATCAAGAAATGTAGAGAAAATCTTCCTCTTTCAGATGGTTATAATAAGAATTGCGAGACCTTCGACATAAGAAGGTACACAACCGGTTTTTATCACACTTTTTCTGATAAATTCGCTCATTTTTTCAATTCTATTGAAATTTCTCTAACAATGTGCATTGAACAAGAAATTTCAATATACCATCTTTTAGAGGATAAATCACTCTACATTTCTAGACCAAGGACAAAACTCTACCGCCAATAGTTAACAAGTTACAATAGAATGAATTATGTGTAATTTTTTTACAATTGAAAACGCTGATTTTACAACAATGTTATCATGAGGAATTCATTGTAGAATCATGATGAATCTTATATGATATTAAAGATCACATTTTTTTCTACAATTTGAGACCAAATTCATATTTTTTGAACAATTATTAAATGAGCTACATATATTTATGAAGCCAATCGTCGTCTTCTTTAGCTCAACAAAGCGTTTCAATGTATCATTCATAGTGTGTGGAGCGCCTCTCAGAGTGAGCTCTGAGCTCGACAGTTGGTTTGAAAAATGGATCTAGCTAATTCTGTAATTGTTCAAAAAATGTAAATTTGGTCTCAAATTGTAGAGAAAAATGTACTCTTTGATAATATATATGATTCACTATATTTCTTTGATGAAAGCATTGCTGTAAAATATCCTATTTCAATTTTTACTTATTTTTAATACTTTATTCATCTGTAACTTTGTAACTAATGAAGGTAGAGTGATGTCCTTGGTCTGAAAATGTAGAGAATTTTGCCCTCCATAATGAGTATAGAATTATAAGCCAATCTGAATATTTTTAGTATTTTTTTTGTATGATAAAATGTAATTTTAGGGGATTTTGGGGATGTAAGGGTTTTTTAAATCGCTGTAGCACATGAACCACTGAACATGGAAGTGTGAATTTGGTCTAAAATTGAAGAGAAATAAATTTCGCCGAGAGGGACTTTGAAATACGGATGCAAGTGTTTCCAATTCAAAGTTACAAACTTTAAACTTTAACATGCATGTTTTATGTCTACTTTTTTATAATTAATGTAATAATGATTCATGCATGAGCTATTGTTTGTAAAGAAATCTTCAACTAACTACTGAATAGCCTTCTATTGTAAATGCTCATGTACCTCACTTCCCATCAAAATGCTAGGTGATGCTTTCTTTTCGATTATATTATATTATGTGAACTACTTCTCTCCAATTATTTATAAAAAGTAGCTTGGTTTTTGTTATCACACGTTTGGATGTGCATGTAGTTCATCTGTTTTTCTGATAATTCTTGTATAGCATTGTATATAATTTATACCAATACTTACTGGCCCATTGCATATGGTCTTTTAGGTCAAATATCTCAGTTTCCTTAGAGATAAGACTATTCATTCGATTATTGCGGAGACTTGGAGATGAAATTCACGTTTTTTTCTCATTCTGGGAAGTCACTATACTCTTTTTGTTTGTATGAATGTGCGTGTGAATGTTGTTAAATTCTTTTTCATCAAGATGGAATTCTTTGTATCTCATATGTTTACTAAAATAATGTATAATTTGAAATTTTTATTACATGGAGGAGACTAATAATAGTGAAATTACTGTTTACTGCTTAGAAGTATTGATGAGGTGAATGGTTCTCAGGTTTCAGGGGGTTCGAGCCTTACTGTTCTGCATCAAAATATTCAAGGAGTCAATAGTAATTTTGATTATTTTTTAACATACATAAGCTGTTGGAAAAATAAACCTGCCGTTATAGTGTTGTCGGAAGTATGGTTAAATACAAGCGAAGAGGCATCCCAATTTTATATTGATGGGTATAACCAGTTTTCAAATATATCTGTTTTCTCTAGAGCCACTGGTTTGATTGCATATTATGCTAACGAGTTGACTGATTTTTCTTGTAGAATAAGAGATAGTTTACTGGAGGGTGCAGACATCATTACTCTGGAATGTGATTTTTCAAACTTCAAGTTTAACATTGTGTGCCTATATCGATGGCATGGCTTCGATTTTGAGCGCTTCCTAGCCAGTTTTAGTTCCAACTTGGAAAATCTGCCGCAGGGTGACTCTATTATAATCGGCGATATTAATATCAACATACTTGATGATAATGATAACAAAGCTTACAGCTATCTAGAAGTTTCAAGCTCGTTAGGTTATGAGCAAATAATCAACATAAGTACTCGCGTCACTGACACATCCTCTACTTGTATTGATCACATATTTGTTAGATCACAAGACTATGCTCATTTTTTAATGGGTGCAGTTATTGAGACGTCGATAAGCGATCACAGAGCTGTTGCTCTTACTCTCAGTAAAAGTAATATCATTCGTAATGAGCAGAGCTGTCAGAGCGATGTTAGGTCTTTAATTAATTATTATGCCCTGAATGATTTACTGATTTCACATGATTGGTGTGAGGTTATAAGAAGTAATGATATTAACTTCAAATTTGATAAATTCATTGAAACCTTGAATGCCTTTATTGTAACTTCAACTTTTTCCGTTGATATCAGAACTTCCAAGCGAGTCTTTCGTAAAGTGAAACCTTGGATATCTGATGGGTTGTGTGCAGCAATTCATACTCGTGATAAACTAGCAAAAATAGCGAAAAGAAATCCAGAAAATAAAAGATTGAAAACTAATTTGAAAACATTTTCTAAAAAAATAAAGTCCTGGGTTCAATTAGAGAAAAATAAATATTATTCTTCAATAAATGAGCTACCATCACGACAAAAATGGTCAATACTCAATAAGTTATGTGGCAATGCCAATAAGAAAAATAAATGTGACATGAAGATTGAAAATGGAGACACAGTAATCACTGATGAGGGTGCATTGGCTGATCTCTTCAACAAATTTTTTGTTAATGTTCCCAAAGAAGTGGCAGCAGGGATAAAAAATAATAATATACCTTGGGAGGAGTATAGAGATATGTTTAGAGTTGAGCAGTGTCCAAGATCAATATTTTTCGAGCCTGTAACTTATAATAAACTTTTGCAATATATTTTTCATCTAAAGAATGGCAAAGCTCCTGGTAAAGACAGTATTACATCAAAAATTCTTAAAAATGTCGCTGTTGCTATTGTGCCAATTCTTACAGATATTTTCAATTTTAGTCTTTCAAGTGGACAATTTCCAAATGTATTGAAACTAGCTAAAGTAATACCCATTTTCAAAAATGGCTCTCATTCCATTCTGGGCAACAACAGACCTATCTCTTTAATTCCAGTCTTCTCAAAATTATTAGAAAAAATTGTTAAAATCCGTTTGCTGAAATTTCTAAATCTGAATAATTTCTTCTATGAGCGCCAGTTTGGTTTTCGAGAGGGGTACAGCACAGAAATGGCTCTTGAAAGCTTTATGGCTTCTATATATAATGGTCTCAATTCCAAAACTACATCTTGTGTGGCTGGTCTTTTTATAGACATAAAGAAAGCTTTTGATACAGTTAATCACTCTGTTTTACTTGAAAAATTATACAGAGCAGGTATAAGAGGAGTGGCGCACAGTTGGTTTGTATCATATTTGAGTGATCGATCGCAGTACGTAGCTATAGGAAATGCTAAGAGTGGGATCATCAATGTTGAATATGGGGTGCCACAGGGCTCAGTTCTGGGTCCTGTGCTATTTCTGATCTTTATTAATGACCTTTTTCAAGGCAACTTCAATGGAACCCCTGTTTCATTTGCTGACAATACAGCTTTCTCATATTGTAGTCCAGATAGTGCAAACCTTTATACAAAGATGCAGGAAGATCTAAATAGATTGATTTTTGTGGTTTAATTTCAATGGCCTTTGCTCTTAATGTTTCAAAAACAGAGTATTTGCTTTCATCACTTTATCCAACCCCTTGGCAATTACAATCTAGAATTTGAAATTTCTTATGTAATAATGCATGTGAGCAAACAAACTGTGAGATTGCAGCACTGTAATACAGTCTGACTCGATTAAGCCATATCTTGGTGTAGTGCTGGATGAGAGGCTAAATTGGTCTAATTCACATTAAAAATTTAAAAAATATATCTTTTTTCGTCCTTTTGAGAAAGTTCTTATTTTCTTAGAAAACTTCTTCCTCAAGGTGTATTGAGGGCAATTGTATTTTGCTTTGGTGGACTCAAAGATTAACTATGGAATAAAGTTGTTGGGGTTCCCGCTACACATACAAAACCAATTTAAAACCATTAGTTACCCTACAAAAAGCAATAATTCGTGTGATGAAAGGTGTAAGAAGAACGGAGCACTCGTTCCCAATTTTTTCAATCTTACAATTGTCTACACATTACGAGATACATTTTTGTTTTTAAAGTTTTATCTTCTTTCTTTTCAGCTATCAGGTGATCGTAGTAGGCAGTTATATGAAGGGGAATCATTTATATAGTACAAGAAGTGTAGATAATAATTTTTTAAGGCTTCCTAGATCCTTTTTTGCACGACCCTTTCCCCCCCTTTCAAAAATCATTTGTATTCCTTGGGCCTAAATTTTTTAACAATGTGCCTGATGTGATTAGAAGATCCAATAATATTCTTTCATTTAGAAAACTTATTTTCAAATAGCTCATTAGTGTTCCACCTGAAATTATTGAGAGTCTATTCATCGTCATAGGTTGATTCCAAAAGTAATAGCTAGTTTATGTACACATGAATACTTTTTTTAATAGCGTGAATGGTGAGTGAATGTAGCATTCAAAAAGTTTTTTTCAACTAGGCCTACTACTCCTACTTGCAAACAAATTATTATTAATTTAGCAAGTAGTATTTTATTTTGACATATTATTATTGGAGATGATTTTGTTTGATTGTAAGCACAATTTGTTTTGTTTCTGGACTTTTATTATTGATAAGGTTTATATCATTCTGTAAAGTGTAATAGATTTAGTTGTATGTCAAAATAAAAAGTGATTTGATTTGAAGTAACGAAATAATTCCTGTGAAAAAAATATGGAGTTTTCAAAAAATTGTAACTTGGAAACCGTTGAAGATACAGAGTTGGTATTGGTCTCAATCTCTTCCAAATTTTGTTTTCTAAAATAAACATGCATGAAATTTTTTCGTCCGACGCTTGGTTCGGCTACAATTTACGAAAAACTGAAATTTTGCACCTTTCACCCCCCCTCCCCCAAAAACACGACGCTCATAAGGGTGTAACTTTTCACCAAACAATAAAGCGGTTGTATAGAACAAGTTGGCGTAGGAATCGTTCTAGGAGTCGTTTCCCGTTTCTTGAGGAATATCAATTGTTGCATTACACTCTAACTGATTAACTGCATGTTATTCAGAGGTGTTCTGCATCTTCACTTGGTTGTGAAGACTGGCTTATGGTTGAGAGGATCGACGTGCTAACCACACGTTACCTCTATCCTGGTTGATGATTATTCGCTTGCTGTATTGCCTGTCCGGGCTGGGAGGGCATTCTGGCGGGGTGGGGGTGGCTTCGGCTCGGTTGGTGTTGGTTTGGGGGCTGTGGGTTCTGTTTAAGAATTTATGGCTTTTGGGCCGGTATTGGCCGGGCTGGGGTCATTTTCCTGTCTTGCCGGGGTGTCTTCTTGGGTTGGACGGGTTGTATAGTAGAGTGAATATGAAACTGGCAACCAGCTGGTAGGCCTAGGCCCTTTATAGGGCTGTTGCGCCATTGACAAACATAGAACAAGTTGACGTAGGAATCGTCCTTTCTCTTTGGATCTTTTTATTTTTGAACAAATTGCACCGTACTATTTCAGAGATGAGACACTTTCAGCTGACTCAAGCAATACACTCATAAAGGCATGAATGGACAATGAACTATTTTATTGAACTAATACAATGAACTTCTAAGTGTCAGATCTGCGTGTGTTTAAAACGCCATTCAAGTGATATTATTTAAAGAAACTGTCTTTTGTAAATAAATCTATTCGATCATCATTAAATATTTATTTATTTATTTATTGACTTTTTACAAAATAATAGAATTATTGACTAAATAGAAGGTGGTTTCGCAATCGCAACATTTACAACCAGAATGTTCAGGAAACATTTAGATTTTATTAATCAGAAGATGATTTATTTGGAATAAAATTGGTAGCTTGATTCCATATCCTTATAATTTGTGTACCAAACTTTTATAAATATATTGCAGTAATACATTGGTATAAATACTATGATATTAATAGTAGGCCTATATGATAATGATAAATTTAAGTAGATATCTTTAGATTTTATTGTGAATGAGATTAAAAACTGATGACTGCATCAGCGCACAAGCTTAGCTTTGCCAAAATTTTCCTGAGGATGATGCCCATATGGACTCCTAGGCCTGTGCGTGATTAATGATTAATTCAAAATTTGTTTTATAGAATATAAAAGTAGGTCAGCAGTGTTTTTCATCATCAATAGACTGTGCATCAAATATTAAAAGGAAAAAATACATTGGTTGTTTTGAAATGTTCAATTGAACTTTCGGGATGTCTCAATTTGGTATCACTCATGGATAAGGAAAATTATTTGAAAAATTTTAAGCCACTATTTAAATTGGGCCCTAAAGATAAGGACACAGTTCACTGGGTTGTTGAATGCTCGGGTGAAATAAGAAGGCATTTAATAAATAAGATACGAGTCCGCATTGATTGGAAGATTTGTAGAGTGAGTGATTATGTAGCCGTTCCTCGTTGCTTCAAGTGCCAAAAAATTCATCATGTAAGTAAGCACTGTACCTCAAAAGAGAACACTTGTGCTTATTGTGGCACCCTGGGTCACGATGTGAAACAGTGTCCAAATAAAGATAAAGAGCCCTGCTGTTCAAACTGTAGAGATGAAAAAACCCTTCCGCGCACCCAGCTAATGATAAGGATTGTCCCACTTATCAGAGAGCACTAAAACAGGTAGTTGATAGAACTGATTACGATATACATGTTGGTGAGTGCTCACACTCAAAGATATGAATAATCCCGAAGAAATCTTAAATGCTTTAGAGACTGAAAATGGAACCCCAGTGTAATCACTGACTACTCGAATTATTACCCCCAATTTAGCGTAAATAATAATATTGAATTTCTTAACATCTTATCCATAAATATACGTAGCTTAAATGCCAATTTTAATCAATTTGTTTGTTGTCTCAATGGTTTCAAATGTGATATTCATGTAATTATTCTAACTGAAAGTTGGTTAACTGCAGATATGCCTTTTATATTCAACATTCCTGGTTATACGGCTGTAAATAAGCTTTCAAAACTAAACAGATGTGATGGATTGTGTATGTACATTAGAGATAGCTTGAATTTTAATGAGGTTCTTGAATTTCTATTGATGTTTCTGAATCTAATGTTGTTGGTGCTGACATTAAAGTACGCAATAATGTTTTTAGAATAATTGGTATATATAGGTCTCCTAGTAATAGAAATAGAAATAATTTTCTTGATAGTTTTAGTGATACAATTAAAAATATTCCTAATGATAAAAGTGTTTGTGTAACTGGAGACATGAATATTAATACTCACTCCACAAGTATTTCTGTTCAAGAATACTTGCATATTTTTCACAGTAATGGTTTCAAATCCTATATAAATGGTGATACTAGAGTCACTAACATAACCCAGTCCTGTTTAGACCATATATTTTTCAAAAACTCAAGCAGTTATTACAATTATCAAATGAGTGGAATATTAAAAACAACTATGACTGATCATTACTCTGTTATTTTGCACTTAGGTAAGGATTCAAATCAAATTTCAAAGTCAAAGAGAAAAGTTCTTACCGAAACAGTAACTAAAATAGACTATAATGCACTTTTAGTATCAGTAGGGAATGAATGTTGGAACTACATTTATTCAATGAATGAAAGTATTGATGAAATAATGAAAAGATTTGTTGATCGTTTGACCCTCCTTATAAATAAATGCAAAAAAGAAATAAAAATACCTCGCAGACTTCGTCCCCGAAAGCCTTGGATCACTGAAGGTATTATACAATCCATAAAAACGCGAGACAAATTGCATTCCAGATTGAGGAGAGACCCAGATAACAACGATCTCAAAAATTATTACAAGGCTTATCGTAATGGTTTAAATAAGATCATAAATCTAACTAAAGAAAATTACTATAAAACGAAAATCAGTCATTGTAATAATAACAGTTTGAAGCTATGGAAATGCATGAATGAAGTGATTGGGGAAAGTCCCAAGGGAACCAGAAATGCTGACTTAGATGCGGACACCCTTAATAACTTTTTCACAAATGTTGGTAAATTGCAGGCTCAAAGCATAAACATCCACGATGATTCAACACTTCCAGACAATCAACTAACTCAAGTAAACTCCACATTTTTTATAGGGCCGACTAGCACTAATGAGATTGAAGCCACAATCAGTAGTCTTAAAAACAATTGCAGCCCAGGGATTGATAATGTAAGCAACATTGTATTAAAGAAAATATCCTAAGTCATATCGAAACCGCTTTCTTACATTTTTAATAGGTGTTTTGAAGAGGGTATTTTTCCTGAGCATTTCAAAGTAGCCAGAATAAAGCCCCTATTTAAACAAGGTGAACCCTCAAATCCGTGTAATTACAGACCTATCAGTCTTATTAGTAACTTGGCAAAAATAATGGAGAAACTAATAAAGGTAAGATTGGTATCTTTTTTGAATAAACACAAAATAATCAACTGCAATCAATTTGGTTTTCAGAATGGTAAAAGTACATCAGATGCTCTGACAAAATTTACTAATACTCTTTCCCATCACATAAATTCTAGCATGAAAACAATAGCTGTCTTTCTTGATATCCGTAAAGCATTTGATACAATTCCCCATAATACTCTGTTTCGAAAGCTTGAGTCTTATGGTTTTAGAGGAATTTACCTTAATTTCTTCAAGAGCTATCTAAGTGGTCGAACACAATCTTTAACCATAAATGGTAAATGTAGTGTCACCAATCTGACTTCTTTTGGTCTCCCTCAAGGTACTGTGCTATCTCCAATGCTTTTTATAGTTTATGTAAACGACATTTTGAGTTTAAGACTGATAAATTCAACAATGATATCCTTCGCGGATGACACTGCAGCTATTTTCCACGGTAATTCATGGGAGGAAGTGCATACCATAGCCGAACAGAATATGTCTCATATAAAGGAATGGTTGGATAAGAACACTTTGAGCTTAAATATCGATAAAACTAATTATATTGTGTTTTCATTAAACAGAGTAGGACAACCTATAGACAATCACTCCCTGAAACTACACTCAAACTGCAATATAAACTTAAATGCCTGTAATTGCCCCACTATAAAAAAAGTTTCTAGTATAAAATACCTGGGGATCATAATCGATGACCATCTCAAATGGGACGTGCATATCAAATCAATTTCCAAAAGAATGAGATACTTATCTTTCAAATTCCATCAAGTGAATAAAATTCTCAATAAGCACCATTTGAGCATGCTATATCATGCATGGGTTAAATCAATCCTTCAATACGGGATAATTGTTTGGGGAGGTTGTTTCAATAGCCATTTAAATGAATTATTTGTTACCCAAAAGTTGATAATTAAAACCATCCTTAATAAACCCAGACTTTACCCTACGGAAATGGTTTTTAATGATTTTGAGGTGATGACTGCGAGGCAATTGTATGTGAAAAATTTAATCGATTATCTAATCAAATACAAGGCAAATTTTCCTACTAGCCCAAACTCTATTGCAAATAACTACCGTTTAAGAGCCTCTGCAAACAGATACGTTACTTATAACACAAATACAGAAGGTATAAGGAGACAATTAATTTACATAAGTTCCAAAGCAATAAATCAAATTCCAAATTATTTTCTCACAAACTCGAGATGCAGCAAACAGACTAAACTAGATATAAAAAACTGGATTAAGAGTAACTATTTTTTTGACATGTAGGAACTAGAGTTTCACTATTTGATTTTTTGCAACTAAATTCCTTGAGCCTTGCCTTTTTTCTCTGTGTCTGCTTTAGTAATAAGTGAAACTTTTGATTTTGTTATTAGTAAAAAGTATTTTTTTTTCATCAAGTGGACTTTCCCATTCTTTATTTTTTCAGTTTCATTTTATTTTACCTTCTTTCCTTTTTTACCTTCTTCTACCTGCCTATTACATGGGAAACCATAGTTGGCTAGGTATTTCCCCTCCATCTTTTTAAGCACACCCCACCACAGTAATTGTTGAATTTGTTAATAATGTATTATTTTGTTATTGTGTTTTACTAATTTTTGTATTATATTATTCATTGTGTCTTTATGTGTGTTTAAATTGAAATTGAATTGAAATTGATGAATGAGAGGGATTATGATGGGCTCAATTTTTATGAGTAGGCTATATTTTACTAGATCTCTCTTTCCCTAACAACTATTGTATTTTTAGTGAATAGGCTATATTTGATAACCCACATTATAAATAGAATTCGGAAAAGTATTAAATTTCAACTATAGTCTGTCCAAGCAAAGAAGACATTCTGGCAAGATGGAACAATGACTTCAGCTCGGTCAATATTGGTTAAAAGATTATAAATTTGGTTTCAAATTGTAGATCTGGATATTTTCTACAATTTGAGACCAAATTAACAATTTTGAACCAATTTCGACCGAGCTGAAGTTTAAAAAACTCTGGATCGCGCGACTGAAATCAAAAGAAGCTCAAAATTAGGTACCGGTAGGTCTATTCTTTTAGACTAATGATGATCGTGACAAAAAAAACAAAGACTATGATCTAATAATTATTATGTATCATAACACCGTTATATTAGACCTCTTGTGAATAATAAGCAACGGTTTGGCCTATCCATGGCGAGGTCACATGGAGGCTACCGTAGATACTTAATTCGGACCATGTCTCTGGATGAGGACAAGTTTTTTCATGCGAAGAATATTCTTTTAAAAGCTAAATTTAAACTTTCATAAGAGAACAGTATTTTTTGTTTACACTTACCTAATTATTAAACGTGTACAGTGACGACATTGTGTGATATAATTGTAAACATAAAATAGGCCTAATTATTATAAGTTTCCTGGAAATATACAAATAATCATTCAATTTAATCTGAATCATCAACAATTTATTGAATTGTTATTGTAAATTGATTGTTATAGCAACATCTATCTACAAATTGTGGCTCTATAATCAGTGGGAATGAACAAAAACCAGTGTCCAAAAATCGAATTTTTTAGACATTTTTAAAAGACTATAACAACTTGTTCTGTTGTAGGCCTATACCTATGTATATCATAAAACTTTTTTATCAAATCTGAAACTCTAATAACTGAATACAATAAATTGTCTTCATGTAATGCTAACTTTAATGCTAATAAATACTCCACTTTTACCCACAAAATAACCATTTTCCTTCTCTAATGAGCCTCAATTCACATTGAGAAATTATTAATTTCATTCAGCCTTGGACATCAGATCCATTCCTTTGTTTGGGTCAAAAAATGAGTGATTTACTCGGCTAAAGCTGAGTATGTGACAGTCTCTGTATACCGGTACTGATTATTATCTGAGCTTGAGTATAATAGGGAATTTGAATAGACTACTACCTATTAAAAGTACATTCACTTGCCCAGAACATGTGTCTCGCGCCTCACACTTGAAAACAAACGTGCTGTTAAAAAAGAAAGAGTTGTTGGAGAGAGAAAAACATGAGAGTGGAAAAATATGAGAGACGGATCAGAGACCTTGTAATTTAGGCATCTCTTCTTATTCACTCAAGTATCAGTCAGTGTTGAGTTGTTCACACAATTAGTTGGATCTCGTGTATGTCTAAGATTTCGCAAAAATGTTACAATTTTTACTAATTTCTGAAACATTTTAGATCTATAAAGAGCAGATATGAGTTCGTATACCAAAATCGTGATGCATTGCCAACCTGATCAAACTTTATTTGTTTGTTGAGCTCTGATGAGCTCAAATATTGTCAGTGTGTTCATTGCAGTTAGACAAGTATCAACTACTTATAACTGTTATCAATAGTCAATTTTCATCTTGAATTTAATTTAAAAAAAAACAACAGTTCTCAAAGCCCCGAGTGCTCGAGAAGTTCATTGAGAACTTGTAAAATAGAAGCAAGACTATTGAGAGCATTCAGTGAATAAGTTTTCCTCCTAGTATCTCCATCACTCATCCATCTGATTGCAAACATGTGAGTTGATTTTAATTTTTCAACGTTTATTCAACTTGCCTTGTATCTTATCTGTATGGTAAATATTTTGTAAAGCAATTTTCATCCACTCCTCGACGAGCTGAAGACTTGAAACTTCCAGAATAGATCAAGACCCAATGACAATGCAATCTTCAATAGTTTTTATAATGATTCATTTTTTATTACTTTACAAAATTTTGATTTACTTTTACAAAACTAAATTTGATATGGAGAAATTAGTTTAGGAAAAACAAAATTAAGATTCTTTCCATCGGCTGTTAATAGGTAGGCTAATAATGATTTTGTTGCAGAAATACGGATGTTGCGAATTTTGTTGTTGCGGATTTGAATACGTTGGATTTCAAATAAAGTTTTTTAATATATTAATTTATTTTTACCTTTCTAGTTTTACATGAAGCGTACATTATGATTTTCTGCAGATGTCACACTTAAATCACAGAAGGTTTATCAAATTTTGATAAACTTTCTGTGATTTGAATTATGACATCTGCAGAAAATTATACATAGCCCACACATAAAACTAAAAAGATAAAAATAAATAAATATATTTAAAAAACTTTATTTAAAATCCAAAGTATTTAAATCCGAATAAAAAGAAGAAACTACACTTTCTGTCCGTCTCTGAATCTCTCTATGTACCGTATTGAATTTTTAAATATATATTCTGTCACCAATTCTATTATCATTTTAACATGTCTTAGGTCTTTGGGTAAGAACATGTCAAATAAGGTGAGGCTTCGGGTGCTACATTGTATATATATAGTTTTACATCTATATCATATGATTTGTTTACATAGTATAGTAAAAACCCGAGGACTAAGCCTCACCTTCAGCCTCTCCTTTTCACATATTATTACCCTTAGGCAGTGTTGGGGAGTAGCGCGCTACTTTTTTAGTTTGTAGTATAACGACGCTACTTTTTAAAAGTTGTATAAATATTGTAGCTTCACTACATTTCAAGAGTAGTATATAGCGTAAATCACGCTACTTTTCACGTTACTTTTGGTATAAATCAACTCATTACATCGATAGTACAATGATCGATAAATTGATGACACCAGCCCACCACGGCCACCAGTTGACTGTTGGCCCATAATTTTTCATTATAAAAATAATCTAGAATAAGCTAGAAAATCGTTATTTGCCAAATATTCCATCAGTTGTACTCCAAAATGATATACTTTTCAATAATTTAAGGAATAGAAGCTGAGAGGGAAATCGGTCTGTAATTTTTAAGTAAGTTTTTGTTTATTCCTGATTTGTGAATTGGTATGATTATGTTGTAATTGGTATGATATAAAAACGTTGAGATAGAATGATTCTGCAGTTCCATATTATTTTCTCTATTACATTAAGGTGCCTAAAATTATACAAATATATGTATTGTATATTATATATATTATTTTGTATATTCTACAATAGTATGGTGTATATTCACATTGATATAATATAAATGAATGTCAATCAATACAAATTAATGACAAATCATTACAAATGTAAGTTATGTAAGTATGTAGCCTACGCATAACGTTTTTGTGTTTTGGTGGACATTATTTGCCTAAACCACACAACAAAAACATTCTATCATGATTCTATAAGACAATACATTCTATATGATGTTTTGTAAAGTAGTGAAAAAGTAGCTAGCTACTTGTAGTTGTAGCTAACTAATAATAATAATTTCTCTGGATGCTGAATAACACATCCAGAGGAGTTTATTTGTCAGTCAAATCATTACACATATAATACATGCAAATTTCAGATACATGCAATATTATAGTTAGCCTCTATAAATATAAGAAAAAAATGCTTCCCCACTATAATTCTACGTGGGGTAATATCGGCATAAGAAAAACCAAACTTTTGAAAAGTAACTTACCCAACACTGCCCTTAGGCTTGGGGTTTATACTATACTTAGTAGTTCTATGAACAGTAGACCTTACAAAGTCACCCTTGGATGAGTCATTATTCATGAATAAAAGAGAATACTTAGTTATGTTGAGTTTCATTAATTGCATGCGTCATTGCCTGCAATAAACTAACCGAACGTAAGTGAGGTCTAGATTCAAGACGACGATTTTGCATTTTCTATGTTTGTTCTGCATTTACGACAAAACGCGGCAATACATTCTGATGAAATTTGACTGAAATTTTCTCCTATCGACCTTCGTTTTTTAGATATATCGATATTTTTCAAGTAGGCGCAACAGCCCTATGAAGGGCCTAGGCCTACCAGCTGGTTGCTAGTTTCAAATTCACTCTACTATACAGCCCGTCCAAGCCAAGAAGACACCCCGGTACGACGGGAAAACGGCTCCAGCCCGGCCAATACCGGCCCAAAATCCATAAATTTTCAATCAGAACTCACAGTTCCTGAACCAATACTGACCGAGCCGAAGCCAACCCCCCCCCCCACCCCGCCAGAATTCCCCCCCGGCCGGACAGACCATACAGCAAGCAAATAATCATCAACCAGGATAGAGGTAACGTGTGGTTAGCACATTGATGATTGAACACCTCTGATGAATAACATGCAGTTAATCAGAGTGTAATGCAACGATTAATATTCCTCCAGAGACGGAAAACGAAACAGTCGTCTTTACTAACGACAGCCAATCTCCCCCCGACTTTTTTTATCCCCCTCAAAGGAGGGGGATAAAAAACTTGGGAAGTAGGCTATATCGGAAAAAGTTTGAAACTTGATTCAATATGTTTCAAATTAAGTTAGTTCATCCGTAATCTCGCTGACCTATTGATTTACAGTTATAGTCGTTTTGAAAATACTTCTTACTCGTGGGGATCTGGGGAGAAGCAACATGTGGGGCGCAGTGTTGCCGTTGCCTCATTGATACGACAGTTTACTGGAATGCCTCAATCCACGCACTAGACACAGACAAGCTAATCTAGTAGTTCCTCCTTGCTCAGAGCATTTTGTAAAAATGTACCTGTGCGTATGGGAGTGGAAAGTTGACAACAGCGCGTGCATCATTTGCTCATTTCTTGTTACTATTGGCTGAGCAGACTCTCTCTCTCCCATTGAAGAGAGGACTCCCCTCCAGTCGAAGTAAGAAGTTAAATCAATTCAACTATAGGATTGATCGCCGTTTTGAACATTTATGAAAACGCCGAAAAACTATAGAAAAACTCAAATATTTGGCGTATCCTTGAAAGTTTTAAAAAATCCTTTCTTAGCAAGCGTCTAAACATGCCTGCGGTACCCTTTAAAAAATCGAGAAAACTTGAAAACTCAACCTTTTTCAACTTTGACCAGTGAAAAATACGGCTCGATAATCGACTTTGGCATGTGTAAAGCTTCGAATCAATATGAAATGTTGTCCTCTTTCCAGCGATGATATCCTCAGGATTAAATTTTTATAATTGATAGTGAGGACTTAAATTAGTTGTTGAGATATTGACGATTCAATGACTGTAAGTAGTCCTAATTGAGAAATCGACACATCTCGAAAACGGAGGTCGATAAGGGAAAATTATACTGAAAATTTTTTGTTGCGAATTGCATAGAATTTTTGTTTGTCGGCTTTTACATATTTCGTGAGACACCCTGTACTGTACTATACTATCAAATCATGTATGGAGTATAACTATAACAGAAAGTTGTGCAATCCTTTTTTAGTCCTTAGTATGAAAATTACAAGAAACTTCACATATTATACAGTTATAGTTACATCGACGCGTAATTTGAGGTACATTCCTGTCAAATTTCATTTGAATGTATTGCCGCGAAATAGAAAGGAATGCAAAATCGTCGACTTGATACTTGGATCCCACTTGCGTTCGAAGGAAAATATTAACAAAATACGATAAAATATCAAATGCGTCGTAATGAATTAACTACCGTAGCCTACCTATCTAATCAAGTAGAAAGACAATAATAATAATCAACCATAACCCACCTCAGAAATTCTTTTCTTTCCTATGTAGAAAAGAAAAACCAAACATCCGAAAACCAATAATTATTATTAAATAAATCCATTGCTATGCGTCAGCGTAATAATTATATTTTAATAATCAATAATCACGTGGAATCGTGGATAACCTAAATATGTCACATGGGGACGGGGCAACTCACTATTTCGACAACTCGCTGTTTATCGAAAAACACCGAACTGTCGCTGGGGAGGTGACTCGCTGTTTAGACAACTGCGTGTATTTTGAGAAATAGCGAAATTACGTTTTGGCTATTGCAGCTCGGCAGGCCAGGTCAGGCAACTGGCTGTTTCGTGCCACAGTCCGCCATCAATAAAACTCATCTGTCTAGGAGGGGCATGCAAACTTTGACGCTAGTCTGATACCTGATATACTTCGACGCAAGTCTATGCAGCTCGGTCAATATTGGTTTGAGAATCATGAATTTGATTTCAAATTATTGTGGGGAACATTGTGATCTATAGAAGCTCGGTGAATTATAGGTTCGAGAATTATGAACTTGATTTCAAACTATAGGAAACATTGTGATCCATAATGACTCCAGCTTGGTCAATATTGGTTCAAGAATTATGAATATGATGAATTATTGTGATCTATAATTTGAGTAATTTATAATTTTATAAATTATAGTTAGGTGAATATGAAACTGGCAACCAGCTGGTAGGCCTAGGCCCTTCATAGGGCTGTTGCACCATTGACAAACAAACAAATAATTTGAGACAAAATTTTTAATGTTTTAACGCAAGTTTGGCATATATCTTATATTTCCAATTTATGTATTTATGTATTTATGTATTTATGTATTTATGTATTTATGTATTTATGTATTATTAAGTCCATAAGGTGGCCAATGAACCCCCAGGGACACGTCAAAAAAAACAACAAAAAAAAACAAAGGCCAAGTGGGCCAAAGCACAAAACAGAGTTAAAAGAGATCACAAAAAAAGCATGCAAAAAGCAAAAAAAAACACACAAAGAAAACAGATGCTCTTACCAAGCTGTCAAAAGATAAAAGTCAAACATGCATATCACAGAAATTTAAAAATAAGCACTTACCAAGCTGCTGTCCAACACAAAAAACTCACGTAGTGAGTACAATGGCACATCCAGCAATAGGCGTCTCAGGGCCCTCCAAAATTGGCCAGCAGGCAAGTTCCTAGCCACCACCGGGAGCTTGTTGTAGAGCCTGACAGATAGATGGGCAAGTCCTGACCGAGTCCTGCTCAGTCTTTGGTAGGGTTCATCCAGTCTGAGCCTCCCCCTGGTCTCATATGAGTGGATGTTCTGCCTGGTGACAAGCTCTCCCACATTTGCATGTGTTCTGCAGAGAGCATGAAACACATAGAGGGAGAAGACCGTAAAGATTTTCTCTCTCACGAAGAGGGGACAACAGTGAGCAAGTCTTTCAGCACCACAAAGGATCCTCACGGCCCTCTTCTGAATGAGCAGCACCCGCAACACGTCTGTATAGCTCCACCCCAAAGTGTGAGTCCATACAAAAAAACACTCTGAAAAAAGCAGAAGTAGCACACTTTAAGATAAGAAGCTGGGACACAGTATTTTAATTTCCTGAGCAGGAAAATGACCCTGCTCAGTCTGCAGCAGACTGCCTCAATATGGTCAGCCCAAGACAGCATCCTGTCCAGGATAAACCCAAGAAGCTTAACCGGCACATAATCATACCTTTCTCCATTTCTGAGGCTGAAGATGATTGATTGGGTCTTATCCTCATTGAGGAGAAAGAGGTTAGAAGAAAACCAGTCAGAGGCAAACAGCCTGGTCTCCAGCATAGCTGCCCTCAGTGCATCAACTCCATGGCCATGATCAAGGAAAGTGGTGTCATCTGCATAACAGACAACACTTCTGCCCTCTGCACAAGCAACATCATTAACTGCAATCAAAAAAAGAAGAGGCCCCAGGACAGAGCCCTGAGGCACTCCACAATCAACACAGCTCCTGATCTGAGACAGCACACCATTGGCGAGAACAGCCTGTCTGCGACCCCCCAGGTAGGATTGAATCAACTTAAGAGGGGAACCAATAACCCCATAGTGCCAATTAATCGTTGATAAGCCATGTACGCTAAAGTAGGCTAGAAAGTCTGGTAATAGGCTTAAATTATAGGCTTAGAAAATAATAGGCTTAAATTCTGCTAATTCTTGACATTGGATATATTTTTTCAAGAAGTAGGCCTATCTATCATTCCCAGTTTTGTACACAAACATGACCTCTTTTCACATCTCTTCCCTCAAGTTACTGTATGTCATTACAGTAATGAGTAATCTGTAATTGAGAGATCAATTAGACCATCAATATATGGTCCACTACATAGTTTGTATTATTAGGTACCTATATATTATACGGTAGACATATTAAATAGAAGATTTTGTATACTGTAGATGATGGAAACAAGTGTACTCAGTTTCTTCTCCTATCTGTTGGTCTACATACAGCTCTTTGCGCCTGAGCAGTGTGTATGGTAGCAATCTGTTCCAGAATTTGTTGCAAATTGTTTCTGATAACTTAATTGCAACTCACATAATAAATTAGCATAATTTTCAAGTCAGTATTGTATTTTTTCACTTTTACCCAATTGGAAAAGGATAGCAAATTTAATTGGGAGAAGACAAAACATTCAGACCAAGGATTGACAAAATTTAATATTTACACAACTCAAGATAGGCATACAATATTTATAAAAATATGCGCCTATAATTAATTAGGCCTACATTTATGTTGACTACCGGTAACTAGGCCTATAAAACTGTGAATTACTTATACAGTAGGCTACCTATCACGGATACTTGAATACGGTGTTGTAGTATCTGTGGTAGGTACCTATTAGCCCAAACATAGTGCTATAACAAGAATTCAATTCATAAACTATTCTGTGAAGTTACACTGAACTTGAGGTAACAAATACATGTTAAGACCATAATAACCTAATAGGAGTAACTTACATATTTTTTAAAATTCATACATTGTGCTATAACAAGAACTCAATTCATAAACTATATGAATAAAGTATTCATAAATAAAGTATTTATAAAGCTCTGAATAAAGTATTCAAGTACAACTTAAACTATAAAAAGTGTGGCTTGAAACTATAGTTTTGAAGTATTTCTTCAGAAAATATTTTAACTTTATAGATAATGAAGGTTTACTTAGTTTTAGCCACACCTTTTTTTATTGTTTGAGTTGTACTTGAATATGGTACTTTATTTATAGGTAATAATAATATTTTTATTATATATTCACAGGTATGAGAGAAAGAATTCCTATTAACCAATAGTGTGATCAAAGAAGTCAATTCCTTCTTTTTAGTGCATTTTAAAAAGTTTTTATCATTTTCAAAATTATCTTTATCTATTTACTTTTCATATAAAGTTATGAATTTAAGAAATTTCAACAAAATCTGCTAGATGCAAGTACTGAACCACACAGAATCTTTGGGGGTTAACTGGCCGCTAAACCAATTAGAGCAGAAGTCTAAGATAAATTAATTGATCCCAAAAAATTATTTGAAAATTCTTAATTGAGAAGGTTCATTTATAAAGGTTGAATTGAATAAATCAATACCTACACTAATAAAGAAAACACTTGAAAAATTGAAAAATTTCACCAATTTGAAAACTCATCAACAATAAAAAAAATATCCTCATGTGTAAGGTCAAGTCAAGTCAAATCAAGTTTATTTCATCCATCTGATAAAAATACACGTAACATAAATTGTAATAACTTATTATAAATACATTCCATCATAATCAATATTATTACTATACAGATTTCTCACATAATATTTACTGATTTCTACATTATTGAATTACTCTAATTATAATACAGTACTACAATATTCATTTAAATTATTACACATATATTTCCTGTGCAGATGGATGTAAGAGCTTACATAGGCAACATAGGCCTGTGCGTAAGCTTGGGTAATTATTTAAAAAGAAAAAATTATATTATAGGATGCTCAGTCATTACCTTTTTGTGTTAAATATTATACAAAAAGCTATGCTCTGCTCCACATGCAAGAAGAGGGGGATTCATACACAACCGAGAAATGGTAAGGAAAAACTCACAGTCTTGAAATGAAAAATGCAGTAGTTGAGTACAACAGGGATTAGAATTTGCTACCTAATCAATATAGATAGAATAACTTGTCAAGCCTATACAGAGAAGGTAAGGGATTTTTCGCCACACTGGTATGAAATGGACTGTTTTACATGCTTTATATGGAGGCCAAAAACGCTCGTTTTCAGGCGAGGTCGCCAGCAACTCGCCGGGAAAATGCGTTTTTCGGCCCTAGGGCGGTAAAATAACCTTGAATGTCAGCTGACTGAAGGTCGTTGTCAATTTAAGGGTTAGTCAATCAATAGGTAGCATTCCGGTTTAATTGCATTAAATGTCAGCTGTTTTGGGAGTCAATGTTGACTTATTGGTATTTCGATGTAAAGGTAGTCTCTCATCTGTTATTTTGATTGTTAAGATCCCTTGTTAAGAGAACTGAACGTTGAAAGTTTTCAAATTAATCAGTAGTTGAATAATAAAGGAAAACTGCATCAATAACTAATACTTCAACTTTGATAAGATTAAAAATGTTTGTATTGATTAACTGTTGAATAATGATGAACGTGAAATCCATGTTTGAACAAAATTATTGTTGTCAGACTCTGTGTTACTTCGTCTAGCAGGTAAGCCAGCGCCATCTAGCAGCTGATAATGCAACTGGACAAAGATTCTCTGTTAGCCAATATCTGTCGAAAATCAACAACTTTGAATTGATATTGTACAATTTAGGATGATCTTACAAAAATTATCTTGGACTTAAACGTTTCTGAACTAAGAAAATCAAATACACTGATAGTTATAAAGTAATATTCAGTTACTAAATCAATAAACTTTTGACGCAAAGCTCCAATAGCAAGCAGATGGCACCTACTCCAAATTCAGCATAGGGGAAGATAGCATAATAAGGCTACTGGTCTAGCTGTTCTTGGAACTGATTAACTGATAATTTATTTTGTTTTGTTTTCATTGATGTTGTGTGCCGAAAAATAAAGTTTGACACCACGGGTCGAAAATGTAATATTCCGTCTCTCAATCTTTTCTAGTCCTTGGCCTACGGCCTCGGACTTGAAAACCGATTTCGAGCCGGTAAACGCACATTTTCGGCCCTAGGTACGAAATATACTATTACCTTCCCCATGGGCATGTCCACTCAGGCAGAACTAAGCGCGTGCACCGCCAATCCTACCTATCAGCGAGCCTGCGTCTTCCTCAGTGATGTCGAACAACCATGTCTTCACACGTCTCTTGAAGGTAGATGCAGAATCAGAATTCAACAACTGACTTTGGTTAGAATACATACGGAAGTTTCTGAATAATACATATGCAATATAGAAGCAATTCGTTGTGGAAAAAGTTAATGCCTGTTGAATTGTGTTGATGCTCACAGCTGATGCATATCTGGTGTTATGAGAATGGTCAGTTTGTGTGAATATTGTGTTGGGATTGTTATAGATGTGAACAAGTAGATCTTTAATAAAAATTTTTCTCAGTGACAATACTCTTGATTCATGGAATAATAAATCTGTAGGAAATCTTCTGTTCTTTTTTAATCCTGATTTAAGAATAGGAAAAGTAGAAATTTAGCCATTCAGTGTACAATAAGTGAAAAATCATTTTTTGAATTTATCATCTTCCAAATGTCCTCCATTGGAATCTATGCACTTTTGCAGCCGGGCCTGGAAGTTTTCCTCGACATTTCGCAGCATATTGAGTGGTATTCCTCCAACCTCATCTCGAATCCGTTGTTTTAGAGCTGGGATAGTTCTGGGTGGATCGCTTTGATAAACACTCGTTTTTAAGTAGCCCCATAGAAAATGGTCATAAGTTGATAAATCTGGAGAGCAAGAGGGCCAGGGATATCCCCGTTTTGAGTAATGACGCGGCTTGGAAACAAAACATTTACAGCATTCATGGCAATTATCGCAGTTTGGCTTGTTGTCCTATTTGTTCGTTCATTCAATGGAAAACGGGCGATTTCTGGTGTAAGAAAGTTATGAATCATTTCGATGTAACGCACAAAGTTAAAAGTGACAGCAAATTTACCTGTTTCTTTCAGGCCCAGCTGCAAAAGTGCATAGATTCCAATGGAGGACATTTGGAAATATATATTCAAAAAATTATTTTTGACTCATTGTAAACTAAATGGCTACATTTCTACTTTCTATTTATGATGAACAAATTACAAAAATACAATTTCTTGAACAACCTGTTGCTTACTCAAATCGTCCCACTTCATTGGCGAACCCTGTATTTAGAAACTGTAGTACGTTTCTCACCTAGATCTAAAATATTTGTAGGGAGTTCTGAAACACTATTGTATGGCTATTCAGCTCCAAAAAATTAGCTGCTACAATTACCTTCAACTCTTCATTTTTTTTTCATTCAAATACATAATACCACAGCTATAACTTCGCAGTACCATAATGGATCTAGGTCATGAAACTCCATTGAAGATTAAAAATGTTTTTTTTTTAATTCTCTGGAGTAACATTTGAGCATATAGAGAGTTAGCAAGTAAAACAGAAAGATTTGAATAAGTCACCAACTCTTCAAGAAAAAAAAATCAATTTCATCATTTATTAGTCGTGAGTATGAAGAAAAAATGTAGGTACTTCTAAATGTATTCTATTGGACAATAATAGAAAATATTAATTTCTGAATATAAAATTTGCGAATCGTCCTTCATTGCAAGGCATAGAGCATGTTGTTGGACAGATTTGCGTGAACTTTGGAGTATTGTCTGTTGAACAAAAGAAATATTTTGAAGGGTTCGAAGGTTTTCGTACTCTCATCTAGTTTTTTAGATATTTCTTCAGTTTTTGCAAAGTTGTTTAAACATACACGTCTGAAAATGAGGTGATGATGCAAATCTATAAAAACATGAGAAATTGATGTTTAGAATTGAACAATTGATTTCTAGAAAAAATTCTTTATTTCTCTCATTGTACAGTGGATTGCTGTATTTTTTCCACATTAGTAACTTCTTCAAATTTTTCCGTTTCATTGGCTAACCCTACAAAGGATGGAAAAGTGACAGAGATAAAAAAGCATATTCTCATCTGAGAATCTTACTAATAATGAGTCAAGATGAGGAATTATTAATTATCTTCTCCAGTATTAAATTGGAGACTCAGATATGGAAGTTTTACCCCTGTGAGTCTGTGACTTTGCAATCTTCAACCTACAATTGAGTTGTGAATTTATTTCATTCTAGGATAATAATAATAATTTATTTTTACTTTATTATATAAATTATTTTTTTCATCTAATTCATTTTATTTTTTAATGTATTGAAAACAAAAATTTTGTCAACTTCTAGGGGGGGGGGGGGGCATCTGCCCCCCGCTGCCCCTGCCTGCGTACGCCCATGGTGTGGACATTGTCAGTGTCACTTTTTATTGGTCAGCTCGGTCAATTCCACCATAGTTTTGCCAACTCTCATAAATCTGCGTATCGACAGTGCAAGGGATGTGCCGCAAATGTCTTGCAGTGTTTTGATACTTGTGCGACTGGAACACAGTCGATCAGCTGTGGCCAATCATATCTCTTGCTATTGAATTTAAAGGATGAAATAAGGATTCTTAATTTATAAAAAATCCAGAATTTCTCAATTTTTAAATAAATCAGTGGTTTGACAATATTTTGTCTTTTCATTTAACATGGATAACTACCACAATATCAACTTCACTACTACTAAAAAAGTAGAGCATTCTACAATTTTTTAAACTAGAGAGGAGTAATAGCATAGAGTAACTAGCACAATAGGCCTATTCTTAATTCTTATTGTCTTTGATAGAATAATGAAAAATAAACACGTAGAACCAACCCCTACCAAGTAATGACTTTTACATTATTTCTTATTATGAGTATACGTATATGTTCTTAGACATTATTTTCTATGAGATAAAAAAATAAATTTACCAGGAAAATCTCTAAAGTAAGTTACTCTCACTCTAATAGTCTAATTGATGGCAAACACGTTGCTGTATTTAATTTAACTGATTTTCAAAGCTGAGAATGGTGCTCAGAATCTTATTAAGAGACTTTGTTCTTGTCATATACAGGATAAATCACTAAATGATAGTTACGGCTAAAAATAATTCAAATGATAGGCTATTCTTCCATTAACAAATTGACTGTAGGAAAGAGAGCAAGACTCTACAATCATACAATAGTAGAAATCGCTGAAAAGACAAAAAAGCAAGAGTTATATTTAAGATATTCAATAATTTCAGAACTGATATACATTTTATCAGTCACTAAACTTAATATTAACATTAGAACGGTATTGTACAAATTTGAGTTCAATATAGCCTTTAAAATATTTTTTTTTCAAATTCAAATAGGCCTATATTGATAAACTCGAATTTTTTAAGTTAACTCCATTCTCCTAGTTAAAATTTCAAACTTCAAAGCTGATGTCTTTGCTATATCTAATCACTAATTACACTGGGTGATGATGATAAGTTTATTGGTTGAATTACACATATTTGTAACTTGGCTTCTTCTCCATCCATTGATAACACTTAACTTAAGGTTTTGATAGAGTTTATTAAGGTACGTTACATTACATTATAATCAAATTACCTTGGCGTTTATAATAAGATTAAAAATCAATCATAATCACAATTGAGATTACAATCAAAAACTATTCAATAAAATAACCATTTTCTCACTAAACCATCATCTTAAACTCATCAAATTAATAATAAATGACTACAACAAGTCCAGTAGGATTGTTGTAAATATTAGCGTGGCTTTAACATTGGTGTATTAGGTATTAAGTATATCAAGCCTCATGTTTTGAAATTTGTTCCTCTATAACAACATTTATATAGGCTATGATATGGTGATTTTAATCTTGAATATTATGTCATCATAGAGATAAATTCATAAAAAAGAGGCTTGATACATAATAGGCTACAATACCTCAATTGGAAGCCAGCTAACATCAAATTATAAAAAATAATCACTTGGATTTTTATTTTTAAATAGCCTATAACTTCATTAACCATGCTATTGGATGCTAAATCATGGTACAAAAAGTCATTGGATTGCTTCCCCAGAATACTTTATACTTCAAAAAATAAATCCAACTGGCTTTTTGTGATGAGCATTTGCCATAATAATCGATAATACAGTACCGTACATGAATAGACTTAAATAGGGATGTTGGAAAGTGGTGAGAGTAGAGGGGTAGGAGATGGTAGTTGACTACCAGACTCAATTAATATTGCAAAAACTAATGTATAAATGTATAACAAAAGTCATTTTCAAAACATAATAGCCGAAAACGTCGATATATTGCTTCAGATAGGCTTGAAAAGGTGATACCATAGAATAGACAGTTTTTTTTGAATGTCATAGAATTTTTATTTTGCGACTGTTCCCCCACCCTAGAGGTAAATTGAAAAATAAAAGGTGGAACTTGTTCAGAATGGATTGTACTTTCACCTCATATGTAAATTTTCTATATATCTCATCTGGTTTCAAGTTGTAGCAAGTTGAAGTGAGCAATTCTGACTTTTTCCATAAAAGCTCGAAAACTACCACTTTTTTGACGGTTCATAGCTTGGCAGTCATTGATCCAAACTTCGAATGTGACCACTCATTATGTAGCTAAATTTGTTTTCTTCAATTTGTACTGAAACACATTTTTTGATAAACCGACTAGTTTTCACAAAAAAAAAGAAAAACTCAAAAAAGTCACAAAATTTAAGGTTTTTTTTGGAATTTTGGGGGTGAAGCCGTCCCCTGAGGAGTATGCAAATATTATATTCGAATTCAGCGTCCTAAAATACATATGAAACCGTCGAGAAAAAAACTTTTGCACCGCTTTCCCAAAACACCCGTCTGGACGTACCATTTGACTGGGCTACTCACTCGATTATGTCCCACTCACTTTCTTGACTCACTTAATAATTAGCGGGTTTTTCGCTGGGCTACTCACTCGATTATGTCCCACTAACTTTCTTGACCCACTTAATAATTAGCGGGTTTTTCGTCGGTAATCTTTGACACGGTCTAGTATCGAGTGGGCGGCTAGCGGGGAAAATAGCGAGTTGCCGACAGGCAGCGCCATCACACAAAAACAGCGAGTTACCCGTCACAGAAAAATAGCGAGTCACCTCCCTGGCGACAGTTCGGTGTTTGAAACAGCGAGTTGTCGAAATAGTGAATTTACCCAACCCGTGACATGTCACAACAATAATATCGTTATCGATTATAACATTATATCGATGATCGATGAAAAGCTTTAAACAATTATAATTATAATTATCATGGAATTCATCAACTATCTATCAATTGATAATTGATATAATCAGCCTCGAAATAAATGAATAAGTTCCAGATTAAGAGTCCAACCAAAGCTTCATTGCCTAAAAAGCTTTGATATCAACATCAACGAAATCACAAAAGCATCTTGTAAACAAGGATAAAAGTTAACCTCAAATTTTTATTATGTCAAACAAAGTATAAGTAGAACTATAGTAGTGAATTGTTATTTAGAATTTAGTTGAATTATTTTTGCTTTTATATATCAATTTCATGGTGATTCAAAATAAGTTTTAAAGATAAGAGTCTCAATTAATGGGATAGAGTTGTAATTGATTTGAATAAGAGGTATTTTATTTTAATTTTCTAAACTTAGTTTAGTCTATGCACCAAAAATTGAAATTGAAATTCACTCTGTTATCATGTCGTATAGTTTCCTCATTCAAATAAAATTTATTCACAAAAAAAATACGTACATTACGATATAGGCTAGCAAAGAACAGAAATCATAATAGCAAGAACAATATTACATGATTATATAAATAATAAACTTTATTGCTAATTTAAATGACGTACCAATGTCTCAAAAACGTATAAATTGTCAGAAAGGCTTTTTCTTCAATTTAAATTTCTATTTGATAATGGGGTTATTTATGGTACTGTGAATAGTTGCAATATTTATAGAACCATGACTCGTACTTTGTAGCCTACTCAGTAAGTAAGCTTAGGATGATTTCGCTGCAAATCTGAGGTGACTAATTACTAGCCTAAATCCGGTATTGCACCGTAATATTAATTTTATATCATCTACATAATTATAACAGAAATATTACCGTGTAATACTGGCCTTAAATAAGTTTGAGTGAATCATAACAATCAATCATTTCTCATAGAATGATATGAATGAATGTAGGTATATTACAATTACAAAATTGGAAAAAAGCTTGATAGAGAAGGGAGAATTATCTTGACCACCTATAGACCTTAAGAAACTCAAATATGAAAAAAATGCTTAAGGCTACTATAAAATGTTATAATTTATTTAGTTCCAAAAAGTAAGGGAGTAACTTATCGTCTGTTCAAGTTAAGTTCTAATTCTGGCTAGTAACTAGGCCTACTCAGTCATTTAACCATCTTATTCGTATTCTCTAGTCATGTTGTTCAGGTTTAGTCACGCAGATCATATGCTGAGAATATCAGCTGTTGGAACGCACAAGAAGCAGTTGAAAGCATCTCCATATCTGACACCAGCTATGATTCAAGCTTTTTTAACAAAATAATATTTCGATTTTTCCTTTGTTTGGAAACATCAAATAAATCATAATGCTTCATTTCATTTCCTCAGCTTGCTCCAAATATAAGGAATAATAAATTCATTCTTGAAAATTGGCATAACTATTAGCATAGCTACCATTGATAGAAAGCACTGCTCTGATAAATGGCATTGTCGAATCATACATAGTTTCAGTGTACCTACCTAAAAGAAAGCATTTAGTAGCCTACAGTTACAAATCATTCAATTTACTCTCTTCTGAGCTCAATTGTCATGAAATATGATCACGAAACATTTCTTGAAGAATTTGTTTCGCTATTTCTGTACTGGTGATAGAAGTAGTAGTAAAAATTGAAAACAGGCTTATTATATACAGTATATCTGAAGATTGCTATGATTTGTAGCAAGTCAAACTGTGAACGCATCCAAGAAACGCATAAATCGCTTTTGAATGGACCTACTTTCCTACTCTACAGTTGCCTCTTTTAAGGTAGCTACGGTATCAGTTATTATGAAAGTGATATGTTCAATCAGTGTCTAAATCTATTTTTCAGTTGATTTACAGTAATGGAAAATAAATCATATGATGGAGGTGAAGAAAAAGTGAAAATCCAAAACTCTTCTCAATTCAACAATGAGGTATGAATCGTATTTGATTTCTTTTCCAATTACAAATAGAAATAACTCACTTTTATTTTTCATTTGACTCATCAAAACTCTTTACCTTCTGATGTATTTTACTTTCAGTTCATCAATACTTCCAAATGTTGGATCTATATACCAGAAGACACTATTTTTGATTACCATACTCCTTTCACACGTATAGAATTTTTTACACTTTTCATAATGCTCCATCACGAAGGCCTTCTTCAAATTTCTTGTATAGTGGTTGATTTGACAAATCCAACAATCTTTAATCTTGACTCAAGTTTGAGGCATCAGTACTGTATAAAGGTCTCTTGAAGCAAAAGTAGACTGCGCAACGTATGCCACTTGACGCCACTGGGGTGGTTGGTGGGAACCTCCGCTATATGAAAATATTTATATATATATTTCTCTCCTCATACTTGAATCAATGTCATATAGTTGAATCAATGTCCTCATACTTGAATCAATGAGTAAGTTACAAGTAATACTAATAATTATTAATATTCCGGGTTTCAACAATATCGTTTCTGGTTTTTGCAGATTGACCACAAAGATAAAATTACGGTACGAATGAGGGAACCAACATCAAGGATGAGTCTAGAAGATCAACAAATCAATTCCAGTAGAGATGATATTATAACTGATCAAGTACGCTATTAATATGCTATACAATAATTATAACTTACTGTAAGATTAATACAATACGTAATATAAAGCAAAGGGTTGGAAAATTTCCTGTTTTTCGAATTCATTTTTTTATGATTTTCGTAAGTCTTTGAACGGAGGCTAAGGCTGAACTGTTAACTGTTCAACTTATTTTTTTGTCAATGGCTCAACAGCCCTATGAAGGGCCTAGGCCTACCAGCTGGTTGCCAGTTTCATATTCACTTCACTACACAGTCCGTCCAAGCAAAGAAGACACCCCGGCAAGACGGGAAAACGACTCCAGCCCGGCCATTACCGGCCCAAAAGCCATAAATTCTCAAAAAGAACCCACAGTCCCTGAACCAACACCGACCGAGCCGAATTCACGACCCCCCACCACGCCAGAATGCCCTCCCCGCCCAGACAGACGAATAATCATCAACCGGGATAGAGGTAACGTGTGATTAGCACGTTGATCCCCTCAAACATAAGCCAGTCTTTACAACCAAGTGAATCCGCAGAACACCTCTGAATAACATGCACAGTTGAACAGTAAGAGTGTAATGCAACAATTAATATTCCTCCAGAGACGGGAAACGACTGACTTTCTTTACTAACGACAGCCAATTTCCCAAAGGAGGGATGTTTAACTTCTTGTTAAATTCAATTTTTGTTTATAGATCCTAGAAACTAATCTGCTAAAAAATAGGTAATTTGGAAAATTGAATAATCATCTTCTTACATTTACTGTGTTCCTCTTATCTTCTCTAGTAATCAATAGAATATTCTGAAATTGTGTTAATCCTAATAAAACAATTGACAGATTATAACGTAATTGTTGAAGAACATTTCTATCAGCTTTAATCAGCTATATAAGTGTAGACCTTAGCTTTAGAAGCTCTAAAAATGCTTTAAGATATAATCTTCTAAGGTAATATTCTTCTGAAAATATAATTTTCTTAATTGGGAAAAATTTTGTTGCGTTGCAATGAAAATTTGGTTTCATAAATTGATTCTATTCTCTTTGTTCGCATTCTTCATGGAAAAAGTAATAGAATTGGTTATTTTCCTTTCAGAGAGGTAACGTAGCTTCAAGAGCAGTTGTTAAGGTTCGAAGTGCCCTTCTCAATTTTCTCGCCAGACATAGGCAAAAAGTACATCTACTACTAACAGTGATTA
The DNA here is from genome assembly GCA_017141385.1 of Sogatella furcifera. NCBI lineage: Eukaryota > Metazoa > Arthropoda > Insecta > Hemiptera > Delphacidae > Sogatella > Sogatella furcifera. The sequence continues at coordinate 39,778,461 of CM029548.1, forward strand.
CATCCTTGAGCGCACTGGGTTACTTTGGAGCAGTATTTTGGCATTGGGATCGTCAAGGTGGTTTTATGATTCATTTGTAGATATTTATCAATACATTATGTAGATATGTATTAACGTATGAATTTATTTGGTGGAGAGACTCGAAGGTATTCCACCTCGCCGACATAACAATGTGGTGAAATATTTATCCATATTACAACGGTCAACACTACCCCATAGAAAGGGCAACAGGATAATAGTACGTAAAAAATTCACATGATTGTTAGTGAAACTTAAGATAAAAAACATTCAAAACAAAAATAAAAGAAATCATAAATAGTGTATTATTTAACTATAGGTATTCTAAAAAGTACTTACTCTAGTACCATTACATTATTCTACAAGGTGAAACAAATAGAAAATGTAAATGGAAAAATGCTGAATTCTCCTTAGTTTCCTTCATCACAATTTCACAAGTCATCGTAAACTGTTTAAAAGCCTGTTTATGTTTAGTAAGTCATGAAGAATTGAATAAATTCTTCAATAAATAATTTTTTCTGTCAATAAAATAATAAAATTCAGCCTATAATTTCACAAAACTAATTTTATTTCAATTTAAATCTCATTTTTCAGGACGAAAACCTCTAAAATGGTGTACTGGAGATGGCTTCTTGTTGGTCATGTTCATAATTTTCTGTTTAGCAGTAAGTTATTACAAAGCGATCAAGCCTATCTTCCCCAGACTATTTACTAGTAAAAGTAAATCAACAAAAACTTACAGTAGGTGTGTAGGGTGAGTACTTAATGTTTATCATTGTTTCAGGAATTTTCCTAGTACTACTTGTCTGTTATGTAATCTGTGTTGGTATTGAAGTTACATATTTTGATTGAAATTTTCTTAAAGCATGGAATTATTGTTTTAATAAATTTCCAATAAAACCTCTATTAATGCATTTTATATTTTAAGGTACCGGTATGTTCTTGAAAGTTGAACTGTTGAAAATAATAAGCATGATATCAGGAACGTGCGTAGTTGATTTGTAATAATATTGTCAGTAGCCTTTTGCTGTATCATTTTGTATAATAATAATGCACATTGAACTCCCTAAGTTATTTTGTAATTAACATTTTTTGAAGAGCATGAAACTACTGTATGATGATAGTATTATATGCATTTATAAATTCCTATAAAACATTTAATTGTAGGCCTACTCGTATTCCAGTATTTCCTAATTGTATTTTCAAAATGAATTTACTTGTTTAGTGTGATTGCTTGTGATATAAATTCTCAATACACTTTGTAGAAAGTGTAGGCTACTGATATCCACTTGAGAATAAGTTCACTGCATCTCTGCATGTCTATTTTAATTTACCATGTAGCTTCTTACTATTTTTGATGCATTAATAAGTACTGTAGCTAAAACACTGGATAGCAAGTAAAGTGATTCAGTTGAAGGATACAATCTAAAGTTTGATATCTACTTTTGATATCACATTTTGATATTCGGAATTCATTTCCTATAATTTTCTTGTTATAGAGCTCCATTCAATATTAGAAAACGTGTTACAGCTTTTCAAGAAAAATTAAATTGTGTGTTGTGCTCAAGTCTGTACTCTTTGTTGCATATAATTTTATTAAACTTGAATTCTAACCTCCAAGTGAATCACTCTGGAATGCTAAGGGTAAACGCGCACTGGTACGACGACGACTCAGACCAAGACCTGACAGACCAGACCACGACTCAGACCAAACTTCATATAATCTCCATCTGTTCACGTGTGATTCCGTGTTTCTCTGGCTTCAAGTTGGTCTGGTCGAGTCGTGCGCGTTTACCTCAAACTGCATTTGATTGTAAAACTGGAACAAGATGGCAACAAGTTCAGTAGATCTTGATATTGAGTAACTCACAAACGTTTTTAATGCTCTTCCTGCTTGATTTTTTGGTATTAATTGAAGTTGATGCTCTGTAATGCATTTTGTTGTAGTTTGTGTATGGTATTCTATGTTTCAGAATTTTTAAACAACTAATTTTCTACTGTCTAGTCATTGTTCTCTTGTTTTACTTGATATATGATGCATTTGGGGAAACTAATCGACTCGTATCAGTTGCTGGAATGTTGACCTTTATTTTTTTAGGTTTCTTTTCCTCCAAACATCCCAATGAGGTGAGTTGAAAGCAATCCGACAGGAATACGTTTTTTAATAAAGATAAATTCCAGTTCTTATAAATATTGACATTTTTGAATCTTTTACTATAAACAGCTTGTTCGCTTATGATATATCTTTCTTAATTGAATCTCATATCTTTCAAAATTTTCAGTTCATACTAGCTGAACCTGCAAGAGTCGCAAATTCCAAAGAGGTCATTCTGCTTATCTTTAATTTCTTGAATGCTCTCTTTTCAATAAACATTGAACCCATTTGCTTTTGCATTAATGATGCTGAGCACATGACCAGCAAGCTTGCATGCTAAACTCACTATCGCTAGAATAATAGATTTTTCAACGTTTCATATGTAGCATACATCCCTAAATACTGATTATGGATTATAATAGAGTTATAGTATAGAGTATGGTATTAGTTTAATATCATAGGTAGAGTTTGGTATTAGTATAAATTTTTCATGTTCATTGCAATAATGACAAATAATGATAGATTCGTTCTTATTTCTAGATAAAATGGAGGACTGTACTTATGGGCATATTCGTTCAGATCTCAATGGGAATGTTAACAATGAGGTGGGATTTTGGGAGAAGCGTTTTCCTTTGCATTGGTAATCGCACAGAAACGTTTCTCCGTTTTGGATATGAAGGAGCTGCATTTGCGTTTGGAAATTACATCGTTCATGAATTGCATGTATTCGCTTTCATGGTGAGAAATTTTCAATAAAATAGAGAAAGGATAGTAAGTGTATTCTACTATCAACTTATACTTTCAGTATTCTACTTCTACTCTATGGTAAACCTTTACCCTGATCTAAAAGAATGTCATGCCATATTTTCTCCTCTCATTCATCTTATTAAAGGAAAATTCAATGCAACAACCAATGAATGAGTCTGACGTCAATATAATAGTATAATCAATTCACAAAGATTCAATTTGAACTATTTACTTTTGTGTAAGTTGTCATTTCACACTAAAGTTTTTGCAAGAAAATAATAAATTTGACTAACCTTCTCGGTTGAAATCCGTAATCTTTCCCATTGAACCTCTTCCTTCAAAAAAATTATCTCCAATCGGCTATACATCACGAACTAGAGGTTTTTCAATTTTAGGCTGCAGTGATTTGAAGCAAATCTCACTATTCAGTGAATTTGAGAAACTTGTGACATCCATTTCTGGGAAAGATTCTGTTTACAGAAGATTACTTAATGGATATTCCATTTCATACGTTGAATAGCGTTACGTAAATATGATTTTTCTCGTTTCGATTCCCTATCCATATAATTTTTTTATTTTATTCTTAATTTTCAGAGTTTGTCCGTAATCTATTTCATGGGAATGATAATAGAGATCCTCTTTTACCTTGGTTGGATACAGAAGATGTGTTTCAATTTGGGATGGGCTATTCAGAAAATTTTGGGCACCACCATCATAGAGTCCGTTAATTCTGTAACAACAGTTTTTCTTGGTATGGTGAGTAGATATTGTTTTCCATTTTCAAGTCATCATATCTTTTTAACTTTAAAATTCTCCAAAAATCATTTTACAGTGAAGCTTAGCAGCATAGAGAAATTGCTAATTCCTACTCAAATATTTTCAAGTACAATTATCTAACTTACACCTACAAGCTTTTCTGTTGGAATGCAGTTTATTATAGTTGAAATTTATTATTACCGTAACCCCGATATATTCATCGTTAGTTTTATGATTGAATTCAAATTATTGGAAGTTATTGTTTTTTCTAGCAAGATTTATCTATGCATTCTCATTTCTAATCTTATAATGTAAAATTAGTTGGATGTACTTTGCTTGTTGTTTACTGGTTTTACATGTCTTGAGTTGCAGTTGATGATCTAAATTTTTTATTTTTTCTCAAGTCGGAAGCACCACTCCTGTACAGACCGTACATCAAAGATCTGACCAAATCGGAGCTGCATGCTGTTATGGCTGGTGGATTCTCCACAGTTGCTGGCAAGTAACTGAATTTATTGGACATTTCTAACTGAATTTGATCTCACATCTCACTCCCTAAATACAGTAGTTCTATTAGCTTTTTTAATTTGAATGGAAATTAATTACTCTATACTCAAAGTATACATGGTGATTTACGTAGTGTCACCAGCACTTCTGGAGCTTACTCTACAAGCAAACTTGAAGAAAAAAATCCTATAAAAGGGTGTCTCGAAATGCTTCGTTACTGAGAATGTTGGCGAAAGATTAGAACAATTTATTATTAGAAGATTAATAATCTTATAAATATGTAGTGATCTCATGAGAGTACCAGAATGATCAAATCTCTTATTAAATTAGCTGAGCTGAATAAACCGTTTTCTACTTCAATGATCATTGAGATAATAGGATAAATATATGCATGAAACGTAATTCTTCAACTTCAAAGGGTTCTAAATGGGATATCTGTTTTTGAGTGGTGTTTTAAAATGAAAATTGTAAATAATTTAATTATAAAGAGAAACTTTTCAGTTTCAGTTTACCCATATAAAATGTGTGTTTTGATTCCAGAATAATGAGGTTTGGTTTAATTTTGTTAGTTGTTCTCTGTTTCTCAGCGTTTCCTCTCACTTTTCAATTGAAATAAATTTTACTCAATTTTTGTGACTTTTTTTATCGACATGAGATTTAGAAAGTTGGAGAATTAAATTTGAATTATGTTTCTTATTATGCCACCTGAAAAAACTATCCTAGTTGAAATGGTTTGTTTCTTCTGTACAGGAACAGTGTTCGCTGCTTATACAGCTCTGGGTGTTAATCCAGCCTTATTGATCACAGCATCCATAATGGCTGCCCCCGCCGGATTATGCTATGCAAAATTGCTCTATCCAGAAACTGAAGTTTCAAAAACAACTCCCAAAAACTTTGTTTACTATAAAAGGTAAGCTCATAATGTGGAGATTATTTTCCAATTGGTCATTCAATCTGAATGGTCTTCATTATCTCGACTCTCCCTTTCCAAAATTAGAAATTGTGGAGTCCATTACTTTTTCAAAAAAAATCCTGAACTTTCCAAGATAACTTACTTAGTTTGAAGCAAGTACCCAATTTTAAAATTTTTTATTAAATTGCTGGCCAGGTTGGCGCAGTGGTCTGGGGCGTTACAACCTTCAATCCACTAGGAAAGCTTGGTTATGAGTTCGAGTACCATTAGGCATGAACATTTTTCACGCCAACAATCAGACTGTGCACTCATTATCATTTATCCTCGTACAAGCAAAAATGCTTAAGTGGGCATTATTCAGAAGAAAATTATCAATCGGAAAAATAGAAGAAACAATTGAAAATGTGTGAAACATATCAGAAATATGAAACCTCAGTCATCATTACATCCCGTTCAATTCGGACTAAATAAGTCTCAGAAATTGTTTATCCCAAGCAACAAAAAAACTTGTAAGTTCATTGTTACAATTTCAGTGAAGAAAGAGGTATTATAGATGCGGCATGCAAAGGTGCCATATCAGGAATAAATATAATAGCTGGTGTGATTGCAACAGTGATAGCGTCAGTTTCGCTTGTGGCATTCTTCAGCAGCGCACTGCAGTGGTTCGCTGGTCTTGTCGGCGTAGAAGGCTTCACATTCCAGGTGAGCTTCATTTGTCTTCTCAGCAATATTACTTCCTTCATTTTCAATGGACCACGGGAATACAAAATAATTTATTAGATGTGAATCCACCCATTTTTCTGTTCTTCTGTATCTTTGTTTCGAACTTTCATGTATTTTGGTTCATGGCATTGTAAAATGGAATTTTATTTATCTATTCATTTCATTTATGATAGGAGTGACATCCATATTTGAAAACTGATTTTGTGGCTGGTCATGTCCCTCTCTAGACTACAATATCGAGCCTGTATAATCATAGCGTGGACATTGACTGTGGCACTTTTGATTGGTCAGCTCGATAAATCCGCCATACTTTTGCCAAGTCTTTTGAGTTTGAAAAGACACGTAAATCATCTGTAATCTGTAATTTGATAAGGTTGGTTGGTGTGAGTGAGATACAGTATCTTAATAAACTTGTATTGTTTTCACTCCAATGTGAAAAAGCTCAAAATTCGCATATGCCACTTCTCCAGTGCTGTTTTCTATCGAATTAAGTAATTCAAAGTTATACTAGAAGCATAGAGGATGTAAATCCTTAGAGGATTTAGCACAGAGGATTAACATCCTTTATGCTAGAAGTAAAAAGACTATTTTCAATTTTGGTTAATTGGTTTTAATGTCGTTCCTCTTGGAAAACGTTTGACAAACAAGCTAATATTACAAAACGTATAGTTAAATCTTAACAGAATGTGAAAGGTTGACAAATCTATGGCGGCTGATGGAAATATATTTTATCTCAGCATACTGTTATGAAGCGTTTCACTCCATTGGCCACACTATGATTATACAGTCTCTATATAGGCTACATAATATTCAAATAAATGACGTAAAACATCCAAAATCTAAATATTTTTTTATATTAAATAAAGGATATTCAAGTAATGATTCATAAGCATGCATCAGTCATAGTTGGATGTTAACCAATCATTTGATTTTTAAAGTGTACTCGTATTTATCTCAAAGATTAAATCATCTTATAATTTTTATGTTTATTTATAAAATCTTAAACTATTATTAATAATAATATATGTAGGACAAGAAGCATGAAAACAGTTACCTTGGAATTATAGCAGTACACATTGTCCAGTCTCTGAAGTTAAGATACCTCTCGCTCGCAACTTGTAGTTGTACCAACTCTAAAGTGATCGTGGTCATTATCTCATCATCACCTCGAACATCAGTTATAATTTCAATCTAATATTAAATGTAATTACTGTAACGTTCTACTATATTAACGTGCAATGTTTTATGTGTTAAGGTACTTGTGGGTAAGATTTTGTGGCCGATTCCATACATAATGGGCGTCAAACCAGAGCAGTGTGAACATGTTGCTAAGCTTATTGGAATAAAATTGTCTCTGAATGAATTCATCGCCTATGAAGAACTTGGAAAAATGAAGAAAATTGGACTGCTCACAGTAAGTAATATAATGAAATCTCATCCACTTGTTCATGCTATTGAATGATTTGATTCGATGACGCTTGGTTGCTCAGTCACCGGATCAGATTTAGTCCATTCGATTTGATACAGAATTAATTTGATCCACTCGATTTCCAAAGCCATCTACTGAAGCATTCATTTGTGACAACATCATCCTTGCAAAGAACACATTTATTCAGAAAGGAGAGAAATATTGGAAAATCGTAAATTATTTGAAAAATATTATAAAGTAAGTATTATTTCCAATTTGATATCAGAATAAATTTCAATACAAAGTAATATTGTACTAAATCAGTGAATCAGTCATAACCTACTTTTTCAAAAACAGCTGTGATCCTTGAAAATCATTTCCACTACAAAAAAAACTAAGATGGCGGCCTTTTGTAGTAAACTAGTTTTTTTACTTTCCTTGCCCTACCTACTACCATAGGTAAGGAAAGTATTGTTTTTCAAAAAATTTAAGGTACCCAAATTTCAAGTTTTTTATCCGTTTCAAGGTCCCCTGAGTCCAAAAAAGTGGTTTTTGGGTATTGGTCTGTGTGTGTATATATATGTATGTGTGTATGTATGTATGTCTGTATTCACTATATCTCGATACCTAATTGACTTGAAATTTTGAACTCGAGGTTCTTATACCATGAGGACCCGACTCGAAGAAATTCAAAAAAATTCATCAAAAAATGGCGAATAATATGCCAAAAATGGTGTTTTTCACGATTTTCTTGAAAACGGCTCCAACGATTTTTTTAAACTCATACCCAAAATAGTCCTATATAAGCCCTATCGACTGCCATGAGTCTCGTTCCTGGCAAAATTGCAGAAGATCCGCAACATTTTTGAGAATAATAGATTTTGTAATATTTCGATTCCTAATTTACCAATTGGCTTGAAACTTTGAACTTAAGGTTCTTATACCATGAGGACCCGACTCGAAGAAATTCAAGAAAATTAATCACAAAATGGCGGAAAAATTGTGGATAATATGCCAAAAATGGTGTTTTTTACGATTTTCTCAAAAACTTCTCTAACTATTTTTCTTAAACTCATACCCGAAATAGTCCCATGTAAGCCCTATTGACTGCCATGACTCTCGTTCCTGGCAAAATGGTAGAAGATCCGAAGCATTGCTGAGAATAATGGATTTTTCTAGCCGAAGCGCCGACAGGCGCGAGGCGTCATGGGCTAGTGATAATTGCAAATCATACATATTATGATGGGCCGAAGCGCCGATAGGCGCGAGGCCTCAGCGATGAGTGAAAAATTTACTGTTAGTACCAGAAGAAGAGGAAGTAATGGCCTATTGCAATTTGCACTTGCTGATGACTATGTATGCAAATATGAATGGCAAGGAAAGTTGTGTGAGTGTACCACACCAGATTTATTTAGTTGAAATGATATTCAAGGATCTTTTCATCGATAATTCAATTGAGACAGTTATAATGAAGAGATTGACACCAGTTTCATGCTTTTATCACGAAGGAATCACGAAAAAATCATTTAGAAAGCTGAAATATTTCTCTATTAAATGCATTTTTTTACATTTGATTTTTCTATTTGGACAATGAATTTATTAGAGTTAACGTAAGATTTGGCATGTGATAAGATTTTCTCATCTTTTAAACAATCTATTATGGTACTTATCTATTATGGGTCTTGAACACATTTCTCCTGTATAAATATCGTAGAACTGTCCACGAAGAACTTTTTGAGAGAACAAAACTTGAGATATCTTCAAAATATATCAAATGGTTAACAATATAACAAAAATCGGCATTGAATAGCCGCCATCTTGTTTTCTCGAGATGACAAGCATTTTTTAGTGCATAATTATAGATATTCTGAATCTAAAAAGAAAAAGGAAGAGATTGATACCATTTTCAAGTCTCTAACATCAAGGAGACATGAAGGAAAATAGTTTTTACATAACATGTTAGTTGCCTTACCCCGCGCAAGCCCCACTTTGAGTCTCGCTGCACCCTTCATCGAGGCAGCAAAAGCCTTCAAACCACATGGTTGTTAAGGTAAAAAATGGATCTACAACTTATAGATTCAACATTTTTGTCTATCTGATGCATAATAAAAACTAAAGACAGAAAAACGGAAATTTTCAAGAAAAATTCGATCATTTTCCATATTAAAAAATCTATAACTTATTATTTATATGTTTTGGAGGATATGTTTTGTATAGCACATCTAGATAATTTTATAAGGAACAATTTGATAGAATAATTGAAAGGATATCTTCAAATATGGCTGAGTTATGGCCGAAACAGTGAAACTCTAAAGTTTTCGGACGCCATCTTGGATTACAGGTGACGCACCCCTCGGAGGGCTTATGACCACCGATATTCTTTTTCTCCAGGTCGAAACGAAGAGTTTGACACCACTTCTTTGAGTTCTTTCTTCAATAGGCCCACGGGAAGCCTTTTTTGTAACACTTGCCCCCGTACTATAACACATTTATGTAATTCAACAGTTCGGCCGCATCTTCAGAGTGAAGCTCGGTACCAGATATTTGCTTTTAAATGGTCTGATTTCTCTACTCTACAAAGTTGCCACTTTTAAGGCCATTACCATGACCTTCTATTGAAGTATGCGTAGTAATAATCTAAATTCAAACAGTAAATTCACATTCACTAGAATGATAGTATTTAATCATTGTTTCTTGAGTCAATTCAAATCAAGGTGAAAATTGATAGATAAGTGAAGCATTGAAAAATAGAATAAGGTCATGTAAACCAACCAATTCTTTGTTCAAACTAATTATTGTTCTCAGATTGCTGATATTTGACTCTTAAGTAAAAATACTCAATACTTGAGTGTGCACTTGAAACATTTCAAGTGAAGTGAGATTCATTTTTCAAATAACTGATAAAAATTAATGTTGAATTCATTAAACACGAAACATAAATAGAAAAAATAGCTTCACTGAATTTGATTTAGTTTCTATCTTATTATATTGTGATTTTTCAATTTTTCTTAATTTTTATATTAATACCAGGTTATCTTTGATTAGAACTCTTTTCCCACACACAGACTTGTCTATGTAGGGAAAACTCACAGTATTTTTATTCATGTACTGTTGTATACTGAATTGTGAATAACACTTTAATATCATATCTGATTTGATGTACCTTACTAAATGATTAAATAGATTTTAATTAGAAATGTCTATTTTACAGCCGAGATCGGAAGCTATGGCCACATTCGCTCTGTGCAGTTTTGCTAATCCTGGGTCTCTAGCATGTTTTATTGCAGTTCTCGTCAGTCTTTGTCCAAATCAGAAACAAAATATTGGGAGAGTCGCGTTGAGAGCATTGATATCTGGTGCCACAACCAGTCTGCTCACAGCCTGCGTTGCAGGTAACCATTCTTCCTTTCAACTCTAAAGATGCAATATACCTTATTCTTTTATATTTGTGGATTGTGATATTGTTGAAAATTTCATCAGTCAAAAATATGTTTATAGTCCATTCACGATGGCTTGAGACGAGATAAACAAAAACTTCGCATGTGTGTGTGTTCGACTGGAGTGGCTTCGTTTTAGCCACGACATAAACAAGTCACAGCAATGCCGAAATCCCGAATTTTGTTGTCGGGACTGTAACCAAAAGCATTGACATAAAAACTTTTACTACAATTGTTTGTTCATTTTAGGTTCATGCAGTCGAGAGACAGCCGAAACAAGCAATTTCCCAATGTGTACCTATAAAGCTGTTGAGCATTAGCTGTGATTGGCTAATTCGCGTGGAATGCGTTATGTGCGTCCCAGCATACGCCAGGCCTTAAAGTTGGCAAAATAGATATAATGTTAGTTTTGTGGTGCGTTTAGATTCTGTAGATTTGTTATAAAACTTTTGATAGGAAAATAAGTTTATGAATAAGTTCTCATAATATTAGTAGCTGATGATTCTGCTCCCCCTCACCTATTTCAACCGCATTTCGAACCCCAACCCGGATAGCACTAGTGGACCGAAGCTTATAACGCCCCAGACCACTCGGACAACCCACCCGGCCGAGCGGGTTACCGCTCAATAACCTGCAATTCCAGTCATGTGTGAAAAATAATGTCGTCAAAGTGACGTCCATCATCTCGAATCATTGTTTCGAATGCTTGACTCAACTCTCTTCGTGAAATCCTTCATTACACGGACTAAAATTTTAGCAGTGACAGCAGCAATTTCTTAAATGATTGCATTCTTCAACTCGTCCAAATTTCGTGGCTTATGGGAGACATGTTAGTCCTGTGATCCTGGATGAGTAGAGAGTTGAGTTCTGCATTCGAAATGATGAACATCACCTTGACAACGTTATTTTTCACACATGACTGAAATTGCAGATTACCAACTTGAACGACACATACAGTGATTAGCTTTTGCGTGAAAAATTAAAATTTTATTGTTCACTTGACTTATTTGAAATCTATTTTTATCCTTTGTGGGTTTAAATAAATTGAATTCAATCAGATTTTTATGAAGTGGAGTGGGTTTCACATCAAGGTCAATCATGAAGATGGAAAGTTCCAAATCACTCTAAACTTTGAGATAGTACAATGCACAGAGATAAAAAATTATTACATCATTTGTATCAGCAAATCACCATGCATAATTCTATTAATACCATTTATACACTCCAATTTAACACCTTCTATTTTTTATGTAAGTTATTTATAATTTCGTAAGTTCATATAATTTTAATCTATAATAATTGTTAATGAAGTCTCTGCTTTATTAATGAACTTATGAAAGTATGTATCAATTTTCCAGGAATGCTGATGCCTGAAGCTGGTTTTGGAGATCTAGGATGTACGGATTGTAATAGAACAACATATACCGTTGTATAGAATGTCTAAAGTTTCCAGCTTCTCTATAAATACATTTTATTTTATGGATTTGTACAAGAAATTTGAGTATTTTAACGTAGGATTTGTATTTTCTACAGTATTATTTATCAATTATTTTCACACAAGTTTTCTAGAAGCCAAGCCTACTTAGTACTTAGCTTGATGTGGAATTATAATGACGTATTTTTGTGTGATCATATAGTACAATAATTTATCCTTGTTATGTTGTATAGGCTACATTATACTTATTTTATACAATAAACTGTTTTGAACTGTAGTTTCAAATCAATTAATTGACGATTCTCTCCTCATTTCCAACTTATTCCAGACTATAAGTTGATATTAATAATTTTAATAGAAATGTTTATGTTACCTTTCACCATATACATTTTTTATTGAACCGATCAAGAATTCAGCTCTATTTTTTGTCGATCAAATCATAATTGTGTCTCAGGTTGTATGGTGGTGCACCCACCGAATGACGGGTGTGTTCTGTTGCGGGCATCAGTGAAGCGTATCTGATCAGGTTGAGAGTTATGAGCTCGGCTCATAGCATCTCATAGGTAGGTAGGCCTGCTGCCTCATTTCAAAGCGGAAACCAAGCCAGTTGCGTCTCGTCTTCGCCTTCGCCTTATTTGATGGGCGTCTATTGGTCTGGAGAAAGATGCGCTTGGCGTCGGCGTCGCGTCGTCTCACTACACTTAATCGCTCATCTCCATTTCACACTTCGTCGTAGTTGATATGCTCAGCTCGGTACGATACCTAATACATGCCCTCCTTCACACCAACATGCATAATTGCTAACCCTTGAATGAGCCTAATTCATACCACTGAACCAGTACAATTTACCAAGTAGGATATTATTATTATCAACATCATCTCATCTTAATCACAGACTAAGATGCTAATTTAACACTCAGGTCCTACAAACGTATAGCTGATCAACAGAAATTCGATTGATTACTTGAATCATTGAACTAAGCCTTCAAATTCTTAATATTATCAATCCTATTACCTATTAACGTGGAGATAGTGTTTATTCAAAGCTCAGCTCTCAACTGTATTAATCAGCATCCAGTATGCAAATAACAATCTATTCCATAATATTAGAGCTAGTTAGTTAAATTTAGATTTTATTAAAGAAAATACGGTACTGCGTAGCTGTGACTATTTTAAAAAGTAAAATTAATGATGACATGGACAGCAGCATTTTTAAATGAAGACTGGAATTTTGTTTAAAAAATAAAAAACTTTTTATTTTATTGGAAAATGATCTATGTCTATCACAATAAACATATATATTTTACATCTTTATCATCTTACATCAATTTTTATTTTTCAAAATAAACATAATATTTTACATCTTCAAAATAGAACAAATTAAAAGATAACAATGTACCAACTAGAAATTAAACATAACATTCAAATTATAAGATTTAAAACGGGACATAAGAAGAAACCTTTTTCTTTGGAGTTGCCAATAACTAATTTTTTTGGCTGATTAATTTCTTGTAACCTTATCATATTTTTGTTATATTGGGGCAACGAGTGCCGCTCTGAAGCTGTTCTCGCTTTGCTGGGCGGCTGCACAGTGGTTGGATGGTGAATGATTATGAAATTATGAACATATTTTGAGCATCATTTCTATCACCATGGATGCTTCTATTTCATGGTACTATGGATGTTGTATGCTCTTCAAATAGCTCATTTACCGTCTAAGCAACCATTCAGCAATGCGGTAAAAGCATGAGAAAAGGCAATACAAGGGGAATTATTGCTTTCATTTTACCTTATTTGAAAGGGTTTTTGGTTTGAACTGTTGTTGGATCAATTATTATTCAAACTATGTTTATCCAATTGATTAACTGTAGGCTGTCCGCTGTGTACCATCATCACATTTCTCTTCTTCTCTCTACCTACACACAAGCCAAAGAGCTCAGTCAGTTCCATCTAAGTATTTTTGGACTCACAGTGGTGAAATGGTGTAAACGTGCCTATAACTTCAGTGAAAATCTTACTTAATTTTTTCCGGTGCTCACCCGTAATATTAGCTTCTTGCTTGCCCAACAAACGACACAACTTTTCAGTAGTTCAATCTTAAATTTAAGTAATTTGGTGTGATGAGCGTTTGACGTGTTGCTGGGTCCATTGTGGGGCCGTCGCTAGACGATCAATGCAATGAGGAAGCAGGAATTTGCATTCTGATGTCGGAGTTCCAGGCGCATGTAACTTACTCGTAAACTCGCTCCAATTTGTATTTAAATCACATTGATTTGCATCCACATTCAGCCTCTTCTGCTCCACCTTGCTCGGTGGCCGATGCCTTCCAAAGGCGAATAAGGTGATAACTTGCAAGAATCTCCCCGCGTGGATTTCCCAGGCTAGACTAGACAAACATTATGTCCGAACTAGAATAGAAACTCGCTGTTTCCAACTTTTGGTTCACTCGCAGTCTACAAGATATTAAGCCTTTGTTGTTTGGAATTATGGAATAAACAGAGACTCTGATCCCTAGATTTTACCTTCAAATTGAACACGGCATTGGAGTGAATCACTCATCACTTAGCAGTAGGCTATTACTTCAATAAATCATAGCCTGTGATTTAATCAATAGCCTACTAATTAATTTGATTACCCAATGATTTAATAAACATATTCAGTGCCGGTAATAATAAATAAATTTGATATTATTCAATGCTAAAATAATTCACTTATTTTATGATTATTACGAGTAAAACCTAAAAAAAGGTTAATAGCCTATTGTAAAGTAGATATACAAACATTGTCTGATACTCTGATGAATATCATAGATGAAACATTTTTACTTTTGCTTTCTCCATGATAATAACAAACACTTCTCTGTGAAACATACATTATTTGAAAGAGAAACTTTTATATGCTTTAATTGAGAAAGAATAAAATTACACGAAATCAAACATCGGGAAATGTAGAGGTACCGTGAAGTAATTTTTTAAACAATATTAATGATTTAATTAAATTAAAGCTGAAAAACTCGTTCATCATATTTTATAACATCCCATCAGTGAGTTTGTGAATTCCTGGGAGTTGAAAGACACCTGAGTCCAGCATTTTGCGGAAAAATCATGCGGCTTTCATGTACCGTATGAGGAAGATTGGATAGGCCGCGTCGAATGATGCAAATCCATTTCGCACAGGTCTCGTTGATAAGAATGATGCGCTCTCTTCAAGCACTTTCTGGATATAGACTGTGAATAAAGATTGATCGGTGAAATGTTGAAAGAAGCAACCGCCTCCGCCGCCGATATTTGCTGATGCGTGGCCTGGCTCTTTTCTCCTCTCACTGATTGCACCATCACAAGAAACGCCGCCGACGATGGAGAATGAGAAACTGGAATAAGAAAGAATTGTTGCGGAATAATTTAGTGAGCATCAACAAGAAATCCCACAGCCGTAGCTCATTTCCATTTTAAACGCTTCTTTCCCTTCTTTTATCAAACGCTCTCCTTTCGCCACTATGGTCTACTCTGCGCCCTTTTCTTCCATTAGAAGAATTTCACTCATTTGAACAGCTCCTGTTTCAATTTTCCCTTTGTTATAAGTGATACTTTCACTACAACTGTGTTTAACATGTGTCCAATTTCACTCGACTGCCGGTCTAATAAAATCTTAACAATGGGGTATGATAACAGGGTTGCTCTCATCTGGGAAACAAGGACGAGATATAGAATTGAAACCACTGCTAGCCTAGAAACATCAAAAGAGATTTAATTTTTGATAATTGAGAATTTTTGTTGTTACTGAAGTACAGTATTCTTTCTAACTTATATTGAGACTCTGCATACACAGTTTTTACTCATTGAACATTACTTTATATCACTCCTATCTTCAGTCTATATATTTTCAATCCAATACAGCATTTATTATTGAAATATGTTTACTGATTCGGTTTAAATGTGTTTCAGAATAATTTTCTTCTGTCAATCTTCCTGTTAGCTATTAATGATTAACTGTTAACTTGATATATCATTTGTCTTTTGTGCAAGTTCTTATGATAAAATAACGCTATAAAATTAATCAATGAACATTATAGAAGATTTGTTAAGTTTATTCAATTCTATAGGCCTACTGCAAAAGAAAGGTTGTATCTGTTCTATCAAGGCTACATTCACTTCTAGGAATACTCGTATCATATTATCCGTAGTAGTAAAGTACCGTACCACGAGATGTGACAAGTTAAAAATTATCATTAGTCATGATTATGAATATTCAGATAATTTTCAAATTGACTACCAAAAGAGAAATGATTCTAAAATGTAATCAAGCTTTTGAGCATTAGCGTAAATAGTATTAGTGTACCGTACCTAATTTATTCTCTCTCCGGCACACTGACTGCAAGATGAGCTCAACTTGTAAGTTGTGAAAACATGAGAGGCCAAAATATGATACAGATTTACATTTTTTGACTAATCATATTCATATAGAAGTTCATATTCTGATCAACCCAGAAAGTATTTCATCTTTGAATCTTGTTGAGGATCATATCCTAAGAATGTAAAGTAATCATGTTCAATCGAAGCCTTTGAACTCTCTATGAAATTCCATTTCATCAGCCTTTATCGTTCAAGATGGATGAAGAATTTATAAGAGAGAAATTACTTTGTCTTTTTGTTTAAAGCGTATCACTTCCAGACCTACGTATCCCACACATGTTTAAGAATAATATACAGCACTACATGGTTTGGTTTGGGCCCTGATCAACAAGCAATCTCAACAACTGATAGCATGGGCAATGTAATAAGACAGCGCATATTGCTGCTGACGATGGAAAGAGCGTATATTATTATGAGAGTTAATCAGCTTTTGGCTTCAGCAAATCAGTCTTCCTTGACAATAATAAGTTGGTGATGGATTTTGTTACAATCTAAGAGAGTGGAGACTGGAAAGGGATGTTCAACCCGCTTCGTTCCATGTCGGCTTCCGCCTCCGGTGTAATCAATTGCGTTCTGTATTGATACTATTAACTTTTCAATCTCCTTCAGTCTGCCGCGTCTGTCCTAGAGCACGGCCCTTGACCTCACCCTCGCCCCTCCGCCACCCCCTTCATGTCCTTCGTTCGTCGCTAAGGGTGCAAATCCTCTTCCAGCTTTTCCGTTCCACTGATCGACCGACTACTCTTCCATCAGTCGTCTCTCTCTCTCTCTTTTTCTCTCTTTGTTTTGCTCTCTCGCTCTCGCTCCTTGCGTGATCTATTGCATCCACCTGTAAGTACTCATCTGAAAAATAGGGCTTTTACCCTCGCCTTTCACCTGCTCTGCTCTGCTCCGCACTGCCCCAAGGCCAGAAATAACTTTAGAAGACGAGTATAAATGAGATTTCTCATCGAATTGAACACGGAGCTGAATCGCTTCAAAAGAGATGAAATTAGGAATCTTTCACAAACAACATCCATCTCTCCTTGTCGAGAGCAGGCGCTTTTCAAAGCTTATTATTTCATCGCATTACTGATCCTGTTATGCAAGCGTGAATTCAGCAAATTCATACACTCTTCTCCTTCTTTGTTCTGTAAATTGAACTCAGAGAGACGCTGTGCTTTTCCCTGCCAGGTAAGTGTCAACTACACTACCGTACTCAATTACAATAACATCTTCTTATAGCATGGTTGAAATACAGTTCAACCAGTTTTGAGCACAGTGGCCTACGTATGTGTAGGGGTTAAAAAACTAGTATATTGATATTATTTTGACTCTAACAATAAGCTGAAACTCAATCTCTTCTATTTTGATCATAATTCATTTCCAATTTCAATGCAATAATAAATATTAATCATATTTGAATCCTAAATACGAGAAAACCCCATAGTAGAATCTGGCTTTTTCATAATCGAGATTGTTGAGGTGCTGCTCAATTCAAAAATGGACTTGTCAAAACAACTTTTCAGGGAGAATACGTTTTTTAAGAGAATTTTTTGGTTTAGAATTTTCTTAGGATGATGCCCACATGAGCTCCAAGGTTTTAGATTAGATTAGATTTCTTTACTCATATAGACAATAACAGAACATTCACACTTAGATTCTAGATTGCAATCAGATATTGTGAGTAATAATGTACAAGAGTAAGTAACCTCTATACAGTAATACACGTAGTAACTATAACGTTTTGTATAAATGACACTAGCTTAAAAGATACTAGTAATTATTCAACAGACACGGGTATACATGAACGCGGAGTTATAGAAATTATATATTTAGGAAAACTATATAGGCTACTATAATTAATTGGCAATCTTATCCATTTCGATTGAATTATTCAAATGTAAAGGCGAAGTTTGGACATGAAGATGTCCATTCTTGGGAAAGAATAGCAAAGGTATCCTTTCCATTAACACTTGGCCTTGAGAGGCCAAGTAACACTTGAGGTTTGTGCGAGGGTTAGAGAAAGATGATGAGAGATGGCGACTACTTATTTTTAGGTAGTCGGGATCGACGGCTCATCATCTACTCCAAAAGACGGAGTTGCCGTATGCATGAAATTGTGCTGTGATCAATGAATTGTGTCCCTGTTATGATGATTCGAACTCGGGTTCTGTTGGTTATTACTCCAACGAGCCACCCCAACTCCAACTAGCCACCCAAATCTTCTATAGAGATGCAATGTTTTAAGCTTTAAAATTTGAATATATGTTAATGCATAATATAGTACAATCGCATTTCAATAATATGTAATGAGAGGAACAGATTAATATTAATTTTTTTTCAAATAGGGATTGTTAAGAAATGCTGTCTCATTCAACAAACTAAGAGGAAGTTTATAAAAAAAGTTTATAGGAATGACAAAGAAAAACTTGGACTGGACATCAATAGAATGTTAATTAAAAATAAAAATAATACCCAGAATGTAGAAACGAGCAATATTGGTGTGGTTCTAGTTTCAATTTAGTTTTCATCGCAGTAAAGATTCATTAACATGTGACGCTTACTCGGTTTTAAGGTTCACAGAGCGTTCCACATCAACTTGTGACGCCTACTTGACTGTATGCCTGCCACAGATAATTGCTTTTATCATTGCGTTTGAGCCATTATAACCATGCTGCATGACCTCTGATGTTGTTCAATCTGTCAGCAATAACTATCAAAGGATGGCCAACGGCATCCAATGGCCTTTTCCTGTTTCTGTCTCTGTCTACTGTTTCTGCATGTGACATCAAACATCAGAAGGCATAAAGGCGTCGCCCAATTATCGAAACCGACCAAAAGCCAATAGCACACGAATCACATGTCATTCAATTAAATCATAATGAGGTGTCCGAAATTGAAATATGTACCTACTCCAAAATAAACTAACGTACCACCCTTCGAAAAAGCGAAACAACTTGAGTTCATCAGTTGATTAGCCGAGTCGATTCCAATAAAATATCACACCACTCAACCAAAAAACAAGTTCGCTGCCCTTGGTAGGGTAGGCATCAGGATATTTCAATATGTTTAATTTCTCTTTTGTTGATTTTTAGGAAAAGGTGATTCCAATTATATACATGGGAGTCGTATGAATGGATAAAAAGTGATTCATTTTCAAACTTTCACTGAATCTGTTCCTAAAGACAATGCTCCAATTGTTGTATTGGGAGACATGTAACATAAAAACATGAAACATGAAAGCATGTGGTTCTGTAAATGTTCAGTTCTGACTTCTGCTGATGAAAGAGTGAATGGATGAATGTAATATTGCTCTTATAGGTTTGTACAGGGTATTTGTATTGCACATTTTTCCTGAAGCACTCTGTATTGGATGGATAGAAGCACTTTTGTACTACTTTGGTCTTATCATTGTCCCTCTTATCATGGTCCCTAATGAGTTGGCTTGGATTAACTTTTAATGGATTCCCCCTAAACGAATACACGCTACTATTATCAAAATCTTTTTCAATGAAAGCGCGAACGCATATATTGCCAGCTCAATTCAACATTCGAGGAAGCAAAGCAAGTTTGTAAAGGTAATTAAACCACTTCCCAACGCTTGCTTCTCTTATATGGTTGCGGTGTGGGAGGGAGGGTTAGGGGGTTGGTTCTACCCTTCTTCTATATACATTGCAATAATAAGATAAGGCTTCCAGCAATACACCACCGACCTCTTGTCTGGTGGGTGAAGTTTGTATTACACAGGCATCTCTTGCCTACCACTACTGTACTTGAGCACAGCGCGCTCTTAGAAAATTGAAAACTGCAATATTCATTGTGGATATACGGGACGAGCGGTTTAATTAGTTCACACAGCTATCATACAAAACAACAAGAGATCTTACACGAAATGTGCGCGCCACTTCTCCTAAAACGTAACAACGTCGTCGCAGCAAAAGTTTTGTCAACAAAACTGAAAAGTCGTCTGCAGCTGTAGCCCAACAGCCATCTGCCAAAGAGCTGTCAGCTTTCCTCGCACCTAATCATTTTAGGTGGCGACATAAACGAAGGTGCATTCAACTCACATCACAAAAGTAAACTGGCTTAGCAGTAACACTCTACCGAGTTTATCCCACCTCATAATTTGCTCCAAATCTACAATGGATACACTCTAATTTCATATATGGGAAAATACAACAATAATCAATTATATTCTTATTTTAATGTATATAATCATATTTTTCAAGTTTTAAATAAAGTTTTAAAAATTACTTCCAGTGGAGTATGATTCCTTAATAAATCAGTGGTTTGGCAATTTCTTGTCTTCTCATTCAACACCAGAAATCCTTGTAATATTATTTAGATGATCTACGTTTAAATCTTCTCAGTGGACATTATAAACAAAATGTTGTGAAAGGTTTTCGCGCACGTTGAACAGTTTTGTGAAGGGTTGATTCCATTTTGCTAGTATGAATCAAGTTATCAATACACCGGAAAATCATATTTCGAATGTGATCAACAAGTTTAATAAAATGGTGAGTTTGATAAGGGATGTGGAGTGTAGGCCAAAGTGTGAGAGAAGCTGTCAATTGAGCCGCCTTCGGGGCCGTCTATACTTGATCTAATAAACCAGCGAACGAGAAGGTGGAAGCCCGAGAAGATTACGTTTGGCGACTATGCCGGGCCTTGATTGAGCTCTTTGTTGATTGCGCATCGGGTCATTTGCCTTCCCTGTCTGTCAATCCTGTTTGTCGCTAACCAGCTCACCCCCACCCGCTATCTTCATGAGCTGGCTGCAGGCAGTACCATTGTTGAGCGGATTCCCAGCGCCAACTCCCTACATGTCCGATGTCTGCGTCTCATTTGCTGAAGGAATACACCGTTCCCACCCATTCCTATTCATACCAGCGCCACAGATGGGTTAGCGTGAAATGCACAGAGCAATCAGTAAGTGTAGTTGGGTATGGTATTCCTGTAACAGTCCCACTCCCACTACACATCAATGTGGTCGAGGGGGTATTCTCTGTTCCAGTATAAAATCGTATGAAGTATTATTAAAAATTTATTATTGTGCTGATCCTCATTCTCTTCCCTTTATCTCCATCATTGATGAAATTTTAAAGTGACCTAAATAGGTTATTCAATCGAAAACATCAAAATTTAAAAAGCTTATAATATAATATTGTAGTTAAGAAATTACTAGAATACTACGTTGTGTGATAAGTAGTTATCCACTAAAAACCGAAGAAAACTACACAAGTATTATTGCATATCTCTATAACTGAGAGATTGACAACATTACCGAATAGCTATAAGAGATTCGATGAATGCAGTTTGTACAAAAATCAGTGCCTGAGTAGAATCAAAAGCTGTATGATCTCATTTTTTTTATCTCACAATTCCATATTTTTCTAGGGCAAAACCGAGAAAATTATTTTTCACAGTTTGCAGTGACAATAAGAAAACGGTTAAAATCTATTCAGTGATGAATTAGCCTAAGATATATTAGACAAAATAATAGGCTAAAGTAAACTTTAAAGTAGATTAATGTCATTGATAATAATATAAGAGTACTATATTATTTGCTATATCATTCATTTGAAAATATTTTGAACAACATTTCTACAGCTCATCTTAACCTGTCTAACAAGTTTCAACATGTTCTATCAATTAGTTTTTGAAAAAAGGTAAAAAAACACAGAAACCCTATCCTTTGGAAATTTCAAAAATCTGTTCTTAATACCAACTAAGATCTAAAAGCCGTACCGAATATGCCATGAGTGAGGGCCATTCCACCTCCATTGAATAGATAGACTCACGGATACTAGTTAGAATACACGTTAAGACATAGTTTAACCAAAACCCAAGCTAGTTGTGACGTTTCACGGACCCATAAAAATGGAATTGCAGATTCTCAGCTGATGAACTTCATATAATAAATCTGGATTGGAACTCCTACTAATTACAGTGACTATCTTATATAGACACTGTACTACTAACTAAGGAACTATAACCGTGTATTCTAGTATCCTGAGACTGGCGCAAGATAAGCAACCCATACTGCATGTACAACTTTGAAATACAGAGTGTTTCAGGAGGAATGTGCAATACTTCTCAGGCTGATTCCTTACACTAAGCAGACAAAAAAGTTCCATGGGACCAACACCCAAAAACGCTTTGTTACCGAGATAACAATGGCGGAAAATTGAGATTTTTTAAAAAATATTAATTTTTCTAATTTTTAGATGCTTTAGTGAGGTTCAAAAATAATCAATTCCTATGTAAAATTAGCTGAGGAATTCAATGAAACCAGTTCCAAGTTTGCGTTCAAAAATCGCAAAATCGCTACTAAACACAAAATTACATGTGCTATGTTTTGTCAATTTTGCGAGTTTTGATTGCCATTTCTGAGATTTGGGTAAGATTTACGCAATCGCCGCCATTTAACTTTTTCTTTAGAATCCGACTCTCTTCAACTTCCATTAATAAAAAATACAATTTTATGATTCCTTATCCAGTTATAACCCTTATTGTTGAAAAATTGCGTTTTTTAGCATAATTATCCAATGATCTCTGTAACCATTAAAGTAACAAACTTGGAACTGGTTTCATTGAATTCCTCAGCTAATTTTACGTAGGAATTGAATATTTTAGAAACTCACTAAAGCCTCTAAAAAATTAATATTTATTGAGAAATCTCAATTTTCCGCCATTGTTATCTCAGTAACAAAGCGTTTTTAGGGGTTGGTCCCATGAAACTTTTTTGTCTACTTGGTGTAAGGAATCAGTCTGAGAAGTATTGCACATTCCTCCTGAAACACCCTGTATATGATTACTGGAGTTATCTCAAAAGGATTACAAAAATATTTAAACAACATTTCTAGACTTAATCTGAACCTTTGTACCAAATTTTAAAAAATTACCTCTAGATAGCAGCACTACCACACAGTATGTTTCATAAGAACTCGTAGGTTTCACTGTACGCTGGGCGCTGGCGTAGTTTTGGAAAGCACCCATTTATAGGTATGGATGTTGCAAAATGAAGTCTCCTAGTAAGATTCTGAGAGTAAGATTCTATAGAGTAAGATTCTATAGAGTAGGATTCTATAGAGTAATATTCTATAAAACCTCGAGTATAATCAAACCTCGAATCCTAACGAATCACCCGTATTGGTCGTAATAAATTATGATGTATTCAAAATGTAATTTTCTTTCAAAAATAAAAAATCTGTTGATCACACAGCGTTTCTGATGTATGAAAATCTAGGCTACATAAAAACTTATATCAGTTTTTCCTCCTTTGTTTTGAAAGGTGGTCAGACACAAATGTTACCGAGGTGCACTCTAATCTTTCCATTGAATTCACTCGGATTAGAAATACATTAGATATGTAAATATTATTTACTGAAATAAGCCACGAAATTAAACATAAGACCGTCCATTACGTGACGGTCTTTGCAGAGCAGATGGCTGCGTCGGATTTTGGCTGTGGTTGATAAGAGACGGACATAGGACAGAAGGGAGTGAGCGAGCAAGAGCCAAAAGAGAGAACTGATCTCGACATTTTCCTCTCCTCGGAAACCGAGCTGGAAACTTTTTTAATAAATGTCCACAGGCCTCAACCTACTCGCGCACGTGCAAGTGTCAGACCAAAATAATATATCTCCGTCTATCGTCTCCACAGAAATCCATCATTTGGTGTATAATTCAGGCACACAGCGACCACATTCTAGGTTGAGAACTTCCAAAAAATTGGCATGCTCAAATCGTCCCGTTATGTTTGAAGCGTAGTTGTATCAGCCTGTAAACCCATAACGTCCTCATTCACTTTTCCGTTCATTTATTCAAAGACTCTCCCCTTATCTTATTTCTTTTAAAGTCATACATGCCATATACTGTTGCTTCGAAAAGCTACTCTTCTGTCGTTGAAGTATATGCATGAATAACTTAAATGTAGGCCTACTGTAAAAATGTATCATTACAACACGAGCTGTTCTGTGTTCATCCCTATTATGTTTACAACAATTTTTAAAATGTCCTCAATGAAACGATTTTCATATCGTTGTAATGGCTTTTCATAACAATGACTTCCATAGAATAACAAAACATTCTGATTTAAATTTAAGCAGAGATCAAAATTATTATAATTTACTGCTATATTTTGGAGTTAAATAATGATTTTTTGATATGCTTCTATTTCCGGATAATTTAGAGTTTATATTATGGCTTTCACAAAAGACTCAAAAGAAAGAAAAATTGAAACAAGAACTTCTCAAAAGCTCAACCTCAAACATGATCTAATAAATATCTTGCCTCAAGCAAGCAGTATCAAGATCGATCATATCGAGAGTATCTATTACGTCTGCCGACTGTTGAACTTCCACCAAACTTTCATTATCGATTAGCTATCGATTCAATCTGATACTTTGAATAAATAGAGGGCAGAGTCTGTATTTACAAAATAGACTGCTATGCCGCTCCCGCCATAGTTCCGTGTTCTGGTTTTCATGTATTGATTATAATTCCTGTAATCTGTGTAAGCTGTCATGTTGAACATGGAGCACCATGTAAGAGCTTGGAGCAGAGTATGCTATTCCACAGCAATAACTCCTCTTCATTATATTCGACCTCATTCTATGGGTTCAGGAGAAAGTGGTTCAGTTGGATTATTTATCTAGCCAAGGAATAACAATGAACTGAAGGGTGAACAAAGACATTGAGTCCAAATCGTCTTCTATTCCTGATTTTGATAAATATTCCAAATAGGTTATGTTTTCTTTCACTTTTTCCAAGCATGTTGAGAGTTGGATGGAAATTAGAGTTTCATTTTTAACAGGGTGACACTGTTACTCTATCTCTTCAGCTAGATAATAGAATTTAATGACAGTCAAATTCAAGATAACCCAATGATTGTTATCATTGATGACAAGTTTTATTCTACAGATCGATGCACTCAATGAGCTAGGATTGGTCGTGGCGGTATCAATTCTATGAGTTTGAAAAAGTGACGCTGTTTCCAGTCTGTAAGGTTAACAGTCAGCTGGGTTCTGTTAAGTTTAATGAATAAAGGTAAGTTACGTTGTTACTGGTGCGACTGCAACAATGATCGTTCGCAGTCGATCAGCTGTGGCCAATCACAACTCTTTTTATTTAATATCAAGAGTAATGATTGGCCACAGCTGATCATCTTTGCAGTCGCACCAGTAACAACGTACCTTAAACGTCAAAATTGTTCAGAAATTAATTATTTTTCCGATAACTCAAGAAACTATACGGGTTATGACTGTCGGTTTATGGAAAGCCATTCAGTTCTATGAACTACAATTTTCTGACTATTAAACCGTCGAAGTGGCCCCCAATATTTTTCACGTATTCAAAAATTTCAATTCAATTCAGACGATCAAAATATTCAATCATACAACAAAAGTTAGAGTAAGTGAGCAGAGTAATAGTGGTTGCGGAGGGTTCAACACAACTTCTACCTTTCTACAATCCACCTATCGTAGTTTGTGGTCCCTTTGCCTTTACACAAATATTCAACTGAAAAATAATATTCTTCAGTAATGTTGAGAGTAGAATGAAGAGCCTCATTTTTATGTTAGGACAAGATTCAAAAAGTAAGGTACTGGGCTACGAAGAAGAATAAGTCAATACACTAAATAATGCAAGGATTAAAAATCATTCTCTATAAAAGTTTGATATTTTTAGTCGATTCATTGCATTGGATTGGAAAGCTTAGAGAGAATAGCCTTTCCAAAGGCAAGCAATAGCTTACAGTGAATCAGAAAACTTATTTTCCAAACCCAAACAGGTAGAGACTCAATCCGGTATTATTGTTGTTGACAGCCTTCACCATGACTAGACAAAAGTGTAGAATGTTTTCATCGATCCGTTCCAATCATTTTGAAGCGAGAATATTGTAAGCGTTATTTGCGTGTGGGGGTAGCAGCAGGTAGCTGATGTACTGTGCAGAGATAGGTGGCTCAGTGGCACCAAATAAAAGACAATAATCTGATGAGGCATGCGGCAAGGATAGAGAGGGGGAGGGGTGATGTGGTAGAGGCACGTGAGGAGACTGAGACTGTCAAGTGCAGGCGCCGCGGCGCTCAGTCTGGACAGACCGGCGTTCAATTATTCAAATGGACGTGTTGACAACCCATCAAAGGAGTCTGCCTGATAGAATGCCTCAACCCCCTTCCGCTCCACTATCTCTCAATGACATCGAGTTCTCAGTCAAATTAAGCGTGATAACCGTCGCTGCAAACAACTTTACTTGTACCACGGTACAGCTGTTTTATATTGAACTCGTTTTCGACCACACCCGAACAATCCAAAACTAATAACTCCTCGGATGCTGCCTTATCAATTAAATAAGAATTGGTCGCTCCTGACTTTCTTCTCCAGTGGAAATGATATTGATTCTGTGAGTAGGTGTTAATAACTCTATCTGTGTTCTGTATATAGCACAAGTCCTTTATTCAATAAGTTTGCACTCAACAACATTGAAAGACCTATGTCTACCTGTAACCCGCATCTAAAGAATTTGATGTTTGACTATATGAGAATAATGTACTATTTTTGTACCATTTTGTACCACCAAATGAAAATTTTGTTAACGTTCCAGAACCAAGATATTTGAAAAATGAAGTGCGGGTTACAGGTGGACACCCCTACCCGCATTTGTGATTTTTCAAAATTTGAAGATGCCATAATAATGTACTATTTTTGTACCTTTTTGTACCACCAATTAAAAATTTTGTTAACGTACCAGAACCGAGATATTTGGAAAATAAAGTGCGGGTTACAGGTGGACACCCCTACCCTCATACGCAATTTCTCCAATCTAATTATACCAAATTGATGTAGTATTTTTGTACCTTTTTGTACCACCAATTAAAAATTTTGTTAACCCACCAGAACCGAGATATTTGGGAATAAAGTATTGGTGAGGGGGTGGAGAAAAAGAATGTCATACCCCTTCTCAACTATCAAGGAGCATCGAAAAAGATTTTTGTTACCAGCTTATACCAGAGATATATGCAAAATCGTGGTATGGATGGGGTAGGTGAAACATCGAAAATCTTCAATAACTTTCTCAATGTTGGATTTTTTTAAATCTGTCAATGCCAGAATATTAAACTCAATCTCTACTATCGATAAGCATCGGAATAGATTTTTGTTACCACCTTAATCCAGAGATATATGAAAAATAGTTATATAACTTGACAAGGGGGGTAGGTGAAACATCGAAAATCTTCTATAACTTTATGAATTTTAAATTTTTTTCGAATCTGTCAATGCCAGACTGTTACACTACTTCTCTACTATCGAGAGGCATCGAGAAAGAATTTTGTTACCAGCTTAATCCAGAGATATATGCAAAATCTTGACATTACCGGGCGGGGGTAGGTGAAACATCGAAAATCTTCTATTACTTTATGAATTTTAAATTTTTCGAATCTGTCAATGTCAGACTGTTACACTACTTCTCTACTATCGTAAAGCATCAAGAATGATTTTTGTTACCACCTTAATCCAGAGATATATGCAAATTTCTTATATCTATGGACGTAAAACATCGAAAATCTTCTATAACTTTATGAATTTTATCCCCCGTCCTGTTATATAACTATATTCCATATATCTCTGGATGAAGGTGGTAACAAAAATCATTCTCGATGCTTATCGGAAGTAGTGTAACATTCTGGCATTGACAGATTCAAAAAAAATTTAAAATTCATGAAGTTATAGAAGATTTTCGATGTTTCACCTACCCCCCGCCCGGTAATGTCAAGATTTTGCATATACCTCTGGATTAAGCTGGTAACAAAATTCTTTTTCGATGCTTCTCGATAGTAAAGACGGAGGTTAACATTCTGGCATTGACAGATTCAGGAAAAATTTAAAATTTATAAAGTTATAGAAGATTTTCGATGTTTTACCTACCCCCGTACTTGGATATACGAAATTTGCATATATCTCTGGATTAAGCTGGTAACAAAATTCTTTCTCGATGCCTCTCGATAGTAGAGACGGAGGTTAACATTCTGGCATTGACAGATTTGAAAAAAATCGAAAATTGATAAAGTTGTAGAAGATTTTCGATGTTTTACATACCCCCCCCCCGTCCAAAGATATAAGAAATTTGCATATATCTCTGGATTCAGGTGGTAACAAAAATCATTCTTGATGCTTATCGATAGTAGGGAAGTAGTGTAACATTCTGGCATTGACAGATTCGGGAAAAATTTTAAATTCATAAAGTTATAGAAGATTTTCGATGTTTCTCCTACCCCCCGCCCGGTAATGTCAAGATTTTGCATATATCTCTGGATTAAGCTGGTAACAAAATTCTTTCTCGATGCCTCTCGATAGTAGAGACGGAGCTTAACATTCTGGCATTGACAGATTTGAAAAAAATCGAAAATTGATCAAGTTATAGAAGATTTTCGATGTTTCACCTACCCCCCCGTCCTGTTTTATAATTACTTTGCATATATCTCTGGATTAAGGTGGTAACAAAAATCATTCTTCATGCTTTACGATAGTAGAGAAGTAGTGTAACAGTCTGGCATTGACAGATTCGAAAAAAATTTAAAATTCATAAAGTTATAGAAGATTTTCGATGTTTCACCTACCCCCCTTGTCCAGTTATATACCTATTTTGCATATATCTCTGGATTAAGGTGGTAACAAAAATCTATTCCGATGCTTATCGATAGTAGAGATTGAGTTTAATATTCTGGCATTGACAGATTTGAAAAAATCCAATATTGAGAAAGTTATTGAAGATTTTCGATGTTTCACCTACCCCCCGCCCATCCATACCACGATTTTGCATATATCTCTGGTATAAGCTGGTAACAAAAATCTTTTTCGATGCTCCTTGATAGTTGAGAAGGGGTATGACATTCTAGCATCGAAATAATCCAATATTTATTCAAGGGTAAGTTGTTATAGGCCTACAAATATCCACCTCTAATCACCATTTTCTAATTACGCATCTTCCTTACCTCTTGTTGTAATAAATTTTTTATCTAACATCCGTTTCTTATGCTACAAAGGTCGTAGAAAATAATGTTTCAGTCAGATTTGAATTAAAATCTATAATGGAGATGTTATTGAGAATTTCTTTTTTTTTTCTCCACCCCCCTCAACCATACTTTATTCCCAAATATCTCGGTTCTGGTAGGTTAACAAAATTTTTAATTGGTGGTACAAAAAGGTACAAAAATACTACATCAATTTGGTATAATTAGATTGGAGAAATTGCGTATGCGGGTACGGGTGTCCACCTGTAACCCGCACTTTATTTTCCAAATATCTCGGTTCTGGTACGTTAACAAAATTTTTAATTGGTGGTACAAAAAGGTACAAAAATAGTACATTATTATGGCATCTTCAAATTTTGAAAAATCACAAATGCGGGTAGGGGTGTCCACCTGTAACCCGCACTTTATTTTTCAAATATCTTGGTTCTGGAACGTTAACAAAATTTTCATTTGGTGGTACAAAATGGTACAAAAATAGTACATTATTCTCATATAGTCAAACATCAAATTCTTTAGATGCGGGTTACAGGTAGACATAGGTCATTGAAAGCATCATAATTCAAATAAAACAATAAAAATATTAAACCGAGTAACATGGATCAAGAAAAACATGCGCTGGTAACCTATGTATACTGTGTTGTAGGACATCGATGTAGAAAGGCTTTACAGGCTCAATCAAAATTAACATGTATTATTAAAAAGATCAGAATGTGAAGGATATCAATTCTCTGAATTAAAAAAAACCATTCTCAACATTTGTGTATAGAGATTTGTCGATTGATTCAAGCAAACTGCAATTTATGGAATCGTTCATACTCAACTCGATAAAGACGAGCAGGTATAACTAATCTGAATTGATTTCGATTGTCCCTGTCCATCATTGTTGTCACGTTGTCAGCAGCTTAGTCAGACCATGGAAAGGCTCCTACGTTTGAAATCCCTTGATTGTCAATGAATGGTTTAATCAGAGAGAAGCTGACTGGATATTCATCAACAACTGGATCACTTGATTAGATATGGATTTTCACTTTCTTCATAAGTGTTGTAGAAGTTATTTTAAAAGATGAGAATGCTTTTAAAAAATACAAGGCCCATTTACATTATTGTACACAATAGAAGGGGAATGCGTGAGTGGATAATTATGCTGCCCGGATAAGTGCTTCATTGACATTAGTTTTAATAGTGAAATACAAGTTTTTTTAAGAGAAAAATCATTCTCTAATCGTCTGTCTATGAACCACAGAATTACTACAGTCAAGTGTAGGAAAGAAGTTTATAAACCTATTACTGTATAAAACTTATTTCACAGATTTATCCTAGAATAGAAGATAAGATATAACCATAAAGATAAGATGATAATGACGATGGAAGCAGTGAAAATGACTCTTGACATTATCAATACTCAGTATAGATGCGTAATTATAATGGAGCTTCGCAGTTTTTTGTATAAAAGTAAAAGCTCTCTTAAGATTTTCCCAAAAGTCAAGAGACAAGAAATCTCTCAAAAAAGTGAAACTTGTGAAGGGGACTATCCCCATTTAATCACATCTTTTTATGTGGAACATCATAAAAACAAGCTATGGTAAATTTTCCGGAACGCCCTTCGCCCTTCAAGATTAGTCGTAAAAGAAGTCATTGTTTTTCTGGAGAAGCCAAGATAAGATGATGAAAATTTACTTTGTTAATGAGATCATTCTTCCGGCTCCAGGGCAGGGAGGTATTAATTATATCTCTATGCAACAGTATACTTGGTTTCGGCCTCACATTACACCATTAAACTTCCTCGTCTCCTATTCTCATTCCAATTCATTCTTCATCATCCTTCTTCTTGTCCGCTTTTAAGCGGCAGCACTTGCTCTCTCATCCCTTCTTAATAGCTTTCGTCATCTCGAAAGAGACAACTCTGCTTTCATTTTCAGCATACATTGCCAAGTGCTCAAAATTCACTGTCCAGAACGATATGATGGCATATTGCCTGGAAAAACACAAAAGATGCATTTTCCGACATGGAAATACTACTGTGAGGAGTCATGAATACTGGAGACAATATCTGGAATTGAATGTATAGTATTTTTAGTGAGCGAGTGAAACTCTACTACCATCAGCTCATTGATGAGAGTTTAGATTTAAAAATGAATTCAATCTCACACTTACGTACGAATCTTATGGTACCTGAATTATTGCAGAAAAACCATGACTCTTGTTCCATAAAAAATTATTGAATATGAGTCAAGAAACTGGAGGAGAAGCTTTCTGAATACTAATTGATCTATGCTATTATTGAATTCACAAATTCAGAGCGAGGAAATGTCTAAATAAATAACTAAACGTTAACAATTGTTCGATTCAGTATACTGAACATAATATGATTATATATGTTCAATATATAATTGCTGTTTTTTATATATTGCTATTCTCCAGAATATTCTGTTTGTAACTATATTTGCGTCTACTTGCTTCGAGGAGGAAAACTTCAGCCGTGAGCCACTGACAATGCACTAATAATATTTATTTATTCATCAATCTATTGGCAAAAACACATCGGTAAGAAAGAACAGGCATACCCTTGGTATTTCCAATACAATTTTCTTCTAAATGATATAAATATAGTCAAAAATTTTAGGTTATAAGTCCAAATTTCTTAGCTGATAATTCATCATAATAAAGGTGGTTATTCATCCATATAATAGTACGGGGGCAAGTGTAATCCCGTGTGCGTTTTAAGTAAAGAAGTTTGGGAGTGGTGTCAATCTCTTCGTTCTGACCTGGAGAAGGAGAATATCGGTGGTGATAAGCTTTCCGAGGGGTGCGTGACCTGTAATCCAAGATGGCGTCCGAAAATTTCAGAGTTTCACTGTTTCGGCCATAACTCAGCCATTTTTGAAGATATCCTTTCAATTTTTCTCTCTAATTGCTCTTTATAAAATTATCTAGATGTGCTATACAAACGATACCTCCCAAAACGTATAAATAATACGTTATAAATTTTTTAATATGGAAAATAATCGAAATTCTTTTGAAAATTTTCGTTTTCATGTCTTTAGTTTTTCTTTATGCAACATATAGACAAAAATGTTAAATCTATCAGTTTTAGATCTATTTTTTAGCTTTACAACCATATGGTTATGAAGGCTTTTTCTGCCTCGATGAAGGGTACAGCGGGACCCGAAGAGGGGCTTGCGCGGGGTAAGGCAACTATCATGTTAAATAAATAATATTTTCCTTCATGTATCCTTGATGTTAGAGACTTGAAAATGGTATCAATCTCTTCCTTTATCTCTTTAGATTCAGAATATCTATAATTATGCACTAAAAAATGCTTGTCGCCTTGAGAAAACAAGATGGCGGCCATTAAATGCCGATTTTCGTTATATCGTTAACCATTTGATATTTTTTGGTGATATCTCAAGTTTTCTTATCTCAAAATGTTCTTCATAAACAGCTCTACGAAATTTATACAGGAGAAATGTGTTCAAGACCCATAATGGATAAGTTCAGATTGTTTTAAAGATGAGAAAAATTTTATCACATGCAAAATCTTACATTAACTCTAATAAATTCATTGTCTAACTGGAAAAATCAAATGTGAAAAATGAATTGAATAGAAAAATATTTCAGCTTTCTAATGATATATTTACAAAGCTTGTAGGTACGCTAATTATGTATCAAGCTTCAGCGAAAGAAGCGCTCGCGCAATTTACATTGCATTCATCATGCCAAAATATTCACTTTTTACTGCATCAAAGAGGAAAAAAATAATTTTTTCGTGATTCCTTCGTGATAAAAGCATGAAACTGGTGTCAATCTCTTCATAATAACTGTCTCAATTGGATTATCGATGAAAAGATCCTTGAATATCATTTCTACTACAATAAACTAAAATGGCGGCCGAAAAAAGCAAGGTTTCAGTAAATTCGTTGTAATTTGGAGAAATGTTCGACATATTCAACTTTTTTCAACCAAAATGTCCCATACAATCTAGGCTACAACCTCCAATCGTTCATTACTCTCTCAATTGCATTGTTGTACAGTTATTTGATTTAAAGAAAAACAGAAAAAATATTTTTCTCAATAAAAACGTTTTCTCTCATTTTAGTGCATTTCATTTGAAAAATGCACTATTGGTCTTGACCAGATAATCGCAAATATATGATGCGATGTATTTTTTACACGTTTCCGAGCCCCCAGAACACGAATCTGATGTCCGTTCAAATTCATATATCTCTATGTATATATTTATATATGTACAGATTCTTGTTAACACGATAACTCCCGAAGGGCTTGTCGGAGAGCGACCAAGTTTTGCACAAAAATCATTAGTGTTAATATCTCGTTCGTTAACCAGCCAAATTGGTCCAAGGGAAGGGGGTGAAATTAGGGGATGAAAATTTTAAAAAATCACTACAAATCGACCAATAACTTGATCGTTTTAAAAATTGGTATGTATAATACCCTTATTATGCCCTACAATTTGAACCATCAACGGACAAAATCCAATAAAAAATGGCGAATAATATGCCGGAAATTGTGTTTTTCGAAAACGGCACCTTTGAATTCATACCCTGAATAGCTCATTATAAGTCATATGATGTGAGTCATCATAGAATTGCATTTGAAATGCACTCTTTCCGACCGCCAGCTGCCGGAGAGAATTTTTTCATATCTTATTTCTCAAGATGCGAAATTCTGAAACCTCACTATGATGTAGAACAATTCTTTAGCTACAAAATTGTATATTTTTTATAACTGTAAGTTGATTATTGGTCGCGCAATCATCAGTGAATGGAATATCCTGCACACACCGCGCCAACTCAGTTTGATTTCAAAATAACTTATGCCGTGAGTTTGTTGGCGCGCTTTATGCCGGATCTTTTATTCAACGACAATTGACGACAAACAAATATTCTGAACAACGACAATAACAGATTTTCCATATTAAAAAATTTATAACGTATTACTCATACGTTTTGGGAGATATCTTTTGTATAGCACATCTAGATAATTTTATAAGGAACAATTTGAGAGAAAAATTGAAAGGAAATCTTCAAAAATGGCTGAGTTATGGCCAAAACAGTGAAACTCTAAAATTTTCGGACGCCATCTTGGATTACAGGTCACGCACCCCTCGGAGAGCTTATCACCACCGACATTCTTCTTTTCCAGGTCAAAACAGAGAGATTGACACCACTCCCAAACTTCTTTACTCAATAGGCTCACGGGAAGCCTTTTTTGTAACACTTGCCCCCGTACTATAAAGGTGGTTTCATCACGGAAAAAGCGAGCTAGCGCGAGATTTGGGTGAGATTAAAATTAATGTTGAGCAGAGAATCTGGGCCGCCCATGCACAAGATGAGTTATGTGAAGCGAACATACTCAGAACGAGCAGGCAACACTATTGGCGTTAGCAATGTTATTGTTTTCCTAGAATCAGGAATGAACCTCAAGTCAGGAATGATCGCCACTCTCAGGTCAGGATCTTCTTCTAGAAATATCAAATGAAGATATAGTTGATATAAATGATAAGATATGAGAAATACGAAATAAATACATATTTTCATATAATATAGTATCTCAAATAATAATAATTAATAGAATATTATTTGAGAAACTCACGATGGGGAAAAGTAATAGTAAATAGTGTTAATAAATAAATAGTGTTTTCCTTTTTATTATTTTTCCGAGGGGGTTTGCCCATATAAGCTTATAAGGTTATGCGTGGGTGTAATGGGAGTGGTGATGATGAGAGATGACGACTACTTTTTTGGGGAATCGGGACCGACGGCTTATAGAATACATCCATGTCATTGGCATAAAACTACGTAGGCTATGATGTAGGCATAGAACTATTTTCCCATTATTAATGTGAAATCATCTATAACTTCTTCTATTTGGATATTTGGAGGGAACCTATTTTTTGTATTGCCTTTCCAATTATTATTTAAAAGAAAAACTCTTATATGTCATGTTTCAATAATGTTTCAATTCTGATACAGTAATGATATTAATTATAATTTTTGTATATAAAAATTTTTCTGTAGCCAATATAAAAGAAATAAAAAGAGCCTACATTGAAATAAGCTGCATTCCAAGTGATCCAGAGTATAAAATACATTTAGATGTAAGAATAAGCCATATTTTAAAAATCACTATTAGATTAGAAGTAAGGAGTAACACATCTATTTTCCTAATTGTGGATAATAAAGATTCGTTGAACCACGTATTGGCAGCTCCATAGTAAATTGAAATATTTATCTATTGAAAGTATTTATTCTTTATTAAACAACAGCCATTCCCTTTAAAATATCTGATTCATATTTCCAAGTGCTCAATTTGACATGAAGTATGTGTTTATGTATGAAATGATGACGTGATTCTATTATGATTTCCATTATGTATCACTTTAATCTTTCAGATGATAATGTAAGATTGATAAACTCTTATCTCAATTAGATACATATTTTATTACGAACTCTACTATCCCCGAGTAAAAATATTTAGAGTGAGTTCCAAACCACTGATAAGGATTGGTAGAAACTGTATATATTCAACTTCCAGTGAATCAAAATCATATAGAACGTGTTGGTGTTGAAGGGGTGAGTGAATTGGTGCAGATGTGAAACAATTGGAAATTGTTGTAATTTGAGTCGCGCCGAGTGAGATGGGATGGTGCAAATGAATTGGGAAGCCATGACATGATGGCCGCTTTGGCGCTAATATCCCCGCTTTAGAACAATGAATGGCACAATATTGTCGGGGACAGTTACTTGATCTTTATGATCAGTAAAAATCGCTGTATGAAGTCGACCGTTATTGGAATGCTCGTCTAATTCAATGTCATTTTTACATGCCTCTATTGGCTTTGGGATAATACGCAGACCATGGGAATCAAATTAGCCTACACTCCATATTAACGTTGAAACTGATACTGATACGGTAACGACTGCGTATCGGCCTTCTAATTGAAAACGATGAACAAATCATGATAATTCTCTGCATTGAAAATCTATGTGGTTGATAAGTTCGCTCATGATCTGTGCTATCTGCTATGAAATATTTTCAGCTGAGGATTATCACCGTTGAGAATAAATCTGAAGTTCAAGTTAATAAACAGTCAAGAGAATTTTTAGCGAAGGCCTGATCTATTTATATCAAGCTGTTCTATATTCATTTTTCCATCATCTTAATCCAATATTGAATAATTTATCAAACATATAGTTACAGTAATCGTTCCATCAATTCAGCGAGTTATCCCAAGAGAAGTTTGTGAACAGTGACCATGGTAGGCCTATCGAAGAACCCACAAATGTTCAAATTTCTTGAAAATCATTGGTACCGTGCTTGAAATCCCTGGGTCATACATATAAATACAGTATATAGGCCCACAGAAAAGTTAATATGAATTTAGTTTATAGCCTACTAATTTTAATTGAAATGTGGCATTGCAACTAGTTATTCATCTTTAACTATAAATTTGCAAGGATTATATAATAATTTTTTCCAAGTAAATTTTTTATATTACAGTTATTTTTAACGTTATTTAACGCAATTATCCTTAAGTTTAGTTCGTTATCGCAGGCCAAGGTATATAGCCTTGATCACAGGCTATGTGTCAAGATGATTAAGACGAGATGAACGTAGATGGGAACCTCGTATTTCGTGTCATTTAATATAGGTTGTTAGTATGATCTATCAAGACCTTGTTCTTACCATATCTATGAGCTCAGTGGAATAAATTATTGTTACAGCATAATTTCTCTGCTAGCCAAAGATCTGTTGCGCAGGATGAATGAACTGTCAGCAGCAGAACTTTAATTAACTGGAGGAAAAGGAGGAATGATGGAAGGAGGAGGGGTGAGGAGAAGAGGAGGAGAAGGATGAGAAGGAAGAGGAGAAAGAGAAGGAGGAGAAGGATGGAAGAGATGATGAAGTAGAGCAGAAATAGGAGGAGTTGGAGTAGGAGTAGGAGGAGGAGAAGAGAATCGTAGAGAAAAAAGGAAAACAGGGAGAGAAACTGGGAAAAGTCACCACCCATCTGTTTGCGGTTAGTAGACCTATAACATTGCTAAGAATCTCAACAGGTTATAATAAATGAAATCTTCCTTTTTTTCAGGTCTGAAGATAAAGTAAAACTAAAGTTTTTTTGGTTCTCTGCCATTAGACTCACTCCGTCAATGCCATTCCGATTCTACTTATTTAAATAAATGCATAATATGCATAGGCCTATTATGCTCCTTTCATATTTATCTGTATACAGTCAGTGAAGTCGCGCAAAAATTGTGTTACTCTCCATAAAATTATAATTGGTTTGTCTCACACTCAAGTGCTTGTTAAAAAACATTCGGTGAGGAAGCGAAGCTGACATGTGGAGCATTCTCATTACTGACTGCAAGCGTGTAACGTATTGAGCAAATTATTCATTCGCTGCTGCGAACAACTCTCAGAAGCAATTTTCCTTTGGCACAATAGATATGATTTCTTATCTATTGGAATGACTGGGAGGCGAATCCTGCAGCTATAGACGGCATTGATTTTCTGGAACGAGCTGAAAAGTACATGAGGTCGAAGTGTCTTTATTTTTTTAGGGGGCGAGGGCGGGTGGCTGAAGCACTTCACGGCTCAGGTTCGACGTGAGTGGGAGTTTCCCGAGATGGACGTTTGACAATGGGCTCTTGATGTGCTTCTCAGAACGGATGCTATCTGTCAAGCTTAAGAAAGTCTCTCCACCTGGAAAATCCTCCTTCTCTTTATATTCGCTTCTGTAACTTTTCCGTCTGCAACTGTACTTACACACTAGCCCGCTTCTCCACTCGTAGCTCCAGCGCAAATTACTGAGAAAGCTTTCTCCAATGTCAAACACTTGATAAAGCATCTTGTTCGCACAGCGCCTCATGCAATCAGTATTCAATTGATTGTTTGTATGAACACGTGGATAGTTGACGATGATTGATTTTACCTGAAAATTGAAATTGATTCCATTTGAACACAAAAGGAAGCACTTGTGAAACTATTATGATTTTCCTTTTATCAAATGATGGTTGCATGTTACAATCTATGAATCATATTTCATGAAGATATCACTTATATCGTAGGACCTCTCCCATACTAGATCTCTAGATTCTTCCTCATTGTTTTGATATAATTATAGAATATTTGTATTTGTGTGCAATTTTGCCAGTTTTTTGCTAGTAATTCGGAGACTATGCTTTGTAATAAATCTCATTCTTATTAAAAAAATGGTTTTGTAATCCCTCACTCAGTATATTTGTATAATAACTGTATATACATAACTCTTAACCAAACTCACAGTTGGTCTCCCAGTGCTAGATCCACTTATGTGAGCAAGCACCTACAGTCTGGTCGACCAAAAAATACATTATTTCATTCTGTTCAATGCTGCCAGCAGTCGATATGAAAGTAGTTCCCCTCTTACAATCTGTCACATCTCACCAGCACTATGTTGGCAGAAGTGATGTTACTCTAAACTTCTCAGATCTGGGCATGCGTAGTTACACTCACACTTCAATTGGCCATTTTGAAGGAATGTCTTCTTTGCTCGACCAGACTATCAATTATTGTAAGCTGGAGAAAATAACTATATTTTAATTAAGAAGATGGTCGAACTAAGTTGGGAGATGGATTCATGCAGACGGAAGAAATTGAATTCGTTTGAATAGGAAAGGAATGTTAAAAAGTGGACATATCTGGAAAGCCGATTTATCTTCACCCTGCAAGAAAATTCAGTCTGCTTCAAGCCCATATACCAGCGACCACAGTGAAATTCAAATAAGGCTGTTGCTTGGATAAAGATGAATTTATTAAATTCTTGAGTGAATGAATGATCAATATATATATTCCTTCTTCTATAAGCCCATTATTTGATATCCAGAGAGATCAGTTCTTTTGCTTGCTGAAACAGAAATATTTTTTTAGACAGATGTATTGATGATGTTGCAAATGAAAGGAGTGTTCAGGGCGTATAATGTCTTTTGGAGGGTGTAGAGCAAAATACACGTTTCTCGCCTAAGCACTGAACTTTGTGGGATCACAAGCGCTCAGAAAGATGAAAAAGACGAAGAAACATGTACGGTGGACGGTGGTTGGATGTCTGTGTGCGGTGGGAGGGCTGGAGGGTGAGGTGCGGATCGGTTCACTAAGCCAGTAATGAGGCACCCTTCCTGTGCATTCTGAGCCCTGGAGCCTTTATCTTGCTCTAATTATCCCGGAGTTGTGCTAATTACAAAATCCTCACCTCAGTTCTTGCCCGTCCTCACCCTGATACTGTCGTCGCTCCGAGCCATCACCCCTCTCACCTTCAGCGCAAACATTTCTCTCTCGCTGGCTTGCTAGTTTCACCGAATTCCCAAACAACTTTCAAATCGATGTTCACTGAGCAAAATGAATCTAAGCATCGCTACTACGAAAATGCTTTTACAAGCTATTGGCGAACTGTTTAGAGCAAGTTTGGTAGTCAAATCAAAGAATTCTCAGTTTGGAACTTTTCAAAGTAGGAATATGACTTCTGATTCAGTCATAAGTGAAAAATTGTTCACTCTAATCGTGTAACAGTGAGGTTCCCTAATAATAATTATTTGAGAATTAATGGTGTGATTCAAGTATTCCTACTTAGTTTTCCGATTGAATGAAAGTGAGTGATGATGTTCACATTCAGAAGAATATTATTTATCGAGTTGCTGGTTTCGATATATTCCTGATTTAGGTAAGTGAAAACAAAGGTTGTTATATCCACAAAGTTTATTTAGCCTTTGTTTTCACTTACCTGAATTATGGATAAGTTCCACAACATCTCTGGGAAGCGGTTTGTCCCAGTGGTAGAGAGCGTCTAATCAGTGAGATTAGATAAGCGACGTGCCTCTACCACCACTGTTGTATTCTGAATTCAATTCACTCTGAATTCAATTCATAAGCCTCAAAAATCGCTTCCCGGTGGTTCGGAACCCACCTAAAGCTGTAGGTCCATTCATCTCTCATAATCATCCTTCCCATTACCCACGCACAGGCCCAAGAGCAGTAGGTCCATTTATCTCTCATAATCATCCTTCCCATTACCCACGCACAGGCCCAAGAGCAGTAGGTCCATTCATCTCTCATAATCATCCTTCCCATTACCCACGCACAGGCCCAAGAGCCCATGTGGGCATCACCCTCAAAAAAAAAAAAAAAAAAATCTCTGATAAAAGTGTAACTTCTATTCCTGATTTGATTGTGGAAAATGAATAGATTTGAGCCTTGGCTATGACCTGGTTGTAGCCTATTTGCATCGGCTGAATTCTGAAGCATCAAGATTCTTACAGGTTTATTCAGGCTGAAATAGCTTATACAGACTTATAGGTATGAACAGGTTTATACATCTATAAATCGTGTATAGCTAATAATAATTGTGTATAAGCTGGTCTGGTGCCATGACTCGACGCCTAAACAGCAAACTCTCGGAATGTTCAGTGATTCTAATTTTTTGCTTATCTCACCGAGCGTTGTGCTTGTTCGGGATTACTCATTTTCAGCACACACCACACATAATCACACACCTTGTATAGTGGGGGTTATATTCAGGTGATATTATAGCCGAGTATTATGGCAGACTATAACACTTTTGTTACGGCCTGGCGCCCTATTAATCAGGATTGTATGGCAATGTCGTATAGACGAACGTAAAACCCAAGTGTTTTAATGACAGAGTGGTGTGGGGACGAGTGAAAACGCGCCGCGCCCTCTC
Source organism: Sogatella furcifera (assembly GCA_017141385.1). Taxonomy (NCBI): domain Eukaryota; kingdom Metazoa; phylum Arthropoda; class Insecta; order Hemiptera; family Delphacidae; genus Sogatella; species Sogatella furcifera. The sequence goes on from CM029548.1 coordinate 39,819,662, forward strand.
TTTGCCATAGTCCCAGGCCTAGGTACCTCGTCAAAGCTCACACGGCGAACTCTCAGCTTTCCACAGAATAATGTGGAAAATCACACAGAGAACGATCAGAGGGGGACAGAGACCCCGGCGTCAACTGAATCACTCTTGTCTCACACTTCCTCTCTCTCTCGGTCTCATCTCTTGTCTCTTTCCCACTCCCATCATATCCTCATTGTTTGTTGCCTCTGTCCTCTCCCTCTCCTTTGTTCACCCCTTGCACTATGACACATGCCACACAGAGATTGATTTTTGGCGTGTAGGACGAAAATCGTTGATGGAGACAGAGACACCAAAAGAAGAGAGAGCGTGTGTGTAACTTCCAGGTTATTGCATGGAAATGGTCGTCGTGAGACTCGTTTGGTTTGCTCTCTTCCATGGCTAATCAACTTGACATCGTTGCAAAGATTCAACAATAGGTAATCTCCACTGAGTCTATTAATAACAACTAAAGATAACTTACCGATATAAATGTGGAGAGTATATTATTTGATGACTGATGCTCATAACGAGCAATGAGAGCATACTACAATGTGACAGAGAACTCTATTCTAATACGATTTTATATTCCCAGTTCAGGATCGGGATTCTAAGTTCTACATCTTTCATCTTCATGATTTATTTCATTCTTGATCATGATTTGGTACTGGTGTATGAAGAAATGTAGCTCATTGACTATTTAAAATTTATTACGCTTGTTTGGAGCTAGAAATTCTCAGACTCATCTAACGAATATAATCCTAATTTAGGTATTATTATAGTAATTGTCTTGAAAAAAACTTTTTAATAATCTAAATAAGGAGAGGTCACTATTAAAGTGTTCACCGTTAATTTATTTGAAGAAAAGAAATCATTATTGAACAAGAAATTAATCTATTACATGGAATTCTTATCTGAAAAACTTTAAACGAGAATAATAACGGAAAGATGACGTCCTTCTGATATTGAATAAGTTTCTCCAGATATTCTCAGTTGATGTTTTTGTAAATAAGCAGAATTTTCTATTCAGGTGTCCAGAAAATCTTCAAATATTTTGACAATTGCTACACACTGCCCAAGTGACTATGAGGTGTTTGTTGGTGATAGGTGAAGTGGGACAGTACTTTTTTGAGGACTCTAACATTGTTGATTTGTGATGGCAGATTTCTATTTAGAAATCCTAAATAATTCAATCTTGCATACATGGATATGATATTCGATAATATGTATGAAGTTGAAGTAGGCATGTTGAAGTTATATTCATAAGAATGGAAAAAGCCTTGCAGAGAGAAGTCCAAGCCATTCAAGTATAATTGTTATGAGATGTCTTAATTAAGGGAAAGAACGTATGAAAACATGTATTCAATTGAGCGAATGCGATCAATCGTCTTGGTGTTATTTTTGCAGCTTGATTTTTGGCAATATTCTAAAATTTACAAAAGATTTTCTTTAGGTTACTTAAAATTTCCCTAATAGTTACCTAAAATTTCTTAAAATTTTCTTAAAGTTACAAGTTTTCTCTAGAAATTTACAATTTCTCATTTAATGTGTTGAATGAAGTTTTTGTCCAATATTAAAACGATTATGGCCTTTCGAAAGTCATTCTGTTACCAGTTAACGCCATCTCTATATATAAAAGCGAAATGGCACTGATTCATTCATTTATTCATTCATCACCAGAACTAAAAATCTACTGAACCGAATGCGTTCAAATTTGGCAGGCATGTTCAGTTGAACTTTTAGACGCGCGCTAATAAAGGATTTTTGAAACTTCATAAGGATACGTCAAATATTTAAGTTTTTCTATCGTTTTTCGGCTTTTCTTATTTTTTCGAGAACCAATTGGTAGAAAATGTTGATATTTGCTAGGCAGGTTCAGATAAGGTCTAGAAAAGTTGTGTTAATTTTTTTTTGTAATCCGTTTAAGATTACGCCAGTAGTGAGTTTTTCAAAATTTTAGAAGTATTGCAGGTTGCATATCTTCCGCCTTTATACGACCAATCTGTAAATCACTGTAAATTCAATGATTCAGCGAGATTCAATGATTTAGCTTACTGTAAATTCAATGATTCAGCGAGATTATAGATGAACTAATTTGAAAGATATTGATTCAAGTCTATGTCCAATAATACTTTTCAAGGTTACGCTCAATATTAGTGTTTTGGTATTTTTCGGAATTTTCGGAGTTTCTCTTAGATTTTTTGAGATCCAATTGGCAGAAAATGTTGACATTTGGTAAACAGGTTCGGATTGGGTCCAGAAATGCTGTGTTCAATAAATTTCAAAACCCTTCCAAGCTTATGGCTGTAATAAGGTTTTCCAATGTTTGGTTTCTGCACTTTTGTTGATTTCACGGGAACTACTGAACTAAATACTTTCAAATCATATACCCAGGTTGAACTGAGATAATAGAACATCTAATTAAGAACAATTACCCAAAAGTATCCTGTTAAGTTGTATGATGATTAAAGCAAATCCATTCGAATTGAATGATTGTCTCAGCTGACACTGACTGAGATTTTGCAGGCGAGCGAAGCGAGCCTGTTTTTCTCAGCTGACTTTGACAGAAGTTTTGCAGGTGAGCGAAGCGAGCCTGTTTGACTGACTGACACTGCTGATACTGCCGGGTGTCCAGGGGGCGGAGCCCCCTGGCTAGGCGAAGAAGGCGTGCGAAGCGAGCCTGCCGGCTAGTACATCTATATAATAAAGTAGTGAAAGTAATCCAGTTTTATTTATTCCCGAACTCTGTGTATAATCCAAAGTCCATTTTTTTATTTTTCTTCATATTACCCTGGATACAATATCAACCCTTATTTTAGAGCTGTTCTGGCAAGCTACACGATTTAAGAGGAGAATTCAACAGTATCCACCTTACTTTTTTAGAAAAATGAGATTATTATCAATCTAGTTCTTTATTGATAGATGCTTCAATTTTATTCTTTGATTGATGGATAAGAGTAGCGCTTTGAATTATAAAGCAAAATGTGTAAAGCTTTCGCTTGGAGGGGAAAAATTGGAAATCCGGAGAAAATAGCAGAGCTTTTCTCTTGAATAAACTCGACAACACACAAGTCCATTGTTGCCATAGAAACACTAACCGCCAGCACCCTACTCACCAACCCCCCCCCCTCCATCAACCCACCTTTGTGCGGTTGACCTGTTGAAAAAGCTTGTTCCATTCTGTGAATTTATGCGAAGATCATTCTACTAGTTCCCAACTCTGAACTAGTCCATGGTAATCAATTAATGTTTGCCATTAATTGAAATCAATGTGGCACAAAAGTCGAAAATTGTCTAATCTAATATAGAGATTTTTAATTTCCCATCAAATGTTATAGAAATTAACATGAAGGATTAAACTACTTTTCTATTAAAATTATGATTGACTAGCCGGCAGGCTCGCTTCGCTCGCCTTCTCCGCCTAGCCAGGGGGCTCCGCCCCCTGGACCCCCGCCAGTATCGGCAGTGTAAGTGAGACAAACAAATTCCGTTCAGAAGGGGTTCGAAATTTATTGAACACAGCATTTATTGACCTAATCTAGACCTGTTTACCAAATTTCAACATTTTCGGCCAATTTGTTCTCGGAAAATCTAAGAAGAATTCCAAAAAAATAGTAAAACACTAATATTGAGCGTAACCTTGGGAAGTATATCAGACATTGCTTGAAACTTGATTCAATGTTTTCTTAATTACTCCATCTATAATCTCGCTGAACCATTGAATTTACACTAAGGATTGGTCGTATCAAGGCGGAAGATATGCAACCCGCAATACATCAACAATTTTGAAAACCTGATTACTGGCGTAATCTTGAACGGATTCCAAAAAAATTTCAACACAATATTTTTAGACCTTATCTGAACTTGCCCACCAAATATCAACATTTTCTACCGATTGGTTCTCGAAAAATTGAGAAAACGCCGAAAAACTATAGAAAAACTCATATGTTTAGCGTATCCCTGAAAACTTTTTAAAATCCGTTCTTAGCGCGCGTCTAAACGTCTAACTGAACATGCCTGCCAAATTTGAACGCATTCGGCTCAGTGGATTTTTAGTTCTGGTTATGAATGAATGAATGAATGATTGAATGAATGAATGAATGAATCAGTCAGTGCCATTTCGCTTATATAGATATAGATGAAGACGGTTCCTCTCAAAGCTTCTCTCTTCGTTAGTGTATATACTAGATATTTTCTCTTCAAAGATGATGATTTCTTGATCCTTGACGATCTGCTATGTATTACATTCACTTGTGATTGGTCACCGACATGCAGTCATGTGGGTTTCATTGAGTAAACACTACAGTAAGTGAAGATTGATAGTTTTCTCACTAAAATACTTCTTTACTGCATGTCAGTGACTATAGAGACTTTAGAATCATAGTGTGGCCATAGTGTGTGAAACGATTCATGAAATCAGTACGATTTGGAATATAAGCTCACTTGTCAAACGTTTTCTGAGAAGACCGACATTGAAAATCAATTCTACGAAATTAAAAATTGTTTCTTTACTCCTAGTGTTACTTTGAATTGTTCAATTCGATAGGAAATAGCACTGGCAAAGCGGCATATGCGAGTTTCAGGTTGGAAATTCTCCACTTGAACATTGAAATGGTGAGAATTAATAATAAATTGTGTATTGTGTGAATGAACTATCGTTCATTCTTCCTAGAGTACAAGGAGTTGATATAATATACTGAATAAAATGGATTAGCCATTAAAACCAACTATGAAATATTAAGCATAATAATTTTGAATTCACTACCCAACAAGGGACTTCTTGTCTACCTGAAAACACTATCTATTTTATTTTATCGTTTCCACTCCTTGTGCTTTTATAATCACTTACCTTCATTGTCATAATATCGAAGGATAATACATATTGCTTCAATTTGTGAATAGCTCTAGAACTGAGGAATTTAGTGAAATAGTGGTAGAGGAATGGGAAATGAAGAAAAATAATGAATTACTTGTGAATTGTACAATTGTGAACATACTCCTGTGGGTGTTTTGTGAACGAGATGCCTTCAATTGATTGGTATTGTAGTGTTTTTCATAACGGAGTTTGCACATGCTGTCGTCAGGCGTCGTTTGTTGCGTCTAGGTTTGCTCAGCGCTCGGACTGGAGATTAATGGAGCCTAGCACAGGTCTGCAACCATGATAAATAGCGCAGGGTGCTCCTGTTACAAGGAAGTGACCGATAAGGAGGATGGCAGAGAAAGAGAAGGAGAAGAGAAACAAGAAAGGTGTGAGGAGGCAAACCGAAGGCAGAGGTCACGTGAATACCATGTCGTCGCCTGTTAGATATTGGATACTTCCTGACAGAAAGGAAATAAATCCTTTACAGGCTCTCGCCTCTTTTAATTTGAAGAAAGAGAGAACCACCGAATGGACGCCAGAGGCAAAAACGTGCCGTCTCACAATGCCAGTAATTGGCATAAATCTTGAGGATGTACCAGCAACGGAAAAAAAGCGAGTAGGATAGGAACTAGTAGCGACCCCTAAATCAACAGTTCACCAGCATTTACAAAAAAATAGGATTGCTGCTTTACCCTACTGTACACTCTCCTCATACCAGCAAGGAAATTGTTCCTACAGAATCATTTCATATTCTTCTATAGCTTAGCTTATACTCGCAAGCACAAATATATCTCGAAGTTTTTCTGCACAGCTGTACGTATTTTTTATGCTTTTAGACACTGTTGTAGCCTATATATTTCATAATATTCAGATGAGAAGAGTGTTACACTCCATTCATCGCCAGTTTTCCTTAGCTCTTGGCTTGAAAATAATTGAGATTATTGTTGGAAGAAATATGAGTGAAATTGTGAATGGTTCAGAGCCAGAGTGAATGCTGGAAATTAGTTTCTTTCATGACTAACTTGTGATTGGTTAAAAGTTAAATTATTCATAGGTAATGTAAGAAAATGAGTAGAAATGGGAAGGATCATTATCATTTATCATTATCCTACTGAATGGCCAAGACTGTTACGTTCTAGTGAGGTGATTTGCTGTTTTTTATTACTTTACATTTGGAGAGAAGAGCTCGCTTCTTCATTGAAATATTCAGTTTTTGAATAAATTATGAGGAACTTCAAATATTTTAACAATGAACTAATCAGCAATGACCTCGTAGCACTTATATTTAATCATCACAAATCCAAATATCTTGAGATAAGGCTCTTGAGAAAGCTCCCTTCTGATAATTGGAGAATAATTATAATAATTGAGGAAAAATGTGGAAGCTATTTCAACCCCATCTTCATCTATCTCCTATCTACTTTCCGAAAACCCCCTTTCTATTGATTCCGTCTCTTCTATTCCGAAAAACTTTGTAGAACTATTCTGGTGAAATTAAATCCTTTTTTCAAGAAAACAAGTGAGAAATTTTGACTGTCTATTAAACGGTTTTAATTATTTTTTACGATAAGAAAGATTTTCTAGTGACAGTAGACAATGGAAGTTCATCATAATTACCTGTATTCAATCTGAATATTGTCAGCAAACCTTGCTTATTTCGAATGAACGCTTGCAGATCTCATGCAAACCTTTGCGTAGGTAATGCAAACCTCTGCCCGCTGGGAAATTAGCTTATTCTCAGTCAATGTCCTTCCCTCCACATCCAGCTTTTCCTTATCCACCTGCTACGCCACAACTCCATTCCGCCTTAATTCACTTCACCGTATCTTTACGAGCCTGTTTGTACTTTTCAAATTGAAAAAAGCATGGCCATACTGTTGGGCCTACTACTGTTTGGCCATGGGTAAGTGAGCAAATTATAATAGTATTGTGAGATGAGATCAGTGCTGATTAATTATTTCTGCTGTATATTCTTCGCGAGCTCGGGGTTTCTTCTTGATTATTTCTTATAATATTATTCTTCATGTATTCCTATGGTATTCTTTATGATTCAGGTTTTAAGATGTGACAGAATTGTTATTCATGGTTACATTGCTTATTCACGGTACACATTAGAAAAACGTTTTTTACTATCCTTGCCCTACCTACTACCATAGGTAAGGAAAGTATTGCTTTCCAAAAAAAATCAAGGTACCCCAAATTTAGGTTTTCTATCCGTTTCAAGGTCCCCTGAGTCCAAAAAAGTGGTTTTTGAGTATTGGTCTGTGTGTGTGTGTGTGTGTGTGTGTGTGTGTGTGTGTGTGTGTATATGTATGTATGTGTGTATGTCTCTATACACTATATCTCGATTCCCAATTGACCGATTGACTTGAAATTTGTAACTTGAGGTTCTTATACCATGAGGACCCGACCCGAAGAAATTCGAAAAAAATCATCCAAAAATGGCGGAAAAAATGGCAGATAATATGCCGAAAATGGTGTTTTTCACGATTTTCTCGAAAACGGCTCTAACGATTTTTTTTAAACTCATACCCGTGATAGTTCTATATAAGCCCTATCGACTGTTATGAGTCTCGTTCCTGGCAAAATTGCAGAAGATCCGCAGCATTGTTGGGAATAATGGATTTTGCAATATTTAGATTCCTAATTAACTGATTGACTTGAAATTTGGAACTCAAGGTTCTTATACCATGAGGACCCGACACTAAGAAATTAAGAAAAATTCATCGAAAAATGGCGGAAAAAATGGCGAATAATATGCCAAAAATGGTGTTTTTCACGGTTTTCTCGAAAAAGGCTCTAACGATTTTTTTGAAACTCATACCCGGAATAGCCCTTTATAAGCCCTATCGACTGCCATGAGTCTTGTTCCTGGCAAAATCGCAGAAGATCCGCAGCATTGATGAGAAAAATGGATTTTGCAATTTTTATATCTCGATTTTCTCAAAACTTTTTCGAACTATTTTCTTTAAACTGACACCCAATATAGTCATTGATAAGCTCAATCAACTGGCGTATGTCCCCTTTGTGTAAGATTAGCAGGGGCGCCACCCCAGACTTGAAAAGTTGAGTAGTTTGTAGATAGGCAACCCGCACTACATGAATCTGTATATAGGCAACCCGCACTATGGCTCGATAAGTAGAGTTTGAGCAACGCGGGCAGCGTGCTTGTCGCTCGTGTGCAAAAATTGTATCAATGCCATTCCGTCAAACACGCAATCAAAGCAATCCATATCCTATTATATTAAGCGAGTAATTTCTGTATGTATGTATGTTTGTATGTGGAACCACGGATCTAGAAAACGGCTCTAACGATTTTCTTGAAATTTGAAATGTAATATAACTGTAATGTAATATATAATGTAATAACTGTAATGTAATAATGTAATGTAATATAAGATTGCACCAGGCCTCATATCTGGGAAAACTCTCTGGCAGGATTAATAAAAGAATAAAATATTCCTTATTCAGGCATAATCCCAAGTACTGCGTATAATGGCTGTTATCGTTAGCTGACCAACGCTATCCAGCTGGAGTGAATGGAGTTAAACATTAGTCTTTAACACATGTTCATGACTGTCAAAAAATTGTGAGAGGTGATCATATCAATTTTGAATTCATTTTTTACAAGGAGGCTCCTTGATTTTTTCAATAACATAATATTTATGTAATTCAATAGTTTGGCCGCAGCTTCAGAGCGAAGCTCGGTACCAGATATTTAGGATTTTAAAGGAGACAAAAATCACATTTGGAAAAAGTATTGGTGTTTCATAATAAATTTCTGGTAAAATACCAGGGTATATGATCTTTTATCGATTCCACCTCTTTGATCCGATAAATTGAAAAGGTACCAAAAAATCTACTTTCATTCAAAATCCAAGTCAATTCGGCTAAAATCTAGCCAAAGCGCCGACAGGCGCGAGTCATCATGGGCTTGTGAATATTTCAAATCGCACACACGACTAGCCGAAGCGCCGGTAGGCGCGAGGCGTCATCGGCGAGTGCAGATTTCACTGTTAGTATCGGAAGATGAGCAAGTAATAGCGTAATGAAATTTGAACTCGCTGATGACTAGGTATGGATAATGGATAACCTACTCGTATTAGGCTAAGCACATGTTAATGGCAAGGAAAGTTGTGTGAGTGTACCACATCAGATTTTCTTCAAATTAGCTTCTTCCAAATAGGTTATTCCACATAAATTTATCCTCGTCTAAAATAATAATGACGATAATTTGAGTTGGCAAAAACACGTACAAGGATATGTATTTTTGTTCTTGATAAGATTCAATGATTTTGTAACTTAGCTAATGCTTGGTTTCTAAGTTCCTGCAACCTTTACTTGTATCATAGCGAAAGAAAATCTAGAGTACAAATATCCATTCCTCTTGAGTTTGATTGAGCAAACAACGTGTACTCGATTAAAACATTTCAGTTCTCGACAAGGGTGTTTCCAGCGACAATGCCTGAATTTATCTTAGTGTATATTTTTGGAACATAAAATATTGAGGAACAATACAACAGGAATTGATAATAAAGAAGACGAATCTGGCAGATTTAATCAGAGGAAATATGTGACAGAGAGTTTAAAGGATGACTCGATCAGTTTTTTTTATAAATTAAGACTATCTCCCAAACTTAAAGCACACACAACAGGTACAGCAGAGGAAGAGTATGATGCATTGAAGATAGCAATTCATAGTGCAGCTTGTGAAGCGCTGGGTGAATGTGAAAAACAAGGAAAGCAAAATAGAAACCAATGGTGGGCTGAAGATATAGAAAAGATTTTTCTGGAAAAGAAAAGATTATATAACAACTGGCTGGTGAACAAGAAATGAACAAAGAATGAACAAGACAGGAAGTTGTACCAGAGAATGCGTCAAGAAGTTAAAGTAAAGGTACAGCAAGCAAAAAATGAAGAATGGGATGAAAAATGTATGGAAATTGATCAGTACATTGGTGGAACAAGAACTAAAGAGGCATGGAATGTTGTTAAGAACCTGCGTAAGGAGAGGAAGGGTGTTGCAATTGATATGATAGGCATTAGCAGATGGAGAGAATACTTTTCGAAGGTTCTAACAGAAAATAGAGAGGAGTATTTGGAACCTTGGATGGAATGTGAACCATTCGGCCGAATAGAAGAGGTAACTGCAAGAGAAGTGCAGGGAAGTCTGAGAGAGATGAAAAATGGTAGATCACCAGGTCCTGGAGGCATTCCTGTTGAGCTTTTGAAACATGCAACTATCAGAGCTTTTGAAATTCTTGCTTGTATATTCAATAGATGCCTTTTCATGCACGATAAAATTCCCCAAGATTGGAAGCTAGGTTTTTTGACTCCGATTCACAAAAAGGGTCCACGTGATGACTGTGCAAATTATCGAGGTATCACAGTATTAGCTACAATAGGGAGACTGTATGGACGCATAATAAGGAAAAGGATTGAAAAAGAAATTGATATAGGAGAAGAACAAAACGGATTCACTGCAGGACGTTCATGCATTGACAATATTGTTACGGGTTTCCACTATAATAAAAGACTTGAGGCAATTTATAGTGATTAACTTTATTAATTACACTACTATAACACACTAAAAAAGATAAACTATAACAGATCAGAGTTTATAACGTCTATAGCACAAGAGTTTATAACGTTTCACAATACAAATTACACTAAGAAATGATGAACAGTCTTTATCACGTTACACTGATTTAGAAGAAATAAGCACTGACAGAATGAATATAACTATAGGGTGTCTATATACAACGTCTGGTTCGTCTATCACACAATACGGCTGACACAATCTTTGAACGCTAGAGTAGGACTGACTCTCTGCAAACATTCCTGTCTCTTTATAAAAGGGTATGAAATTGCTAGAGAGTGCTAGAAATGAATAGAGAGTTCTAGTAAATGTTGGTGGGCCCGTAATTACTTCCAGAGGCTTCCAGACAGTGTTGTTTGTTTACAAAAACAATGCAACCACTTGTTGACACAAAGCCTCCCATCCCCCCACCTGCCCATCACTTGGCGCCACAGTTTCAAGGTCATCAGACACTGTCGAATTCCAAAACAATATGTTCACATTAAAACAACTCATTGAAAAGAGGAAGCTGATAAATTTAGAGACCCATTTGATATTCATCGACCTGGAAAAAGCTTTTGATACTGTACCAATACAAGAACTTTTTGAAATTTTGGATAAATCAGCCATCAATAAACATATTACTTATGTGCTATGAATGAAATTTATAAGGAACAAGCTAATATTATTCAAATTTCGAACAAAGTGTCCACGCCTTTCAGAACAGACAAGGGCGTGCGTCAAGGATGTTGCCTTTCTCCGACCCTGTTCAAAATCTACCTTGAGCATATACTGACTGATTGGAAAAAGAAATGTGAATATATGGGTATACCAATACATGACAATCATATCTACTCGCTGTTATTTGCCGATGATCAAGTTATAATGGCTGCAGATGAACTAATATATATATATATATATATATATATATATATATATATATATATATATATATATATAATATTATACTAATTTATTACATGATATTCATTACATGATCAGAAAGCTTGCTGAAACCTATGAGAAAGATGGATTGAAAATAATTTCAAAAAGACTGAATATCTAGTTTCAGGAGGGGCAGCAAGAGACCTAGAAGTAGGAGGTCAGACAGTAGCAAAATGTGAGGAGTAAAAATACCTGGGCAGCGTGATAGCATCAGAGAGGAATTCCAAGAAAGAAATAACTAGTAGAATTGGACAGGCCAGGCAGGCAACCCAAACATTAAACTCTATACTCTGGTCCAAATACATAAAAAATGAAACAAAAATTCGCATCTATCATTCCATTGTGCAAATTATATTGCTCTATGGATCAGACACATGGGAATTGACAAAAAGAGATAAACAAAGAATTAATGCTGTCGAAATGGATTTCTTGCGCAGGAGCTGTCGGGTTTCAAGAATGGATCGGATAAGAAATTTGGAGATAAGAGAAAGAATCGGAAAACTAGATACAACAATAGAACAAATAGAGAAAAAGCGCTTTATATGGTTTGGACATACACAAAGAATGAGAGAAGAGAGATGGCCAAAGAAAGTATTGAATTGGAATCCACCGGGAAGAAGGAAAAGAGGTAGACCGCCCGAACTTTGGCATAAACAAGTGCATGATGATATGACTGAGAGAAATCTTGTTGATGGAGACTGGTTAGACCGAAAAAGATGGCATATGGGATGCGAGAAACGGCTAGAGCTGTAAATTAACTCGCTTGTATATATATATATATATATATATATATATATATATAAATATTGAGCAAGTGACAAGTGTCAATTTATTTTGATCAAACTTGAACACTATTCGTAAATTTGATGGAAGAAAGTAATTTGCAGTGTTGTGTTGGCCACAGTTGTAGCTCAATATTTGTTCTGCCAATTCAGTTATGTCTGCTGGTTGTAGGGCGGGATGCATGTGGCCCAGCGACAACCGAATACACTAAATATTCAATTGTATTATGTGGTCACTGATGTGGCCCAGTGCAGCCAGCGTCCTGTTGGGGGTGACGGGGGGATTGTAGCGGGGGCCGAGCTTATGGAAAGCTTTCATTAGGTCAATGGTGACACCTGCTCATCCATTAATCAACTCACCTGCTCTATTCCTAAGCTCTACAGATCCACTCCCGCTCACTGCTACATTCTTTAGGCATTGTTTGCACTCCCATAATGCTATTCCACCTGACCAAATTGATATTGTCCTGCAATGTGTTTCGTACATTATTCAATTTTGTATAATATACTGAGGGAAAAGAGCTGACGTGGAAATATTTCAATCCCATGCCAGGTTTTAAATTACATTTTTCCAAGCTATTTTAATACTAATACTAAACCAGAATTAAAAATATGCTGATCAGTAGATGGGTGATAGAGTTCGATGCAATATCAATCAAGCATCAAATATCAGGGAATAATCTATATCAGCTATTTGCTTCAGGTGTATCAGCTTAAATATCATCAGACAACATGTCAATCACAAATAATAGGTTACTGTATTTTTTATACAGAATCAAATCTTATCCAGAATCTCAACAGTGGATGTGGTTTATTGATAGAGTATAATGCATAACCTTCTTGAAGAATCTGAAACTGAAAGTATTAGCCAGAGATATGGGTATATTAAAAAACTATTTGTGCACTTTATTTTCCCAAAAATATCAGAGGTGTAATCTATATCTATAAAAGCGAAATGGCACTGACTGACTGACTGATTCATTCATTCATTCATTCATTCATTCATCACCAGAACTAAAAATCCACTGAACCGAATGCGTTCAAATTTGGCAGGAATGTTCAGTTGGACGTTTAGACGCACGCTAAGAACGGATTTTAGGAACTTTTCAAGGTTACGCCAAATATTTAAGTTTTTCGGCGTTTTCTCAATTTTTTCGAGAACCAATTGATAGAAAATGTTGATATTTGGTAGGTAGTTTCAGATAAGGTCTAGAAATGTTGTGTTAAGATATTATTTAATTCCGTTCAAGATTACGCCAGTAATCAGGTTTTACAAAATTGTAGATGTATTGCGGGTTGCATATCTTCCGCCTTGATACAACTAATCCTTAATGTAAATTCAAGGTTCAGCGAGATTATAGATAAACAAATTTGGAAGATATTGAATCAAGTTCCAAACTATGTACGATATAGTTCCCAAGGCTACGCTCAATATTAGCGTTTTACAATTTTTCGGAATTTTCAGAGTTTTTCTTGGATTTTTCGAGAATAAATTCGTAGAAAATGTCGACATTTGGTGAACAGGTCCAGATTAGGTCTAGAAATGCTGTGTTCAATAAGTTTTGAATCCCTTCTGAACGGAATTTGCAGGCGAGCGAAGCGAGCCTTTTTGACTCACTGACACTCTGCTGATACTGTCGTGGGTCCTGGGGGCACAGCCCCCTGGCTAGGCGGAGAAGGCGAGCGAAGCGAGCCTGCCGGCTAGTAAAATCATAAAGCTCTGGTAGAATGAATGTAATTTTCAAGTCACTTCTATTTGCATTTTTAATTTTTAGTCCCTTCCCGCGGCTTTGCAATTTAATACAAGATCAGCAGAACACAGTTCACACCAGGACCAGCTCTGCAAACTCAGACAGGCATATTAGCAACAAACTTCTATCCGAAAATTACAATAATAATGTCGGCTGAAGGCTTGTCATCAGTAAAATTGTACCATTAACGCGAACCCGATGAAGTATTCGGAAATGTTCTATGAATTTCAATCTATGGTAAGCAAGTGAAGTGATTTCATGTTATTCAAAATCAAATTTTAGGCCAGAATAGGGGTTAGCCCGTCAATGCAATTAGTTCTAATGCATCTTTTATTTTCCTTTGTCTTACCATTAAAGAAATCTGAAGACACACTCCAATTTATATGTGAAATTTGTTAGAAAAATCAAGGCGATAAAGAATGCTCAGGATAAAGAGCATTTATATAAAGAGCAGGATAAGAGGCGATAAAGAGCAGGATTGAACAGCTCCCCCTCCTCAGGTTGGGATGAAATTCCATCTTCAGTTATATTGCATCCAATCATCTAATAGCAAGACCTCTAGCATACATAATAAATGTGACATTGAAAACTGGTGAATTTCCAAGTAAGTTAAAATATGCTATTGTAAAACCCCTATTCAAAAAAGGTAATCAGAATGAACTTAATAATTACCGGCCAATAGCAATTTTGCCCGTTTTTTTCAAAGATTTTTGAAAGAGTTGTACATGAACAACTATCAAAATATCTAGAAACAAATGACATCCTGTTCAAAAATCAACATGGGTTTCGCAAAGGTCATGCAACTAAAGATGCTATTTTTGATGTTGTGAATGATGTGCTGGAGAGTTTGGATCAGAAAAAAACATGCAATAGGGAATAGAAAACAGAAAGTAAAGTTGAATGACAAAAATGGAATAAACTATTTTTCAGAATGGAGAAATATAACATGCGGTGTACCACAGGGACCTATTCTTGGTCCTTTGCTATTCTTAATTTATGTTAATGACCTACCAGACACTATCAAGTCCAATGACTTTCTTTTTGCGGACGATACCACAAGTATTGTAACTGGAACGTGGGAAGAAGTTGTCCAGAGTACTGAAAAGACTATTGATGAAATAAACATCTGGTTTCAGGCTAATGGTCTTTGTTTAAATATAAATAAAACGAAATTATTGAATTTTAAGTTGACTGCGACCAGCAAGTTACGTAACACAATCAGCCAGACGATGGATGAGATTGTTCGAGATGAGGTCTGCTTTTTAGGAGTCAGGATCAGAAACAGCCTCAAGTGGAATGATCAAGTGGACCACATCTTGAACAAACTCTCTACTGTCATCTTCTCGTTAAAAGTATTAAAGAATGTAGTTGGAACTAGAACACTATTAAATGTCTTCCATGGTTATTTAATGTCCACAATCCAATACAGCATAATTTTTTGGGGAAATAAAAATTAACCTTTATTCTGTTTTAAAAAAACAAAAATAAAAGCCCTCAGAGTTATTGAAAAATTGAAGCCTTATGAATCCTGTAAAAACTCTTTCAGAAGACTAAAAATTCTAACTGTTCCAGCATTGTATTTCCTAGAAATTGTATCCATGGCAAAGAAAAACGAGAAGATGCTGAGAGAGAGTCACATCCATCATAGTCACAAAACCAGAAACCAGATGGTTCATCTTCAGTATCCGCAACATAGGACAGCAAGCCTAGAGAAAGGAACCCATTATAGCGGACTTAAAGCTTTTAACTCTCTTCCTATTGGAATAAAATGCATCGAGCATCCTGAAAAGTTTAAGAATGCAATAAAAACTAAATTGATGGATGCCGCTCCTTACAATTTAGAGGAATGCTTTATCTGTTGGCGTGTGTAACCATTTTCTTTGCAAACATATTTACAATGCGTCATCCTGGAGTTATGGAGTATGTTAATTCTTTTGTATGTTCTGACTTTCTTCTCTTTTTGATCTTTTTTTCTGAGTACTGTAGGTATTCAATATTTTTGACGTGTCAAATACTGCCAAGCTTTGCTTGATTTTGTGGTGTTACTTGACGAAATCAAAGTAAACTGAACTAATGAAGAAAATCAGTAGTCTATTTAGGTCTACACCAATGCCATGATGAGGAAGAATGCTTCTAAAATTTGCATGGCCATTTCACTGCTAAATTCTGTACTTCGTAAAACTAGATGAGCATTTCAATACTTTTGATCAAGAGATTGGTCTCTATTATACTGGCGGCTCGTGCCCACGAAAATGGTGAAGTGCCCGTATCTTTTACTGTAAAGCAGTCTAGTATGAGTGTTCAATTACTATATTAAATAATTAAATGTATGGATTTGAAAAGATGTATGGAAGACATTTTTGATGCGAATAATTTCACCTAGATGAATTTGCACTTTTGGTAATTAATCGAAGATGAAGATAATTACATCTCAGTGGTAGACACCACTAGTTTCAGTAATGGAAGCATAATTCCATATTCTCATCACAAGAAGAGAGGTCTTTGTATTTGCAAATAACAAATGGAGTATTCATAAGTTTGTTTCCTAACTTGCAATAAACTGATAATTAAGGAGCGCTGCTCAGATTAGAGAAGCATTATTCCTCCATTTCAAAATCGCATCCACTGAGTTTGTTACGACGGTGTTATAGCTCGAGGTTCCATCGCGAGGAATGTTTCCCATTAAGCGAAATACGCTAAAGCGAGAAATTAAGACAGTCTAGCACATTTATTCCACCGCTTCGAATTCGTTGGGGAATGTGTCCCACGCAGAGCAGTGGAAAGCATCTTCTCAGCTAATTATTTCTCACTCGTCAGAGAAAATGCTTCTTGCTATCTCCCTGATAGAACGTTATCAAGAATTTCTCAAGCTGAAAATAATCCTAAGCTATGTTGATAGATAATGAATGTAATACTGTAATTAAAAATTTGCACTTCTTTCAACATTACATTTCTTACTGAAAGTGATGTCCAAATGTCTTGAATGAAGCTCTTGGCTTGCGTATGGCTTGGGTATTTCAGTAATGAGATAATCATTAATCATCAGAACTTCATTGTTTGCGACTACTAATACTGCCAAAACAATTAATTTGAACTCTTAATTGAATCGGATTTATTACCCCTTAACAAAATTCAGTATTCTTCTCTATACATGCTTCTCTATACGGGCAGAAATAAAAATGGTTTATACTGTACATATTCTACTCAACAATACTAATAGATTTTATTGATGCTGTATGGTCAGACTTGCTCTCATTGACAACTAACTCTGTGGTAGAATGTATCAACATTATATTCAGCATAGAACAACCCATATGAACGAAACACCGAATTGGTGAACATCACTCTAGCTTCATTTGCACCGTCCCTTTCACCTTACTAACCCAATAATCCACTGATATGTACATTAAGTTGACTTCATTATTTGCACTAAGCTGTAATGCATATAGTGCGCCATTTCAGTTGTCAGTGTCATTACCGATAATTGCATTAAGAGAAGTACTAGATGTAGTGTAAACATTGATGCGAATAATCAATGTTTGTTAATTGTTTGCCGCGGGGAGCGGGGATCATTGTCTATAGACAGAGACAGAGTACAGATTGCAAGTCCTTTGAGAATTGGGGCGGGCGTACGTATCAATACAATGCTACACACTGTGCTAAGTCAGGTCTCACTGCAGCTCCATGCTAATTTCACCACGTGTGGCCAAGCCAGATTCATGTTGGCTGACAATTGCATTACTCCACCTTATCAATAGTAACAAGAACAATGTCCACTTCACAGTCCATTGCACTCATTATACTCGAATTTGGCAGAATCGATCTTCTACCAGAAAATTTAATATCAGAATTTGGCGATTAAATTTAAGACAATACGATACCGGTATTGAAAATATTGTATTTCAGTGATTTGTTACAGTATAACTTACAATTACAATAATACTCATCAATAATGATGGTATTGCTGATACTGTTATTACAAATAATACTATCAAACTTAACGTTGTAGCTCACTCGAAAGACTGTTCAAATCACTTTTTGAGTAGTTGTGAAGGTGATATTGTGGTAGTTATCCATATCAAATGAAAAGACAAGACGGTGTCAAACCACTGATTTATTAAAAAATCGAGATACCGGTTACGGTTGTTACACCATTATCAATCTCTGGTAAACTGATTGATAACTAAGACTAATCTGGTAAAACTAAGTTCAATAGGTATTGATAATGGTGTAACAACCGAAACCGGTATCTCGATTTTTTAATAAATCAGTGGTTTGAGAACGTCTTGTATTTTCAATCAAATCTATTGAGTTTTCGCTAAAACAAAAGGAATAAGAGCCATTATTAAATTTAAGGGCTGAAATTTTTGGCGATTGAAAGCGCCCCTACATGTACAAAGTATAAAGTTGTACGAAGAGATTCTTACATATTTATTTTATTGTTATTGTGAGTGTATATCAACCTGCGTTGTGCATCAGTTGGGTAAGTTGAGTTGAATTGATCAATTAGCAGATGTGCATTTGATTCAATAGCGATAACATCGTATTAGAATTTGACAGAAGAAAAGGAATCAATTAAATCAAACTCATATTCATTAATTTATTCATAATAGTTTATTATATTGTGTTAAACAGCAATACTATAACCTAGTACTAAAGATATATAGAGATTCCTACACTATACTTGGCTTTGAAAATGTTGTCTGCATATCAAATATTTCCTAGAAATTCATTGATTATAAAAGCGAATTCATGAAGTTCTTATCTGCCTTATGAGAGGAATTGGCTTCCTCCATCAATTATTATTGTTATTAACGCAATAAAAAATGGAATCCAATTATGTGATGAAACGGGAGCTACGTTTACCAGGAATGAATTTTTACAGCGTTTTTTAAGGTGGATGAAACAGAAATTCTTGTCCTGGAGGAATGTATTAATTTATTCATATCTTGGTACAGTGTTTGTTTATGATTTCAAAACTCAAAAATTGAAATATTTCAACTATTTTTAAAAGATAGCAGTGATAATTATTATTGCTAGAGTATATTAGGAATGTTTGTTCATCAAGTAAGTTTGCCTCTTCCTCAAGCAATAGCAGCATTCTTCTACTCTCTTCTCAATTAAATATTTAATTGACTTACTATTCTGTACAATATAAATTTATTGTAAATAGCTATTGACAAAGTTGTAAACCTATAAATTACATGATTGAACTACCTATACATTACTCATAGAAAAAGAATATGTCAAAAAGGAGAGGTATGAGGTGAGGCTTATGGTTGTTACTGTACTATGATATACAAAGCATATGATATGATTCATGATATGGATGTAGAAGTATGTATTTATACTATGTATCACCGCAGCCTCACCTTATTTGACATGTTCTTACCCTTATAGACTCCTCATAAGTTGATGGAGACAATAAAAATTGATTAATTGATTAGGTCTAATAAAATTATTTCCGATTCAATTAAGTGGTAACCCATGACAATTAATCTAAAACATTTTTTACTATTCAATATATAAAAAATCTAGAAACAATATAGTAAATATTTCTTAAATTTTATGTTAAACCTTTAAATTCCCAACTGTATTAAACCCAAAATTATATTGCAAGTACAATTCAATTGAGATGTGATCATGTGACAATTCTGATCTGTTAGTGGTCGGCTACAGAGGAACTATACATAAACCTTGATCCAAACTAGGACTTCCTGATAAAGATAATACAAGTGAAATTTGTTCTACACGTTTCGTTTTTGTGATGGAATTACTATTGTGATATTCCAAAATACTAGTATGATTTCAATAATAGTGTGATATTCCAAAATACTAGTATAATTTCAATAATAGTGACTACTGAACACTAGCTCAGTGATTTCAATAAAGCAGATTAATACATGATAGATTATGCAATACAAGTATTATCACAATAATATGTTATATGTTCTACATACGAGAAATTCAGGAACATATAGGAACTGTATTTTCATCAACTTGAATGAGAACGTTGAAAAGTCTTATACACTCATTACATATTCACTAGCGGGGTTTCACAGTTTTCGTAGATGGTGGTGGAATCTTGGAAAATCCAGCTGCATCGAAAACTGGCAGGACATCTCGAACCCTGAGGCTGGCAGCTGTCATAGCATCTATTAGTCGACTGGAAATATAAAAACAAATTAGGGTGGAATTCCCAGAATTACATGTACTGTATCTTAAATCCTAGGATCTTGGGTAATCAGCCCGTTCCGCAAGGAGGTTAACCCATGAGTTTCGTGATTCATCGGTCATCTGTGGATTTGGAATTTAATGGAATTCACCCAATCTCCTTGAATTCACCATACAAAAAAAAAAAAAAAAAATAGGAAAGTATTCTCCTTGAAAATAACTTGATATTATATGATTCACTTGATATAATAAGTGACCTGAAAATGATATTTTTTATGTTGAAGTGAGTCATCTGCTAAAAGGGATTGAACAATTTTGGTTTTTATTCGAAAGCTACTCTCTCCTTTTTGAAAATTGTCGGTCTTGTTATGACTTTATTCTAGAAAGATGAATAATCAAGAGGTAAGTCACATTAGAAATCTACGGAGCAGTGATCATCATGAACAAATGACAAGAAAACTTTGAGAATATTGTTATGATATACCTGAAATTGAATAATTATCTTCAAATTTGAAATAAAAAAATATTCCAAATAATATTATAAATAGAATGTTATCAAACTTTTATTATTGAAGAAGCAATCATACTTCAAATGATAATTATATCTATGCAATAACATATTTAAGCCTATCGGATTATACTGAATTTTCTAATGTTGGGCGCAATATATGCAATCCCGCATTACACATTGAAATTCGATCCATTAAAATAATATGTTGGCCTATCTCGTTAACAGATAATAAAACTCGCCAAATAGGGAATAAAAATGACTTATTGTTGAAAAATATAATTCGAGTAGAATTTTCATTTCCACGTTCAATTTATGAATCGGAAATTAGTATTCATAGCTAAATTTGCATTTCCAAATGTAGCCTAATTTTTGAATATCAGATTAATATTCATAAACTTAAAACAGTCGCCTTCAAGTAAAGTAGTCTTTGAGATCTTCGTGAAAGAGATTTGACTGGAAAAGTTTTGAATCAACAAGTGAGAAATCTTCTTTTTTATCTGGAATGAAAGTGAAAGAGCCTCTTAATGGGGAATCTCATTCATGGAGAATAAGACTCCTCATGCCTTATTAAAGAATTGGGAATCCTCTTGAAAATAAGATTGGCCTGCTGTAATTCAAAACCTGGGCCCTGGCTTATAAACATTTACAGCTTGTTTTTCTGAAGAAAAACAAGTGATTGGGATTGTAGATTCACCAATAAAACGTTCGATTTACAATGTTCCAAATTTTGGAAAAAACAGCTGTTGCCTATGTTGAAAGTACATCAATGGCCGACTTCAAGGTTTCATATTTGTGGTTTATGATATTATTTTAGCGACAAAAATTATTTTTTTCACAAATTTCACAATAAAAATAACAATCGATATTTATATTCATAATAATAACAATCGATATTTATATACATAATAATATACCAATTTATTCATCAAATCATCGCATTGAAAGCAAAGTTTTGTGTTTTTCATGTCATAGCAACTAGACAGCTGAGGTTGTAAAATTTCCGAATTATGGGAAACGTTTATGAGACAGAAACACCAATAACATTCACGAATTATTGAGTAATGTGGATTGTAAAATGTTTATAAGCCAAGGCCCAGAGGTTTTAAACTCTAAGAATGTAACGTTTTTTTTGTTTTTTTTTTGTAAAACTAGCTGAGGAATCGAATAGAACGTAAACTATTAGAAATTTTCAACTTCAATAATCAATTATAGGTAATAACTTCAATAATAGGCAAAATGTGGAAAAAAACAAAAAACTTTTCAAGAACCCTGTACTTCGCCGCTCTAAGAAACCGTTGGAAACCCATAGTAATCTCATTTGAATTATCCAAATTTAAGATTATTTCCAGCCGTATCCCTTATTTCTTAGGAGCCGGAAATGTGTTTTCCCTGGACTACAATGACTCTAACCTGTTATTGGCCATTGACTTGCGACCTCCAGATCTGCCCACACCGAAGCCGGCGGCTGGCTCAGTCGGGAAGAAGGTGGCACCATAGAAGTCGAGTCCGTTTTGCAGCAGGATGTTGCACTCTTCGAGAGAGGCGAGGGTCACTCGGATGATGGGCGGAGGGCCTCCCGGATTGGCCAGCTCTGATCCCTTGTCTTGGCTGTCTTTGCCGCGTTTCTCCGCTTGATTCGTATTCCCTGTTCAAGAAAATATATCATTATATTGTCAATTTTTCCATATTTTCCAGTGATTATTGCAATTACTTTAATCAAAGAATTCTGTCTGGACAGGAAATAACTTTCGAGATGCAGAATCACTTCAGTGGGAGAGGAAAGTATAAAGAGGAGAAGGAAGAAGGTGAGTAGGACGAGGAGAAGTAGAAGAAGAAGAAGAAGAAGAAGAAGAAGAAGAAGAAGAAGAAGAAGAAGAAGAAGAAGAAGAAGAAGAAGAAGAAGAAGAAGAAGAAGAAGAAGAAGAAGAAGAAGAAGAAGAAGAAGAAGAAGAAGAAGAAGAAGAAGAAGAAGAAGAAGAAGAAGAAGAAGAAGAAGAAGAAGAAGAAGAAGAAGAAGAAGAAGAAGAAGAAGAAGAAGAAGAAGAAGAAGAAGAAGAAGAAGAAGAAGAAGAAGAAGAAGAAGAAGAAGAAGAAGAAGAAGAAGAAGAAGATAGAAGAAGAAGAAGAAGTAGAAGAATTACAATAAAAAGAACGTTCAAGAAAAAAGAGAAGGAGGAGAAAAAAAGATGAGAAACTGGAAAAGATTAAAAGGTATGATAGAAATATTAGGTCGAATAACAAATGAGAAGAGAAGACAAAATTAAGGAGAAGGAAATAACAAAGAGCTGGAGGAGAGGTGATAGGGAGAAAGGAGAATTAGGATTACAAGAATCATATTCAGGAGAGGATTAAGAATTGGAAGAAGTAGGAGAAGAAGAAGGGAAGGAGGATCAAAGGGTTGAGAAAAAAGGAAAAGAGAAGAAAAGAGAGAAAGAGTTATAAAATGACATACGAATCTGAACGAATTTGGAATGTGACGTTGATCTGAAATTATAATAGAATTATGTTGAGTAAATTGGATTACAGCTACCTAATGAGGTATGATTATTCGAATATAATTGATGACTATTCAATCATTTTGAAAATGCAACGTTTTTCAATTTTTTGTAACAGACCTACGGCTGATCTTTATTCTACGGCTGAAGTGTCCATAATTTTGAATAAAACATAAACAAAATCTATTGTCTCAGTGATTTCAACACCAATTAGATTTAGTGGGATGTTATTATTAAAAATTATTATTTTTTGCTCTGACCTGATATGAGCTGTGGTATGGACGAGCCACTTGGACTAGTGACAATGCCAGAGGTAGATGTATAGAGTCTGGCCACCTCGACAATCGATTGGAACTTGTAGAGAGAGTGTCGAATGTCCTCTTCAGGCACCTCCTCCGGAACGTCAAGCACAAATACTACAAATGTCTTCTGAGGTCGACATGGAATCGGAATCTGTAAGGTGATAGAAATCAGATTTTGCCATGCTTTTCACACCTTCAAGGTACAAACGGATTGAATAATTGACATACATGAAATTGTTCCGACACACTACAATTTCTTCAATTTTCGTCTCTCACTATTTGCTTCAATTGAATTACTCAAACCAAAAAATACTAATTAATAGCTGTTAATTTCCAGAAGAGATCTGAATTATTCATTCAATGACTAATTAGAATTGAATCACAATTAGAATCCAATAGATTAATATCATTAGATAGAATCCATTGATTTACTTTCACAACGAGATTTTACAGTACGCTAACTTCATTGACAAATTAGTTATGATTCATTTTACTCCATTTAAATTCTTTATAAGCAATTCCATCTGATTTCTTCGTTAACATATTGATTAAATTGGAATAATTACAAAAAAATAGTTATAGAACCTTTTTCGAATTTTCTATAAGCACAAAAAGCAATTCTCCAACACCAAAAACATAAGAAACTGTGATAGCCTGAATCATAATACTGCTTAGTTGATCACATAGGAACCCGATAATTAAATATTGAATACATGAAATTGTTTAGAGAAGATTCTTTTCCATTATATAGAATTTAAAGCTTAATGTATTTGCATGCTCTATTGTGTGATAATAAAGACTACCATATTTTGTATGGGCTGATATTGCATATTGATATAATTTATCATACATTTTTATATTGTATTGTGTGGTGTATTGTTCATTGAATATCGTGAGTTCAAGTCACGAACACTGCCAACTACTGTAATTGTGATGGGTTATCGGTATTTAACCGAATACAAATTCGTGAGGTCTAATATTAGGTAAATATAAATTTACCTGAAGAGTTCTCCCCAACAATGGAAGCCATATTACACTTTTTTGTATTGAATTAATTTGGAAAATACATATTCAAATTATGATGCGCAATGGCGAAACAATTATCAATAACTTATGCACAAAAAACTACAGCTTATCTCTATATATAAAAACGAAATTGCACACATTCATTCATTCATTATCAGAACTAAAAATCCACTGAACCGAATGCATTCAAATTTGGTAGGCATGTTCAGTTGGACTTCTAGACACGTACTAAAAACGGATTTATGATGTTTGAAATTTTATGAACCTTGATACGACGAGATGGTTCAATGGTTCAGCGAGATTATAAGATGAACTAATTTGGAAGATGTTGAATTAAGTTTCAAACTATGTCCTATTCTTGGCCTATTTTTGGAATTTTCGGGGCTTCTCTTGGATCTTCCAAGAACCAATTGGCAGAAAATGTGAAAATTTGGCAAACAGATTCAGATTAGGTCTAGGAATGATGTGTTCAATAAATTCCGAACCCTTCTGAAGTTACGCCTGTAATGAGGTTTTCCAATGTTTGTAATTTTCAATTTTGCATATATCACGGAAACGACTGAACTAAATACGTTTAAATCGTATACCAAGGTTGAAACGAGGTAATAGAACAACTAATTCTAAAGGATTAGCTGAAAATACCCTGGTTATCTCTTAGCTTACACTTATAGAGGACTTGCAGGCGAGCGAAGCGAGCCTGTTTGACTCACTGACACTGCCGATACTGACGGGGGTCCTGACTAGGCGTTAATAAGGCAAGCGCAGCGAGCCTGCTGGCTAGTATGTTACATGCACGTTATTTGCAACTAGTGTAAAGTGTAATTAGCTCCAGTTAACTCGCATCTAGTTTATTTGAAACTAGATTGTCAGTTATTGTGGACTATAGAACAAATTACATTATAAAATATAATGTACGAGTACATTATGCTGAATATTGTGGTGGTTGATACAGGAGAAAATGTAATTATATTGCAGTTGAAGCCACAGTACCCTAGGCTTAACCTAAATTAATGAGAGTTGAATATGAAAACGAAACAAACACATTCCATTTATTTTATATCATCCTCGCTATGCTGAACATCATTTCACCGACAAGATGTAGATAATATTAATAATTAATAGCTTGAACATAATTAATTCAGCTCCATCCAGTTGGTTTATTCGAAATAGGGAATCTGAGTTTTAGGCACGTTGTAATGCGGTTGGAACGCTTTAATAAACAAAGGGATGCCAATTAGTATCCGACAGATTGCCCCCACATATGTGGCAGTCTGCATCGTTAAGCCATTACTGTTTCTAAAGGTAGAACTGTACCGTGTTTCTACTTTATTAGCATATCAAAGGTTCTATAAATTCACATCTCGAATAGTGTACTCTAATAAAAAGTTATTAAATCTATTATTAGTCCAGTCAAATTAAGCAAAAAAAGTAAAAGTCGGAGAACCCAGCTGAAAATTTGCAGATATGATCAGAAAAAGGCGCTAAATAACATACTAAAAGTCCCCAAGAGTCCCTGTGAGCTTCGGCCGCCATCTTGAAAAAACCGTGAAATTTACCTACTAGGAATTGGTTTTTCGTGAATTGTGACCGAACCAAGCGTCGGACGAAAAACTTTTATAGGACCCTTTTTGTAGAAAATAAAATTTGGAAATAAGAAGACCAATTGCAACTCTGTATCTTTAACCGTTTTTAAGATACAATGTTTTTTAAATTTGACAATTTTTTCATAGGATCGAGAATTTGAAATTTTTCTTACTCAAGAAGTTTGTTACTATAAATTGAGCACTCGTACATCCGTATTTCAAAATCCTTCTCGGCTAAATTCATTTCTCTTTCATTTAAGACCAATTCTATACTTCTATGTTCAATATTTTTGGTGTTACAGCAATTTTAGTAAATCCTTACACCCCCAAAAACTCAAAAAATTGCTTATTTTAACATAAAAATCTTATTAAAAAAGTTGGGATTTGCTTATACTTTTTGAATACTATTCCTGGGACCCTAGGCTGTCATTAGCTATGTTCATACGACCAAAAGTATCGTAGGATTCTTGTGGGGTGGGTCAAAAGCATCCCCTATATTCTAACTTATATATATTTATTCATAACTTTTGTACGGTAGGTCTGATTTCATTGTGTGATATCATTGTGGCGATATAAATTGATATATTATATGTCAAATTTGATGAAAAAAATGTCATGTTATAATGGTACTGTGTGTAATAATACCTCCTCGTTGAAACACACCATTTTTACATTTAAGTGACTCCCAATCGGGAACCTTTGGGCGCAAAAATTTGAAACTTATGATGAAATGTAGAGGAAATTTTCCTCTTTCATATGGTTGGTATCAGAATTCCGGGTCTTCTCTCTTGAGATTGTAAGTAGCCAGTTTTTATCATTGATTTTCAGATAAATTTGCACCTTCTTCCAATATTATTGAAATTCCGGTAAGAATAAGCCTCGAGCAATCAAATTTAATCATACTATTCAATAGAGGATGAATTTCCCTACAATTTAAGACCAAAAAATAGCTCTACCTCTATTAGTATCCAAGTTATAATTTAATTAATTATTTAACATTTTGAAGCAATTGAAAAGATTTTTGGGCAGTGTTATAATTAACTATTCATCAAAGGAATACAATATACCATATATGATATTGAAGAGCATATTTTTCTCAATAAAAGAGAAATGAATTTCGCTGAGAGGGATTTTGAAATACGGATGTACGAGTGCTCAATTTATAGTAACAAACTTCTTAAGTAAGAAAAATTTCAAATTCTCGATCCTATGAAAAAATTGTCAAATTAAAAAAAAAATTGTATCTCAAAAACGGTTAATGATACAGAGTTGCAATTGGTCTTCTTCTTTTCCAAATTTTATTATCTACAAAAAGGGTCCCATAAAAGTTTCTCGTCCGACGCTTGACTCGGCCACAATTCACGAAAAACCAATTCCTAGTGGGTAAATTTTACGGTTTTTTCAAGATGGCGGCCGAAGCTCACAGGGGACCCTTGGGAACTTTTAGTATGTTATTCAGCGCCTTTTTCTGATCATATCTGCAAATTTTCAGCTGGGTCCTCCGACTCTTACTTTTTTTGCTTCATTTGACTGGACTATATATCTAGCAGGATATGTAGGGCTTATAGGTCATATTCAACTCTAGGGAAATTCTTTTATCATTCGTTGGAGTAAATCAACATAAATAATTACTGTCTCCATAGACTCGCTTTTCTTTAAATCTTGTTTCGTAATTTGGGAGTGAAATTAATTCAAAGTGAGAGTTGAATGATTTTCAGCTCATTCACAGGGAGAATCAGATGACAATAATATTAGAGATAGTATCGATAGATAATTGATAAAAAGAACAATGCTTTCGATGAATTTTGAATGGGATATTTTGTTTCAATCTAGAAGTTGGGGGTGAATAAAAAAACTCAATAACGAATAAATAAACTCAGCTTGATTCATATTCCATGTTCTACAGTAATCCTCAGTTCCTCTTTTCTAATTCCTACTTGTAAAAGTTCTTATATCCTATATGGGCAAGGATCCATCTGGTTAAGGATGTAATCTGGCTTTTGTCGCTTTGAGAATAATGGGCAACGCACCATCGAAATAAACTGCTGTAATACGGTGGAGTTCGGATAGGAATTGAAAAAAACCTATTCATAGACTCTGAGTTGATAAATTTGCGTTGTATCAACTATTACATATTCATCAGTAAATATTTATGAATGATCATTATTGATGAGAACAGTATTAATATACAACATTTGAATAATTGAAATTCGAGATTAAAATATTACTGAATTTGTGCTCGATTACATTAGCATACGTCATCACATTATTATTTCGAGTTCTGTACATTACATTATAATAGTTGAAAACTAATTTGATTTGAACTGATAGCCCAATGAAATTAAATGGAAATATTATTTATTAGGCGGAATTAGGACTGGGAAGTCCTTTCCATCACTCAACCTTAATCCAGCCCAGTCAACTCATATTTGTAGTCACAGATTGCTGTATAACTCTAGATTCACCCTCCAGCACATGAAAGGATGATTTCGTTATGGTAGAAAATATCTGTTTAGGGTTGGGGCTAGTATAGTTGGACTGACCTTTTTATAAAATCGAGCACCGGTGACTTTGTGAAATCCCTTTTTGAAGGTGGCCTGGTAGTCGTCTGGCTCGGCGAACTTGAATAGTATGCCGGTGGCGGTCTTGGTGAGCGAGTAGAGGCCCTTGAAGTTCATCTTTTCGCAGATGGCTGATGCCTTCTCCATGTTAAGCTCGTGGCTGGGCGTAAGCAGGAAGGCGCCCTTGGACAGGAAGTGGTCCGGATCGGTGGCGTCCGGCTCCGAGTCCGAGTCATCGTTGTCGCTTCCGGGCGCGTGCAGGTGGGCTCGCGTACTGCTACTGCTGCTGCTGCCTCGCACATCTGCAGCTGACGCTGACTGCTTGACGGAGGCTGCCGCCGCTCCGCTGTCCGCTCTCAGCATGGCTGCACTGCTGCTGCTGCTGCTACTGGCGCTGCTCGCCTGTGACCCGGTCGGACTGACGTCTCGCGACGCGCGTCTCGGCTCCTCTGCGCCCGTTTCCTCCTCGCTTGACATTTTTGTACTTGCACTTGCTGTAAATTTAAATATCCCTGGCCCCCCACACCTCCCACTCCCCCACTATCAAACCGAAAAAACTATGCCACAAATTGCATCTCCGCCTATACCGCTGTTTTGCATATGTCGAATTCAACTTGCCTCCAACATAATTCACTACTGTCGAGCTACATTACACCTGAAACAATGTACGTGTGACTACATTTCACACAACATGAACCTGGATAGATACGTTGTCATTCCATTCCCCAGGAATTTTTCTCAAAAAGGAACATTTCAAAAGAGACACCCATCCTATAGATTTTCTTTCTCTACGAAAGAAAATGATCTATATGAGGCGGTAAATTTGTCAAGCTTATATCCTATTGAATTGAGTTGTTACTATTTGAATGAGTTATTGACTTGAAATTAGTTCTACTCAATAAGTTTTCATAAATTGAATATTTAGATTTATCTTTGAAGCTATTTTCTTCCAATAATGAACTATAGCAATTTTGAAACAGTCAAGCTCTTCAGATTTCCTTTTCAGCACCAGCTTATTCCAATCAACACAACGACGAGACGAATAATCGAAATTAATTCAACTTATCATTCATTCATTACTCTTTGACAGAGGAATTTAAATTCTGTACACGATTTTAATAACCACATTCTATAATTGATAAATAAAATGAGAATCAAATACCTTTTTAAAAACTTTAAAATTATTATTCTACATACATGTTTTGGGACTTATTTAATTATAATTATTATTATTCTATTCACAATGATAATGGGCTGAGTCCCGAAGCATGTATGTGGAATAATAGTCTTTGAGTTTTTAAAATTGTATTTGATTCTCATATTATTTATCAACTATTTTAAATAGCTCTAAGTTTTAAAGTTTAATTTCCACATTCTTGGAGATCAGATTTTTTCTTACAATTTAGGACCAAATTTATAATTTTTTAACCAATAATGAATCGAGCTGAAGTCATTTTTCTGTTGTGCTAGAATATCTTCTTTCTCTTCGAGCTGAAGTAATTTCCCTATCGTTCCAGAATCTCTTTTTTGGACAGACTACCTATTGTTTAAATTGCAGAGAATGGATTCCTCCTTATTCTTATATTTTGCTCAAACTGATTACTTATGCATCCATTAATGCTTTAGAAGTATGACCTTTCACAAATACAAAACGTTATTAAAAGTTGAAAAAGTATTAGTCGAGAAGTATCTTCTATTTCTCTGTTTATATTCCACTTCACGATACACACCATTTGGTATGGACAAGACAAATAAAGTGAATTCTTCTTTTGTGAAGGAGAAATTCCTTACTGCAGCTCTTTCAAAAACTCAGGTATCATCATGAATAAGAATTTGGATTTGTCAGAAAAGGATAATAAAACATGAAAAGCCTACCTGATACACTACAGCGCTGTCAAAACTATTGCTCAATATTTGTTTTCTCCCTCCAAAGTCATCAATAATCACCCAAGCACATATTTCAAGCTCAATCAGAGGCTTTTTCGAATTGTCAAGCTTGTTAGGGATATTTTTAAATATGGTAACTCATACCAAACTAATCCAACAACGATTTTGAATTACAGTTTTTTGAAAGCGAAAGCGAGAGCCAGACCCTGTTGTTGAACAAAGCAAATCTATCAGAATGGAACTCGCTGTTTGTCTCATTGCCAATTTCGACTTTGCTGGGGCTAGGTGAATAAAGCAAGAGAATCAAGCCTGCTCGCTAGTTGATAATGGGCTTAGAACAATAATTCAGTTAACATGCATAAGCTGAGTTAACATTATCACATTCCTGATTACTTCAGTAGAAGGTGAATAATATTTATATTTTTGTTGCACTTATGAAAACGGATGAAATTTAATCTCAATTAATTCACATCCAAAAACTGTAAAGATGTCTGACGAGAAATATCAAGCTAAACTAGAATATTGATCAGATATTAAGATGCGCAGATGTAGATAGCTTCAGTGTTTATGCCAACCAGCATTGGCAGTTTAACAATGTCTGTGGAAGCAGACTCCCACTTGCCAGCTCGCTTTCGGAAGGACATACTCCCGCTGAATATTCGATAATTTGACAGCAATAATTGTTATAAATCATCATAGTATCTGTGGGCGAGGCTTTCCTGTAGTTGATGGGTGCCGCCTCCCTTCCTGTCACTAATCCTTTTCGCTTTCCCGTGAACTCGGGTTCAACGCTTACTTAGTGATTCGAGTAGGCGGCATCAAAAAGTCAACTTTGTGTCAGAAATTTCTGCTGAATTTTAATGTCAGCATTGTCTAGTCTAGACCAGTTACATCAAAATACTCAGTTACTGATCACCTGAATGGATTATAATTCATTCTTCTCGTTTCTCATTTAATCATGGATATTTTTGATATCGTCTATCAATCATCACTTCATCGACATGGAACGTCATGGTGCTCGCTTTATGGTTAGTGCTTTTTTATCATAATAATAATGATGATGAATCGATCACAATGATCGATTTCGATGGAGATAGTTTAATCAAAGATGGTGACCATTATTTGTTTTTTCTTCTTTTCTAATCGACGGCTTCGTAGCTTTAGCTGCGGGACTCTAGCGTCTCGAGCCATCACAGCTTTATACTTATAGGCTATAACTATATATCATGGGGGTGCCGTGGCTGAGTGGGTTGAGTGCTGGCGTTGCCAGGTCAGACCAGGAATTTTTCTCATGCCGTATTTCGGATGAAAACGTTAAGCCGTCGGTCCCGGCTGCCTGAAAACTGTCGTTAAGTCATGTCCAAGGCCCTGAAATTGAAGCTTTAGCTATGGAAGTGCAGGTAGAGCTGCGCAGCTCGAGCCGTCGCTGAGGAATGCTTCCCCTAGAATATCATAGAATCAAGTATTGATAGTTACTTTTATAACGTATCCACAAGATTTTCAAATATTAGATATTTTGCTTTCCATAAGTAGAATCGTTGAGAAAGCTTTAAAATCCTATAATGTGTGAAGTAAACGCGTGAGAGCTAAAATTTCCCTGATGGAATTCAACGGGATTGATAGAATAGAAGGGTTAATGAGTAAACATTCGAAAGCTGAACGGAAATAATTAATCTGATCGCATATTTAAAATACTTTCAACTGTTATTTGTTTATTCATAATACGTTTACACAGCAATGGCGGTACAGTGACCCCATTCACATAAAACACGTCATAAAGATTAATTTTTGGAAAAAATAGTAATTACATTGGATTATTAATAAAAAATTATGATCGATCATAAAATTATCTTATTTACTCACCACTTTACAGCGTGTGGATAGTTATACAGACAACAAAAACAACAATATTGTTTCCAATATTTGTTCAACCAATTCCGTCTGTTTAATCTATGCTGACAATTCTAGTTTTTTTAGTTTACAGAATTATTGCAGACCATTATTTATCTTTATTTTCATTGAGCTTCATTTGTAATGAAATATAATACTTAATCTATTCTTCATTTATTTATTATTCCGACTAGTATAGGTGCTATATTGATGATGAAGAAGATGATCTACAGATAGAGTGATGTGGGAGTTGGTCTTTTGGAGAGTTCAGCATCATCCAACTTACAGACATGACGCCAGACACCAGAGACGCCTCAATTAGTGAAATAATCAAATTATTCATAGATTTATAGTTCTGTGTACAATCACAATAGACTCTATAAATACCTTGGTGTTATTGATTATTAATTAAATTTCATTCCAATTAAGATTATCATGTAAATTAATCTATTCCATTTACAACCTGGGTAAATGCATTCAAATTTATTGGATTTATTATCCCTTCATTCTCTTATTAGAGTACAAAACTGGTATCAATAGAAAGGAATAAATAGGCAATCGTCGAAAACTAGTTGAATTTCTTTATTTAGGTACATGAAAATAAATAGACCAAATTTCTGTTCTGCCTCAGGTTTCCACTTTAAGGAAATAATAATCTTATCTTATCAGGAATAAATTATCATCAATTTTGAATTAGGAATTCATTGTAAATTTTCCGATGTTACATATGTCTGTTGAAATGAATAAAAAAAACAATAGCAAAGTTCAGCAACAAATAATTCTACTATATGTTCTAGTAGGCTATGACAATAAACTTCAATTTACCTCCTCTAGTTCATAAGAGTTATTACTCCATGTCTTTGTGTGTGAGGTTTCAGTCAAACCCTCGAAGTCAATTTTTTCCAAAAATTTCTCTCAGATGGAATTCAATAACGTTTGAAATGTTCTACCTTTTCCAGTAATTCTGGAATTAGTATGGGTATCCTGATGGGTAATACCTGATGGTATCGGGGTGGGTGATACCATCCCGATTGGTATGCTGTCGGGATGGACTTTCCACAAGCATGCCGAAATGAGAAATGAATTTTTACTATTCAATTGCGGACTGTGGAAAGAGTTGATATTATGAGTGCGCTGCTCATATATGCCATGAGTCGATAGGTTTTTATGTGAATGGTGGTGGTGGTGGTGTGATCTAGGAGAAGAAGAGTGGAAGAGGAAGGAGAAGAACAAAAACAATAAAAAGAAGAACAAGGGACCGAACAGTCAACCAGCCATATGGTGGCAATGGCAAATAATATGCATCCCCATCCCACTCCCACCCTTTTAAGCACCCACGTCGACAGGGTAGGCGAAGGGGTGGTCGACGTCCAGTATTGACTTTCAACGAGCTTTCCCGATCCAACCCGAGATTCACCGAACTACTCGTGCACTGCGCGCCGGCTCTGTTCGTTCTTCTACGAAGTGAACTCAAATTTCCTTCCCCAGTCAAGTCTGAAGGCTTCAGGATAGTGCGCATCTAGAAATCAGAATTCCTAACGAAGCGAACGGTCTGTCCCAGATGTCATCAGAGAAAAATGCACAAAGACATTAGATTTGTAAACGTTTTCGTTGCGGCTGCCATCGAACGGTGACCAATCAACCAGTTGCGCCTGTCCTGCCATCTACATTTCTGCCGGCACAAGTTGTAAACTTGTCCAGGTCAGCGTTACCTTCAAATTCTTCTCAAACTTCATCAATTGTAACCCCTCCATCTATGAAAATCATAAAAACAATAATTCTTCACCTCATTTCATCCATAATAACATATTTCCACTGCCTGTTACTCACTTTTATCGAATGATGTTCTACAGTATGTTACGCGTTCGAATGTATATTCTCAAAATCAACTGGTAGTTTTTCCCTCATTCAACTTTCATATTGATGTACATGAAAAATTGTAAATATTGATGGGAAATCAGGAATGAAAGAACCTTCCAATGAATGTTTTTATATGGTTTGTGATTGAGTTGAGAAATTTTTGTTTTACAAATCTTTCAGGGTAGATGAATAATTGTGGAAGAAAAATTATCATTTCCCTGATAATACACCTGAAGGTTAAGTATTATGTTGTTAGGATCTAAGATATTGATGTGTAATAATTTCTGCAGCTTATAATGATTAATAATAATAATAATATTCGTGTAACCTGGCTGGCTCAGGTCTGGTGTCAGAGTTTTCAGGTTGCTCCTGATTAATTTTAGGGCCTCTGACATAACTTTACGACTATGTTCAGGCAGCCGAGACCGACGGATAACGTGTCCATCCGAAACATAATAATTAATTATTTATGGTTGACGATCTGACTAGCTTGAGTGAATTACATCAATATGGACCTTCTTCATCTGTCCTCTCCAATTCCAAGTTCATATTAAAGATTATTAATAAGTTGGGTAAATGGTATTGCATTGAATGAAAAGCATCAGGATATAAGAGGATATAAGATGATCGATTTTGTCGGAAGATCTTATTAGCTCATAAGATCTGAAGCGAATTAATTATTACCACGAATATTTATGCTTAAACAAGTATCGAGAATCCTAGATCGATTCATCTCTGCTGAAGTACGATGTTGAGCCGGATGGGGTTTTGCAAGTGGGTTGGCTGAAGGAGAGGGGGGGAGACTCCAACAGGTTGAAGTCTGTATCAGGAATGCGCAGACTTCGCAGTTTACTGACAAGAAGTGGTTGACTGAAGAGGAGGGGAGTCGACGATCCAAACTATTTCTGCTCCTATTCTGATATTTTCTGTTTCATAAATTTCCATCTCAATCAAGCCTTCTCACAATTTTTGAGATTTCAAATTATAGGAATTTCAATTTATTAAATTTTGAATTGAAATTAAAATTTTGAATTTCACTTTCAATTGCAATTTTATTATGAAGAGTTTCTCAATTTGTAGCGGCTTGCTAACTCCAATCATGAATATCACTAGAAATTGAATAATTAAGTCAATACGAGCTTGTTTGTTGGGTTATAGAAAGGAAAAAGTAATAATTATTATTGAATCATTGTTTGTCCGCTTCTACTTCATTCATCGTAAAAGATTCTCAAATTGCATTTGTTATTATTAAATTCCTCAAAATCATCGTATCAATATCGAATGCAATCAAGGATATCAGATTCGTTTCTAATATACAATATGTTTTTTGTCTCCAGCAACATTGGAATTTATGAAAAATTAGAACATTGACAATATTTATGCTCGATAATAAATGGTAAAATTAAGATTACTGTGTTATTTGTATTTGCTGATTAGGTAGAGTGGGAGTGAAAACTTCTCAGTCATAGTCACAAGTCACAACTCCGCCATTATAAATTACTCGTATCATTTAATGGAACGTGAAGTCAGTATCGTAGAACCATTCATGAGTATTAGCGTAGACTAAGTATTACCAAATTTAGGGTAATACGCTAATAATGAAATTGAGAGAATAATATCCTGTCAAAAGAACAGCTCCCAACTCAAGGTAGCTTCCTTCGAACAATGAAGTATTGATCAGATAGTAACGTTCGCATATTATGTTTTCATCAATGATTCTTTTTGTTTAGCGAGATTGGAGATTAAAAACTTTGATCCACCGCAGGAAAGTTGAGCTACACCTTGCAAGCTACATCATCATCATCTTTCTTGCTGGTGCTTAAAACTGAACATGTTCCTTGCAGCATAGTTTCAGAATTTCAGTATTCAAGGTATAAGATCTTATGAAATTCCCACTCATGAAATAAGAAAAGTTTCTTACAATATTCCGCGCTGGAACTTACTCTGGTGAAATGGAGTGAGTTTAAATCTCTAAATACTTGGTCTTGGAAAAGTTTAGACTGCCTGTCAAGATCTGACACAGCCTTAATTTCCCATAAATAACGAAGATATCCATCATTAATTCAAATCATAGTCTAGAAGAATAACAAGGGATTCAGATTCAAAACTATGTTATTCGTGAATAGTTTAAGTTCCAAAAGCAGTAAAATGATTCAATAGACAAACTGAATTAAAAATATATATCTTGCAACATAAATTTTAGGCTTGTACTTTGGTAATGATGATAAGAGATGACAGTACAGGCAATTGGGATTGATGGCCCAATGTTGAGTCTCCTTCTATTCAAAATATATCA
Organism: Sogatella furcifera; assembly: GCA_017141385.1. Classification (NCBI taxonomy): domain Eukaryota; kingdom Metazoa; phylum Arthropoda; class Insecta; order Hemiptera; family Delphacidae; genus Sogatella; species Sogatella furcifera. Next base: position 39,856,170 of record CM029548.1, read on the forward strand.
AGGATGTTGAGGTTACTTCAATACAAGGCGGAATTGCTTCTATTCCACGTTCCTTCTAAGCTTTCGAATTCACCAGGGAAGATTATCAGAAGAATTTCGCAACATGGGCGAACTGAAAGATTACAAAAGATGGACTGCCTCTGGAAGCGCTGTATGTATACAGCTGGACCTGGAAGGGATTCCTCGTATTTATTCATATAAAAATAATGTGAAGAGCTATGTCCAACCTGCGGATCGTTGAACAACTGTAGCGAAAATATGTTTAAAGCATATAATATATGGCAGTAAAAATGTCTCAGTCTCCTGGAATCCACCAAACTACATCTTTTCTCCTTTGGAATCGTCCAGAGAGAAGAATTGCAGGAGCCTGTTTCTCTTTCATGCCCAGGATATTTCAGATGGTTCAGTTTATGTTCAGTATTTCAAAGAAATATTGAAGGTATCAAAATAATATTCCATTTTATTATTCATTCCTATAGGATAAAAATGACTTCAAGACTCGGAAAAATAACATTTTCTCCACATAATATCCAAGTCATCAAGATATCATCGTAGATGAAGAATTACAAGCATTACTTGAATAATTGCGTATGATATAGTGAATTTGATGGGAGTAGGTTTAAAAAAATTAAAATAGCATTTTCATGACTGGGAAATTGAAGAAATTTAATCATTAATATTTGTTTTCCAACAATGTAAAAAATTTGTTGATATTTTTTATCGATTTGCTTGTGAATTGTTGAAGTATTTTTCGTAATGAAGCTATGATATAACGAGATGAGATCGATTATTGAAACATGTTCAAATTCAAATATAAAATGTATTCCCATGCCATAGAATTGAATTTTCAACCAATGACAGCTTGTTAAATGGAACTTGGACTTGAATTAATTTTTAGTTATTGGATGAAATATTACTATTTTTATCAGCTCATCAATATTACATTGTTATTTAGAAGCAGAATAAGCTTTTCACCACATTGTAATACTAGATTAGAATACCTCTAAAGAAATATATTCGACTTACCTGGGCTTAATTGATTGAAGTAGCTAAGCATGATGAGTTACCTTTCTCATTATTGATAAAAAAAGACGTTCATTACAAACTCAATGATTTTAATAAACTCAGAAAATGGTATTACATCTTCAATTCCACAATATTACTCAGGGATTTTGCTGACATTTTAAATTGAATTTTTGAATTTAATGACGTTATAAAGTCAATCAGTCTTTAGTTGTGCAATATTTGTAAAACAAAAACAATTTTCACACTCGTATTGTGAGTTCTTAAAACACTAAGAGGAAATAATGCTCACACAAGGTGTGATTAAATCAGTAATTTCGCTTGAGTATAATGCCTGAAGGAAAATGCCTGCTGAGCAGATGGTATCTAGCTGAATGCGAAACGGTGTTCTTGGAAGGCCGCGTTCGGCAGTCGCCAAATGCCTGCATAGCTTCAGAATTTCTCTACACTCCCAAGTATTCGCAAGTAAACTCATCTCATGTGTCATATTTCACTCCCAACTCTCTCATTAAATCTGCTCCAAGAAACTGCTGCTGCTCCTCATGAATGAAACAAAACTTTGAACGGAAGACCAAGATTCCTGTTCTGGTTGGAAACTAGATTAAGAGTTGTGCATTATTAACGAAAGAGATTGGTGCAAGTGCTTTTCAAGGTTCAGATAAGGAGAAATGAGTTCAATCTTGTATATAATCTTGAGATTTAGATGCTGTAATTCACAAATATCTAGAGCCTTGATATCAAGGTATTTATCACAAGGTAATAAATAAATATTAGATTATATAAATATTATCTTAATGAATATTAAGATACTAATCTTAATAATTCATACATGATGATAACAGCATAAAAACTTCAACGAATTAACATTTTGTAATGTCAATGTCAAACGAAATTATAATATGTAATTGGAATTATAGGTCAGTAAACTTCTTATAATTATAAAGTATAAGTGGTCAAGTGTGAGAACTAATCTCCTTCGAAGTACAGTATATAGACTGTATAACCGAGTCAGTTTCTATGCTTCAAAGTATAGCTTATCCGTTCATACAAATATGATATCAATTTTCTCGTTTGAAGCGCCAGTTGAAGTTTACTGTTTCTTACCAAGCTGTAGCTCACATCATGTGTGCGTGCTAGTGAGAGATTCTGGAAAATTCTGTTACTCGATTTTGTCACTTTGCTTTTCGCTCTCACTAACTCCACGACAAGATGGGATATAATTTTATAAGTTTGCCATTTATCCCGATCTCATTCTCTCCTCATCCGTCGGCTGTTCCCTCTTGCTTCTCTTCTATTTGCTCTGCCGCCTAGCTGGTCTAAACAGTCTCTCTTATAGCAATCCGCTTAAAAGTCTCCATAAGTACACTTAACAAAGTTGTCTGTGACTCTTGTTGCTGCGCCAACTTTCTCCTCTCATCCAATCCTTCGACTTTTTATTATTCCCGCATCAAACTTTCCTTCTAATAGCTTTACATCAGTATCACACGATCTTATTTCGTCGCAGACTCCAACTCTTAATCCTCCTCACTTATTCTATTCTAGTTCTTCCCTCTTTTCTACTCTCGCGTATGTTATTCTACACACTTCACAAACAGCTTACACCAAAAACTGATATCTGAACGAATCGGAAGCCTGTATGTGACATACTAACTCTAGTGATCAGCTACTTTTCTGAATCAAGCACCGATCTTCTTTGAAACGTCTTCAAATTGCTTTGTGAGTTTCATCCTCAATCTCTACTCTCTACATCATCTTCGTACTACTAGCATCTTAAACGTATAGTTTTGAACTTGATAAGAATTCGAAGTAATCCTTCAACTACTAGCAGAGCACAAATTTCTTCTCTCATTGATGAGCCCGATGCAGAATGAAATATAACTGAGAATAGTGCTTTTTATGTTAAGTAATTATCAAAGTACCCTTTTTCAACCATTTTTTAGTGCATTACATGTTCCTACTATTTATGATATGAAAATGACTATAAATAGTCGAATAATGTAATGCACTTAGCTCATACTATTTAGCAGCTAAATAGTTCGAGTAGGAACTCTTAGAGTATGATCAAAGATTTCTGAAAGAAATTTATTGTCGCCATTTCACTCGAATACGTGGTTTCAGTAAGAAGTTCAGTTTTGTCTTAGACGTTTCAGTAAGAAGGCATGTATGAAAATTGTTGTATTATGACCAGAAAGTCTGTCAATTTAGCAATTTCTGGTGTTATAACCATTCCCTAGAACGTCTAGATGTTGTTCAGAAGGTTTCTAGCCAAATATAGCTGATATTTTGGCGTAAAAGCCACCCAAAAGATATTGTTGTAGAAGTTGTAGATATTAGAGTGAAAGTTGATGTTATTCGAATTAATGTTCTCCTAAGACTGTTTCAAATAGGTTACAGAGGAAAAAACACTTTTATACGTCTATTTCATGGCTTAACCTCACTTTTGTAGTGGCTTGTAACCAACAACAATGCATTACCAATTCAACTCATTTTATTATAACATATTATCATTTCTGGCGTTATTATCACGTTTTGGAATGTAAAATTAGCTTACTTTAATGATTGCAACAAGCAGCTTGAGGAATTAAATTAATGAGCATAGAACATCATGTGGCCACTATAGAATCATTACCTGGCCACTACTGAATCATAGTGACCACTTTAGAATCAAAATCGAGTTCTACGAAAAGTTTAATAATTATTTTTTTAATTTAGATATCAGCCATATTAAGTAACAAGTCGATCAAGAAGGATCTGGGCTACATGTTCATTGAGTTTAAGGTGAGATAAAATGATGGATTGGACTCACAATTCTGCATAAACTATGAAAAATTCCTTAAACATGGCCACTACTGGTGCTTTTACCTTAGTTGTATTAGATCCCTAGATATATTTGACAGATTTATGCACATATTGGAAATGAAATCATACGAAATTTATGCTTAAATCAAACATGTTTTTAATTAGATTAGGTATAAATACAATAGGTTTAATTTTGTTTACTGTTATTATTTACACTTGAAAATGGCAAATTAGCCGAAACATGTTGTGTGTGAAATAAAAAATATTTAAAAAAAATATTTTTAAATGGTACACTGATTATAATCATCTACTACCATTTTCATGCCATGTTAAAAATATCCAGTTCCTTTCTACTTCTTTCTTTATTTTTCAGAAGTTCTCAACTTGAAACTTCACATGAGATCAACCACTCGATCGTCTCCTGTGACCTTGTACTACCAGTTTTACAATTTATGTAAGTTCATAAATAATCCACATATTCTGATATTTTTTTATTCATTCAATAATTATTGTTCAACATATTCATCTTATCTTGATCATAAACTTCGTTGTTGACATGATAGAGGACTTACATTATAGAAAAATTCAATAAAAATATTTGGAGGTCATGAAGATGGAACAATAATCTCATAATCTCAAAAAATGAAAATTTCGAGACGACTCGCACTACAAAAAAGAAGGAAGAAAAAATATAAATTTTTTAACTATTCATAATTGCTTGATATAACCATTTTTATACTTATTGGAGTGAGTAAGTATACTTATTGGAACAATTTTTTCTATCAAATCTGAATAAAATTGTTCACCATCAACAAAAACCAATACAGGCCTAAATAAAATTGAACTCCCTATCTTGGTTCTACTTCCAATTGAAGTAACTTCCATTTGCTACAAATCAACAAACGTAGGTCCTATTTGCCACAATGCAGCAAATGAAACTCTAATTTCTTGCAACTTTATTTAAAAATATAGGGGAGCTTCAACTCTATCTCTCATTCAAGTTGAAAGTGGCAGCCGAGTGGCATTTAGTTTCAATTAAATATTCATTCTGCATCGAAGATTCGTTGTGAGTCGTTAAAAGGGGAGAGCAATTAATTGTGTATGGACGTGGACCGGACGATGGTTTGCTGCAGCTCTGATGGTGTGTTGGGGGGTGGGGTGTTGGTGAAGGGGGCTCAGGTTGGGTCTGGGTTTGCAGAGCAGAGCGGTAGCCGAAGATGCAAATCAGGAGCAGAGAGTTGAGTCGATTGGAAGCAGGTGGTTGCGAGGGGTAAGGGGGTTGCTGTGCTAATCTATCTGGGATGTTCAGGGAGAGAGAGAAATGGAGTGAGTTGGGCAAAGGGTATAAGAGAGTGGCAGTGAGTGAGTGGACACAATTTGCCTGATCAGTCTCAGCCGTTTATTGAGCTGAACGCGCTCAGAATGTGACGGCTGGTTTGTCGGTGGTTCTGCTCTCACACTGAACGCAAAATGCCAGCGAAAACATCCATTCTAATATATTTCAACCTCAAGTGTTTGAGTAAAACCTTAAAATTTCTTCAACCTCGATTAGTGAATTACTCAGATACAAGAGGATAGAAGATAGTAAATTGGTAAGAAATGTGGTATTTGTCTTACTTGCTGTTAATGCATGTTTTCCCAACTCACGTAAATAAATTATTCTGCAGTTGCTGAAATGAATAATGATAATTTCATCATATTTATGTAGTTTAAGTTTAGGTCGGACCTAGAAGAAGATTTAAAATGACAGTGGGAAATAATCATCGTTCTCCGATAATAGTATTATGGATGAGTAAAAATGAATGATAAGTTATAGTTATTAATATATCAATAATAGACCATAAATCTTGTAAAGCTATTCCATTCATTTGGATTTTCAGTTTCATAACTATAAAGTGTTAGTATATAGTACATAGCTTGACTGCAAGAATAAAAATAGATTTCCTCAACTGCAGGATATATAAATGAGCTTGATTATCTACTAAACTAGTTGATGTAGAGGCTAAGTAGAAACAAAAAAAATCCCTCTATCTTGAATCTTTTCAACGCCTAACTTAACGATGTACCTCAATTCGTCAGAATTCTCTCTTGAAAAGTTTCCCGAAAAATCACAAATCAAAAATTTATTTCGTACGACAGTCTGCATTTGAATGAAACATTTTAAATAATAATTTCTCAACAGCAGCGAAAGACCCTTCCTTACATGCAGAAAAGTTATTGAAGAAATATTTTTATCTTACTGTTTGATCACGGTAGCTCCTATCTACAATCTTTTCAAGAGCTCTTCAACGCCTGAGAGAGAATTCAAACCTTACGAGTCCCTCACATTTCTGGCACGAACACGCATTTTCAAGCGTGAAATCTCAACGCATCGATTCAAAGAAATCTTTTCCATTACTCATTTTCCACAGTCGAGTTTGTTCTTCTTGAAAATTCTTGGACTATTGAGAATTAATATTATATTTTTTGATTAAGGGACAAAATCCAGTTTATAACAAACTGATTACGAATGTGATAAAAAACTTTTCACGTTGTCGTATGCAATAACCCGGAGATTTATCTAAAATCAATGTTTGAATTCATACTTATTATCAAAACTAGCGGCTCGTGTCCACGAAGTGGCTCGTGTCGTATCTTTCACTGTACAGCTCTTCTTACTGTTAAGCCAGCGATTATTAAGCAAGCTGATAGCCACGAGAAAGTTAGACTCTACGTTCCTGCGCTTATAGATGCGTATTATAGATTTTCTCAATCAATTTTTACTTGTTCTACTTTCATGGAGACTTTGAAGCCTGGAATCGAGTACATTCCGATGGAACATAGAAATAATAATTTGAATCGATGAGAGGAGAATGATAGTAGGGTATTATTGTATCCTATTGGAAGAACAAGGGGTAGATACGTGGAAGGTGAATTACTGAGGAATGTATTAGGTTGAAATCCAACACATTTACGTATTACTAATCAATATTCCAAAACAAAACAAAAACTATATAATATTTGAGATACCTTCCAATAATGTGGTACACCTCTGAATCGACTGGAAGGGTTTTTGTTTATGATCAACAAGTTCACTCCGGATTTGTATTTCCATCTATGAATATGTAGGAGCGCATGACGGGACACTGGCTACATAAGATGAAAGGCCTCTAAAGAGTTTGTTGCTTTTTGCATATACTGGTCCTTAATGGGCGAAGTAGGAGTTGGAGGGTCACTAATGCGTTTAGTGATTCTCTATCTCACTCGTGGACGCTTTGGAAGAGAAGTAGCTCTTTCCACGCCGGCAAGAAAAAACTGAAAACTGATGATGGAAGTTTGACTCGAGTGCTCCCAAATTGAATAACTCTCGAAAAACAACGGTTTCCTTCCCTCGATATTTCGATGTTTGCTAGTGTTCTGTTGCACCACTAGCTAAGTGTTTTTCAATGCATCAGGAAAATTCTGGTACCCCAATCTCGTTATGTCGACTATCGAAAAGTTTATCGATTATGACAATAATCGAAGTTGATGGTTTGCTGGAATTATAATGATTTTCATTATTCAATCGATATTTTCAAACTAGAACTTTAATTAAAAATAAGGTAGACGATTTTACCGAATTCTAAATAATTCTCGTTGATTTTCTCATAAAGACAAATGCATCATTCATGATAAACTTTATTTTTGAAGGATGCATTCTCCAAATTGATGAGATCAAAAATATGATCTGTTTGGAAAGATTTCACTGGATTTTCACGAGAAAAAATATCTCATGAGAAAAATAGCCTTCATGTTCAAACATGGAGTTAATAGTTGGTTTTGAACGAATGAACCAACATTCAGCATTCTTTTTCATTCTTCGAAATCTCATCAAATTTTTAGATTTATTCAGTAACGGATTGGTCTAATCCTTGTGCGCTCCAACAGCTAATGTTGTCAGAGTTATCGTTCAGTTGGTCTAGTTAAATTTTCTAAATAAAAAAGACAATGAAAGTAAGATGTTAGTAAGTTACATCACGTACAAGAAACAGACGTAACCGCCCAACTTTTTGGTGTCAACTATACTGGATCACAACACAATGTTAAATGAACCTGAATTATCTTAGCTCGAATAATAAATAGTTATTATGATTACATCCTTATTCATACATTGTTCTGCAAAAGAAATTGACAATTTTATCAAATTTTAATTTGGATTACTCCGATTTCCTATTTCTGAGAATAGGGGTGTTTCACAACAAATGTAATATAATATCTTGTTCTATTATTCTTTGAGTGATTGAATTATCAAACACATATGGACACAGTTATGGGTAGCTTGATAGTGTTTCAACGTGAATGTTATTAATTCAAAAATAATCTCTGAGGAATAAGTCTGAAAAGACAATTTATCTTTCATATTATATTTGTTGTGTTTTTATCAACAAACAATGTGAATTGAGCATGACAATTGAAAAATGTATTGTTCACTGGTGTATTGTGGCACAAAAACTGTATCATATTTGTATGTGCAGCGGTTCAGCCATTCATTCAGCGTTTGGGAAATTATTAAAACATTCGTCTGGCGACTCGCATGGAAGATAAACTCGGGAAAAGAGGACTCGTTTGTCAACTGGGGAGTTAGCCCACACTCACACAAACGCACTTCATACTCACACTTATTTGCCACTGTTATTACATTGTTCACGAGCACATATTCAGTGCAAATGTTCAAGACAACGGAAATAATATGCTATTCCAAATGAGAATTTAGTTGCAATAGAGTTACCTCAGGTATTTTACGAACTTCTATTCAATCCCATAGGGTTTCCTGGAATGATGCGGGTAGTTTACCTCAAGTAAATCCAGTTCTATAATAAACTCTCAGGATGAATTGAGGAAAATTTGTTGGACAGAACAAATGTCTTGTCGTAGTTTGAAATTCACTGCTAGTTCCACTCTTACTCACTTCTAAATAATCAAAGCAGTTTTTTCAAATTATATGATATTTATTGAATATAATCCAATTGAATACAAAAGTGAGTACAACAGGCATAACGCTCAAAACTCTTCCTATCATTCTATCAATTTATAATTAATTATTGATTCACTTAGTAACGTGTAACTTTTTGAAGCGAGTCATGCTGCAGTCATATACTCTCATAACATTTCTAATTCAGTCTTTTTGGTACTGAATATTTTCCTATAAGAGCAATAATTTTCATTTTTCGCTTTTCATTTAAATGTAATTTTTCCTTTTTCACAGTACATCCTGTTTATCCGAGAATCATGCAGCCATACTCTGAAAACGAGATAATCTCCAATGCGACTACTGTACCAAAACATATTTGATGGAAGATCGATGAAAGTGAGTAAAATAGTAGAATTTTCTGCAGTATATTCCACTACTTTTTCAGTATATTGAGTTATTATCTAAAAATATCAAGAATAATTTATATTTCGTCTATCATCATTTAAAGACAATGACTAAACATTACTCTGATAATACAGCTCATTGTTGGGATAACATCAAATTTAAAATTATGAGTAACTTACTTTATAGGCTATCCTCGAAATATACAAACAAATCTCAAATTAGATCTTTGAGTCCACTACTATTCAGTCATTGTTATCAAATCTAAAAAGTAAGATATCACTCCAGTAAATTATCACTACCGATAATATTACCAAGCTTTCTATGTATTTGTCTAAGTAGAAATTATCCATTTCTACCTATTAGTTAATGAAGTTGCAATCGTGTCAAATTACAATTTATCAAGCTGCTATGAAATTTTCTTATTACTATTAATATGAAATATACTTCCTGAATATCTCAAGCTAGCTAATCATTCGAAAATACGTCAATATCATATGAAAATATATTTTTGCTTTCAGGACGGAAATTGTGTGTGATCTGACAAATAATATGATTGTATCGGGATTTTTTACCAGTTCTTTACACTTTTTCTTAGCTAGTGTGAATAAAAATACAGTTTTAGTTAGTATTATTATTGACTTTGATCGAAGATAAGTTCTTTGATGAAAGATCGATGGAATGACGAAGTTTTTGCCCTCAGCTTTTAGGTCTTCCAGATTCAGTGTGAAATAATCCGAGGCATGGTAGGAAAGCAACACAAAAATCGTATTTTTTATTTTATCGCTGTTGCACCGCCTTGAGCGATGCGCCACCCTGATAGCGATCTTCTCTATTTTCCTCTGAGCTGAGCCGAGCGACTATCCTGCCAAAGAGATGCTTTTTACAGCTCATGATTCTTATCCCGACTCTCAACTCATGAACTTCATTGATCGATCGCATTCTCTCTACTTTTGCCCAGGTTTACTGTTGTTCCATCATAAATTCAATGCATCACGACAAAAGTGCTCTCTCGTCCTCTCTCATTGATGAGTAAATTATAATTCATTAGATGATAAAGAAACTAAGTGATGTTTTATCCTCAATCAGATTACTCAGGTCCTATGAAGGACTATTCACATGCAGGCGATAGATTAATTCAATAATTTTCGAGATCATCAACCTTTGAATGCCTCATGTTATCAATTTCCCAATCCAGTTATCAGTTATACACTATCTATTAAAACACACAACGTATAAAAAAAATCCATTTTTTTAATAAAACCAATTTTTTGGAAAGATTCATGATTCAGAAGATAATCTTCTCTTTTCAATAATACTAGAGTATTATATAGACTAAATTCTATAACTATTAATAGTACCAATGGTAATAGATGTAATAGATTCGATTCCCAGTCTGTGCAGTTTCATTCAACGAAGTTTTTCATGCTATTCAGTTCTGAATTCAGTATCAGTAACAGTATAAGTCTTCAGTCTGTTTGAATAGCTTCCATTGGATTAATTATAATTAATATTATTATGTTTCTCTATCGAGTTCTACTCTTCATCATCAATTTATTTGTGGAATATGCACTTCTTTATTCTTATTCCTTCGTTATACTGGCAGATAATTTATTAAAAATGGCAAGATGATAGATGACGTAGATAGCTTTTGAACGAAAGAAAACATTACTTTAAATGACATATATCGATTGACAACTGTTCCATACTTAATGGCCCTATTGATCTATTCAGGTTCCTGAACAACACCCACCTTTCTCATCCATTGTTGAACTCCCTCACTAGTATTGTAGTCAATATTACGTGATATTTCATAGTAAGCTTTGTCTCGGCTACTTTTTGCTAGATAGAATAAATTAAACTAATTGAGAAAATTATCTGCTTTGTAATTTTTTCTGTTATTCAGTGTAAATGTTTTGTTTGAGAGATTCTCAATTTATTGTTTTCTCATCAATAGATCAAAATAAAATAGGAGGAAGATTTGGCGAAAGAGATTCTCAATTCATGGTTTCTTATCAATTGATCAGAATGGAATTGAACGACGATTTAAGAAATGATAGGAACAAATGAAAATTTGCAACTTAAGAATCATTTCAAATATATTCTGGAGGAGAATTCATCCTGGAGAAAATTCACGCATCTCTTTACCAGTTTCAATCATACCAAATGAAGCAATTAAGAGATTTATAAAAATCAGCATGATAATAAATATAAAAATAATATGAAAATCAGCATAATATTTCTATTATAATAAAAATCAGCAGTAAATGAATAAACTGCTAGAAAATTCTATTCTCGGTTGGATTTTTTTGTTTATCAATGGCGCAACAAATTCACGGTTGGATTATTCGTTGAAAATGATAATATTATAATAGACTATGCTGAAAATAGGAGAAAAGTTCAATACGATAGCAAGTACCGTATTGTACTTCAAACGGTTTAAAAATATTGGTTAACAAATGAGAATATTATGAAAAATTTTCAATTTATTATAGGCTAACACTCTTATGATAATATTTATCGTTGTTGAATTTTGATAAATTTTTTATGTAGCCTATAATTTGTGAGGCATAGCTTATTCGACATAATTTTTCTTCTCTGATATCTGGTCATTACTCATTAGGACGACTTCTTTCGTCAGCCAATGAACAAGGTTTTTCGAGTAATAATATCTGATCAATTTAGTCATTCAAGACTTTATGATAGGATTATACGATTATTCTCAACTTAGAATATGATAATATAGTTCATAATAGTGAAAACTTTTGTGAAATCTCACATTCAGAAAAAAATGAGTCAGCTATCAGAATGAGTCAATCAAATTATGTGACGATTATATACTGTGAAAATCATCGCATGACCCATATACTTATTTATAAAATGGGTGAAAATATTCTTGTAGAATGACAAGTAAATACTAATTTCAATTCACTATATCCTCTACCCATCTTAACTTCTGTTCGGATCAATCTCAAATGTTCAGCCAGGAAATAAAAGATGATGGGATCTGCCAACGTACAACTGAGTGAATCGTCTTGGTGATGCAGAAGCTTTCCAGGGGATGAGAAACATGCATGTATATGAAACAGGTCAAGAATAAAAGATGTGGAACGAAACGTGGCTTCGAAATAAGGAACTCGTGCAGGTGGAGAGATGCAACTTGTGAAACTGTCAGAGTGGATGTAAGATCTAATAGAAAAGTGGCGCGGATGGTGGAGATGGAGGGTCGTTGATCAGAGAAAACTCTTCCTCTTCTGCTTTATAGAAAACTCTGCTTTTTTGTTATCGACCCATCGCTTTAGATTGTAAGTCTCGTAGTCGGTTAGGGGTTCAGATGCAGTCGAAGAGAGAAAACACTCAGCCGAACAAGAGCAATCTCTAAACAGCGGGGTTTCTGGCCGAAATTAGATTCACTAGGAAATACGGTAACCAGGCGCACACACGCACATGCACCGGCGCCGATCGCTTGACGTTCGTGGCACGTCCAAGACGCTCGTCGTTGTCGTCATAGCCGAACGTCCACCATACTCGAATCAAAACTTTCGCCAATCGCCGACTACTCTCGTTTAGACATGCTTCTCACATCGACCAAGTTGGTGGCAGAGGCAGTGCACAGGCAGCCAGCACTCTTCCTTCCTCTTAGCTACTTACCATAAATCGAATCCCAGCCTTTTGACTGGAAACTGTTGCTTTCGCCATAACGAAATAACTCCCCATACTAGGCGTTGCTGATCCACGATTATTCTTACTACTTTAATGCTTGAGTTGTAGAGTATTAAGTTTCTCCAACAACGATGCCGCAGGGGGAATGCTACCTTTTATATATTATTTCACAAATAGAACATGATTTTTCGCCTCGACCATGATATTATATTAACATTATGGTGCAGAGAAACCGAGATAAAATGCCAAATGGGTTACAGTATATGAAGGCCCATTCTACACGGGCGTAGGAAACGCGGCGTTTACGTCGCGTCAAAAACGCGTGCTCGACAGAAACTATTGTGTTAAAAGGGCGCACGTTTATCACGCCCGTGTAGACAAGCCCATTTAACACAATGTGTTCTGTCGAGCACGCGTTGCCGACGCGACGTTAACGCCGCGTTTCCTACGCCCGTGTAGAATGGGCCGTATTGTGTATCCATGGATGTAGACGTTCTTATGTGTATCATACACTGCAAATCAAATTTACGATTTAATTACAGTATTGATTTATGTGAACAATTTGACAAATGTTGCCAGGCAACAAAATATTACACGTTGAAAATTTTATACTGAATATATTGAATTGAAAAAAATCAATAAAACATAATGATTGATTGGAAATTAAAGATAAGTAATAATTGACGAAAATAAAAATAAATATTAACATGATAAAGAAAATTGCAGATAAATACGTTAATCATAGATTTGTGGTGATATTCCGGGTTGCTAGGTTCCGTAGCAACCGCAAACAAACATTTTATTCTGAATATATTTCTCATTTCATAATGTCACATTCTTGAGTCAATAAAAACCTTAGTTCCAAAGGTTTTATTTATCGATTACTACAATTTTATTGACTCAAGTATGCCTAGACGCAGGCAAGAACTTCATGAAGAAATAATATTGAGAACAGAAGCGAAAACAACTCTAAAAAAGAATTACGACCTATACGACTTAACACCGAACCAAACTCACTGACAGCAGAAATAGAATGGAAGCATTGGCGACTTACCTTCGAAAACTATCTGGAGACATGCAACATTGGCGAGGACCAAAAAATTAAGGTATTATTTAACTTTATTTCTCCTATGCTCTTCAGCATAGCTGCAGAATGTACCACCTATAATACAGCTATTAATTCGTTGGAAGATGCGTTTGTCAAGACAAAAAATGAACTCTACTGCCGTTTCCAATTAGACTAGATAGTTTCTTTCTAGACTTGAAAACATCAAGTTATAACTGCAAATTTTGCAATGTAACGGCAGAACAAAATCGTAACGATTTTGTCAGAGATGCATTTATATCCGGCCTTCAGTCCTCACAAAAAAGACGATTGTTAGAAAAACGAACTTTATCACTGTCGGAAGCTTTGGATCAATCTCGTTCATTGGAGACAGCCGAAATTTTCAATGAATCTTATGAAAAGGCTGTTCCAAATGTTACTACAGATAAAGTTGTCTCGAAGACAGGAGAAAAATTTGAAGCACTCGATAATAAATCCGAGTCAGTTGCAGCTGCTAAAGCACAATGGTCATGTTACTTTGGCGAAAATCGTGAACGACATGATCGTGTTCATTGTCCTGCCAGATCATTAAATTGCAATAAATTTGGAAAACCAGGCCATTACGCTAAGGTCTGTAGATCACGTCAATTTTCAAATAGGAAAACTACTACTTCAATCAATTAGATTTCTACTCCATCTCATAATTATTATCTCTGCTCCTGCATCTAATTCACTTGATAAAATCATTATCTCAATTCTCATCAACGGTATCAAAGCTAATGCATTATTAGATACTGGAAGTACCATCAGCCTCATTGATAGAACTTCTGCTATTCAAAACAGTATGCATTTGACTCCTTCAAAGCCAGTTACTATAGACCTAGCTTCAAGATTGAGCCGTGTTGAAACTGCAACTTCTGTTATAGCTACTATTCAGCTGAATGAAGATTGATTGATTATAATCTCCTTTGCCAGGTCTGAGGAAACCTATGGCAACATCAGAAACATGATACAGAATTAAATAATATAAAAAAAACTTATAGGAAGTTTTATTGCTCGTTATAAATGAATTATGTTCAAATATAATCCTAGGTACAGATATTTTAAAGAATCACTCCTCTGTGCATATTGCTATCGGGGGAGACAGACCACCGCTTCAGATATGTGCTCTCCGCCCGGCCAAAGTTGAGCCTTGCTCTCTCTTACGCAAGACTGTTTACCTATAGCAACAAAATCAAGACGCCTCTCCCAAACTGACAATACATTCATTAAAAATGAAATAGAAAAGTTTTTATCCGATGGTATAATAGAGGAAAGCAACTCTCCTTGGCGAGCACAAGCTTTTGTTGTAAAAACTGAAAATCGAAAACAACGATTATTCACAAACAATCAATCGATATACACTTCTCGATGCATTCCCTCTACCAAGAAATGATTCCTTATCCATTTATAACCCTTATTGTTGAAAAAATGGCGTTTTCTAGCATATTTTTCCAATTATCTCAAAAACCTTTGAAGTTACAAACTTGAAACTGGTTTCATTGAATTCCTCAGCTAATTTTACATAGGAATTGTTTATTTTAGAACCTTACTAAAGCCTCTAAAAAATTAGAAAAATTAATATATCTTGAAAAATCTCAATTTTCCGCCATTGCTATTTCAGTAACAAAGCGTTTTTGGGGGTTGGTCCCATGGAACTTTTTTGTCTACTTGGTGTAAGGAATCAGCCTGAGAAGTATTGCACATTTCTCCTGAAACACCCTATATATTAAATAAATGGAATAACTAGAGGTGAAATAGAATATTCTTGACCCAACTCGGCCGAAATAACGAATAAATATATTCTCCTATAACACAGACTTTCGAATATTCATATTAATATTAACAAACAGTTTAATTAATAAGTTTTAGAGGTAAATGAATTTTCAATAAATAACGGTACTTAATACATCTCTGCTAGCAATTATCAATTATTATACTTTAAAAAAGTCCAGGTAACTATAAAGGTTCGCTAATGGTGGGAAAATTCGATGTTCGAATATTCGTACCTAGTACACTAGGGGGATCGAAGTGCCATCATTACAAATTATTTGCTCACGAGCGAGCGGCGATCCTGGTCCCCTTGGATGCAGGCAGCTGGTCCCAATAACTCCGTCAAGGAAATTTGTTTTAAATTCAAAGGAGGGCAATTTTTCCAAGCGATGAGGATAATGGATAACCCTAATTGGCTCCTCTCTGGTTGGCAGGTTGGAAAAGAGTGAGTGTTTTCCTCTAGTTCAGCTTCTTCCTCGGATAGGCGGAAGTGTTCATTAAGTATCACGTCGCCGGGGGTTCGACGTAGAGGTTTCTTATTGGTTGAATCACTCTCCGACGTCCATGTTGGATTTTCCACGAGAAATAGGGCAGCCTAAACAACTTCACAATATTTTATTGAACCTCGCGAACCACATAAGTATAATTTTCCCCTGACTAGAATTCACAAATACATGTTTTAAAATTCTAAATCTATAGGTTAAGTAGCTATTCCACTAATTAAGCTGAGTTGCTAGCGAGGTTGTTTTTGTGACGTAACATTTCCGTACAAATACTTTATACGAATAAATAATTAATAGAAATATAATTTACAATATAATTCTTATATTAGCGCCTGTATAATACTTAATCCATAAACACATAAATACATATAAATTCAATGGACATTGGTGAGGAGATCCCATCACAGAGATGCTGTATAAAGAATAAATTATCACAGATGTCGAGAAATAAGGTAAGATTTGAATTTCAAATAATAAATTTGAGCAAGCATGATCAAAATTTAATTTAAGATACAATTTATTTTGGCTTATAATGCACAGCTGAATATTCAAACTAACGGCTACAGACTGGAGCCGGCTTGATCAGCTGATCAGGCAACTGTCAAAATGTAGGTTATGTAGGCCATAGGAAAAAGTAAACAAAGCTAGAAGATAATTTTAATAATTAAATAATATAATCCAGGCAGGTGAGTGATATTTTACCTTATTCAGAAATTCAATACATAGCTGCTTATCAGCAATCAATAGATAACAATTTGTCTTCTGACCCACTCAATAATAATAATATTGTTGGACCCATTCGACTGGGTCGTGATAGTGTTCAGCCGCCATCTTGAAATTCTTAAATATGGACAACATAACCTCAAAAAACACTATGACTTCATACCATTCATACGATGTATAATTACTGTGGATGGTGTGTATGTTCTATAGATTTACTAACTACCCTCCACCCTCCAGGCTCTACCCACCGGCAGTGCGGCCTAAGCCTAAGAGCTCCTACTTGAACTATTTAGCTGCTTAATAGTATGAGCTAAGTCTCATCCAGGTTTAGAACTTATTTTAAGGCATCAAATTCGTATTTTAAAGAAAAAAAAACATTCAAGTGGCCACTACTGGTGCTTTTCCATATACTCATGTTGAGCTGAGGTGAGAACAAATGATAGAACAACTGATTCAGAACGATTACTTGAAAAGCCCTGTTATGTGATATGACGATCAAAACAAATCCTTTGGATGGGAAATTGCAGGCGAGCGAAGCGAGCCGGTTTGTATCAGCTGACACTGATATACGTTTTGCAGGCGAGCGAAGTGAGCCTGTTTAACACACGTGCACTGCTGATATATTCGGGGGTCCAGGGGGCGGCGTCCCCTGGCTAGACGGAGAAGGCGAGCGAAGCGAGCCTGCCGGCTAGTACTGTTATACAGAAGTTAATTAGTGTAGATCAATACGATTAGACCAATCTATCAACTCAACCATAACCGATTAGACCATAAATCAATCTAATTCCAAGTATGGCATTATCCATGCGGCATTATCCCTTGATAAAGTGCGCGCTCCCCCCTCTCCGCGCCGTATCTCGGAAACCTTTAGTTTTTCGATGAAAATGCATATAACCAATCTTGTAGGGATTTGTGAGCTCTACAATTTTTATAATAACATCTAAATACATAACTTGAACAGAAAACAAGTTATTCGCGGAAAACTGATTTTCGTGATCTTTGACCTCGAATAAAAAAGTTGGCGGACATGATACAGGTGTCGACTTTTGAATCCTCATTTAGAATGGCATTGTCATGAATTGTGCCAATTTTCAGCTGAGCCGCTCTCATTGGGAGGTTAAATCCTAAAATGCCTGGACTAAATAGCCTACTTCATTCAACATAATTCAGTCCAACCATTCTTTCATTTATTGATTTATTGGTTTGTCACCAATCAAATTATTTACTTGTTGAAATTATCGATTTGAACAGATAATTATCACATTTCCAAATAGGAATGCAAGCAAAAATTCTCCCAAAAAATATGCGAATATTAATTGGAAAGGTGCAATAGAGTTAATGACGGAGATGTTCCATCACACTACCCCAAATGGCTTTTCAAAAAAAAAAGCTTTAAACGTTACTTTTTTGTGGTTGGTTGCCGATGTTGTAGCGTGAATATTCGTAAATTGGTTGAAAGCGCTTGATGAAACAACAATGGTGATAGTGATGGTAGTCAAATGGACATTTAAGGTAGTGTATTCGGTCGGCCACCGAGTGAGGTACGATCGGCTGGTTTATCGGCTAATACGTATCTGAATATGGCTAATATCGGCCGTTGTTTGGAGAGATTGTGAGTGCATATAACGTGCGCGTGTTGCGACGTCATTGGTGGATGGCTATAGATAACAGTCGGCTGATAGTGACTTTATTACGGCAGATGTGCCGTATTTGAAGTGCGTGAGTGTGTGCAATTTGGGGCAAATATGTTGGTGGTAGCATACGCGAAACGCGCCGCGGTCCAACGCTTATCTGTCGGCTTTAATATGACACAGACAGAGAGGAGCAAGAGAAAGATATAGTGATAGGGAGTGAGTGAGTGAGACGCCCGCCGACCATAAATCATCTCATGACAAGCTGATGGCTGTCTTGGACGCCATCCTACTCACTCCTTCCCTCTCACACTCACACACACACACACACACACACACACACACACACTCTCTCTCTCTCTCTCTCTCTCTCTCTCACCCCACCCCACCAACCACCACACAACAAAGTGACAGCAGCAGGCCTTTTTACCACCGATAAATCAATACCCTTTTCTCTTAAAGTGGAAAAATTATGTACCGGATGACTCTCAGCGGCTAGGAGGGCTCTATCATTCGTCACAAAAAGAAAACCAACACTCGGCAATGTTGCCTGCCTTCGCTTATCAAAATCGATTTCGAAGTTTGGCGGAAATATTTTCTCCTTTTTAATGTGAACATTCGCGTTTATTTTCCTCGTCATTTGTCAAATCACTGTCAATTAAATCAGTGTGACTGCTTCGCTATTAATTTATCTCAGTAAGATGTCATTATCATCCCTATATACACTTTTTGTGATGATGACTACATGAGCTCATTTTTGACTTGTGCTTGAGATGCCGATGGAAGAATTCATTGCAAAAGCTTAAATTAGAGTTAAATTCAACACTATGTCATAACTTGATGTCGAAGGATTGTTGATCTATTTGTACCAGTCTGAATGTTACATAAACTATAAGTAAGATTGTTCAATTTTTGTTTCAAGATTGAAAATAATTGTTATTCTTAATTTGAGAGCACGCTGATGATTCCTTATTTGAATCTACTATACCGTAATAATAGAATTCCCAAAACTGTTTCGATGGGTTGAAGAATCACTACTGAAATCAAAAATAGATCATTCAATAATTTGGAGAATGTACAGATTGAGTGGACATTTTGTAAACGTTTTGAAACTGTCATGAAAAGAGTGAGCACAGTGAGCAGTGATTGGAGACTAATGAAAATTGAAATTCACAATGGTGGTACACGAGTAATAATTGTCAATCAGCACATCAAACAAACCAATGAAGCTCGCCTGTGTTTGTTGTACTGGCTAAATACTTGAATAATGTTAGTTTTTTCGGGATTGATCCTACTTTTCACACTGGTTTAGTCGACACAACAGTGTCGATTATTCTATTTGAAGAGAGAAAAGAATGTAACAACGAGAGGAGGAGCGCAGCGCAGGTCCAATATTTACATCAACCAATGATTGACCAGCGGCAGGTTGGGATTGGAGCCGATTCCGGCGACAATTGCTGCCTGCTATTCAACTGGATTCGATCGAGCACGCTCCAACGGGTACGAAGAAGTGCTTCGATCAAAGCAAATAAAATCGCAGCTCGACCGAGCGAGTAGAGTGGACTAGAATCAGCTGCTGAGAAGAAAAGAGTGCTCGAATCGAACCTTTTCACATTCATCAATCGCTGAAACTTTATTTTCAATGGTGGAAAAATCCTCTTGATCTCTGTTTTCAGTTTGAAACATGCTTTTTGAACTGTGCTCTCCCTCAATAATTATAAAGAAATTAATTTTTGTGTCCCACTGAAGCAGAATGATTCGATGGATGAATCATTATGAGGTTAGCATACGCAAAAGTATGGTTTTCCTGGAAACTGTTCTCGACTATCCAAATACGTAGATTATTACTACTGCTAACATTCATTCCAAAATTTCTCATTCGTTATAAATAAATTCTTAACCTGCTTGATGTGAGGATTTTGGCGCAGACGGAAGGTTCAAAGAATATTAGAAAATATATAAAATTTTAATCTGAATAAAATTAAATCAAACTCAAGAGTCTCCGTTCCGCATATAGCTTTGTATTATTGATGTTTTTAAGCCCGTTATGATCACCGAATAGATGTATTTTTTGTAATTTTATCAAATATTTATTTCTCTTCCAGTCTTTTTCGCTAATGATGTTTAACTGAAACCTTTTTTTCATGTATTTTAAATTTCATTATGGAACTATTTTATTGCACTCTCTCCATTCTCTATCGCCAAATGCATAACTAGCCTGTTGTAACATTCAATGAATCCATTTTATATCCCTAAAAACGCCGTCGAGTCGAATCTGTCTTTTTTTTCCTCATCTTAAACATTCAAAATTATGATATTTTTTGGAATATTTTATTAATCTATTATTGTTATGGATGATTTTTTTTTTATTCATTTTAACTATAGTGTTTGCTTATTGTCTGCCTATTAATGCGACTCCTCCCTGCACACGGACTAATCATCCATGAAGGGAGAACATTCATATACTACCTGTAACACTGATATTTTTTTTGTAAATATGTAATTATTTATGAATAAACGAATTTGAATTTGAATTTGAATTCCGGATTGAATACTTTTTCACGTCTTGGTCAATTAAAACTCCAATCCAAGTTCCATGACTTGATGGAAAAATTTGTCTATTGTCATAAGAGTTTACAAAAAAATATATTCCGTGAATCTACAAACCCATACAAACAATAGACTGAAAATCCCAAATAAGTTTTGAATTTTTGAAACCGTTTATTTTCCTAATCAGTTGGCCTACTACTGCAGAAGTGGATTCTGATTTGGAAGAATATCCCATCAATCCCTATATTTCTGGAATAGATGAAAAGTGTTAACTGATTGAGAAAATACAGATTGAAACTGGAAGCTCGATATTGCTGTCAGCCATCTATATAATTTTCAAAGTTGAATGAGCGCTATACACAACCCTACTAACAATTCATCATTACCGTGCTGACCTTACCGCAGCCAGTAATCCTATAGAACTAATCCAAAGAGACAAAGTGAAACAGCGAGCTCGGAAAAACCTCAACTAGGGCGCATACAGAGCATATGTGCTGCCAGAAAGAAGGGTTGAAACCAATTTATTCCTGAGAGAGAATTAAAAAGTTGTCCTTGTCAGTTCACTCGCTCATCTCTTTACTTGCAGGCGATCCGAAGTCGAGCCGGAATCAACTACTGTCCAATTCAGCGGAAGTCCTACGCCCGAGCTGCGGACTAGCACCTGTGACGTCACATTCCTGACTTTTCATTGCTGCCATGCTCCCTTGGCTTGCCCCTGCTGCAGATATTATGCCTTCTCCAATCAGCTCCCCACCTCATTCCTCCTTATTCTTTTCCCTTCAACTCACTCTGCAGAGCCTTTAATCCTATTAAAAGGTTCCTTTCTCCCAAATCTCTTTCCCTTTCTTCTTCTTCTCCCTCTTCGGCCCGACTATCATCAATTACTTCCGAGTCAATCAACTCTTGCGCCTGCTTAACCGAGTGGATCGTCTACTAAACAATAATAATGAAGGTTAGATAATTATCTAGTTTGCAATCTATTGATTTGAAACCCACCTCATTGATAATAAATTATCATTTAGTACAGATTTAAAAATCAATTGAACCAAGTTAAGGTTGTATGATTACTAAGCTACTGAGGTCATGCTTGAAAATCACTCGTCTTACTGTACTATTTTTGTGTATTGGGAAGCTTTTTTCTCGTTAATCGGAAGTTGTTTTCTCATTGAAAAAAACAACCCTTCAACCTCCTTATTAATCGTTTAAAATCAAAATTGCGATTTAAAATATACTTATTCTGGCAATAATTCATTATTCGTATTTTCATGAGAAAGTAGTAGTTAGTTACATTCAACTTTTTACTCAATTTGCAATATTTGATGTAACGAATGCATGATGTTCAATCACTCTAATTCAAATTGATAAACAAAAAGAACAGGATGAGTAAAATGAACAGAATTGTGTCTAATTTATTTTCTCTGACATTTCTGTATGACTTCTGTTTGTTTGTCCTCGAAGTAAATTCCCATTTGAGTACTGTTACATGTGTAACATGAGGTATTAAAATGTGAGTTGAGAACAGTACAGCAGTCGGCGTTTGAAATCGTATCTGTCGAGCTTTAGAATCAATTTCCACCAATGCATATCTGCCAGTGATATGTGAGCGAAATATTCAACTTGCACGTTCTACTCAGTCCCACTTGATGCGTGTCAACTGAGTCATTGATGTCTGAATTCCAGCACAGTCAGCTATTCGTGACAATCAAACATGACCTTTCATTTATGACAATCTCTAAACTCGTCAAGCTTCTATTCATATTCTCATCGAAATTGATCGATGGATGGCACTTCCAATCAGGTATTTTCAATATTTCTCCTATGAAAACTTGTAATTGATTCACGATTGTGTATGATTTTCAATATTTCAAGCCAGTAGGTTTGCAGTAGCATTTCGCGATAAAATTGATGGCTACCTAGAGTATATGAGAAAGACTCGGTTGAAAATAAATGTAACAAGCGAAATAAGAATATGCCAAAGTGAAAAGATTATGTTATCGAATGTAATGTGTTGAAACGCCGCACGTTTATACTTGGATCATCGTAAACTTTCAAAGCTCGAATAGCCTGTAATAATGTGATCAATTAATAAAATAACATTCTTGTCACCTTCCCACTCGAGTCCTTAGCGCCTGTAAGTTATTTATAATTGTATAATGAATAATACATATTTTATTATTTCTAATTATTATTGTTAAGTACAATCGAACTGTTGAATTATTAGGCTAATGCTCATACAGTAATATTGGTTTAGCACTAATATTTTTAACCACATTTTTTCAAGAAATTTTAATTTGTTGCTACGATTCACAAAACATCTTGTATTATTCATCTTCTTGCTGAAGTTTGCAATTCGATTAGAATAGTTAGAATAATTGAAATATTCTAAATCTAATGGATGGTAAATTTCAAGGAATTGAATGGTTCGTGTATTAGGTTCCTCAATACTCCACATAATGTAAATACTATTTTGAATACATTTCAATATTTTAGGCTGTATGTATTAAAATATTATTATATTATTCTATTTTACAATATCCCGTTGATAAAGCTGTTTTCAGGGAGCTGTTTCAGTTCGATTCAAAAGGATAACTTTGCAATTCCTCATCGACAAATAAAAAAATCAATATGAATGAATAAGTTGTAGTGTATCATCTATAATATGACTGATTGTGAGTGTTGATCGCATATTATAAATTTTGATTGCTTGAGGAGGGGGTGATAACAATCTGATTGAGGGTTAGGTGAACAGAGCAGTTGCAAAGTTTAAACGTGATAGCATTATTACTTTGGAGAATAGGTGGCATCGCGACGCGTCACCTGATATCGCTGCTGCCACAACTATCGCGACGCTGTCGCCAAGCATTTATGTTATCCGGAGAAAACTTTGTTGCCACCGCCACAGGCGGCCATCTTGGATTTTGTCACAGCTAGGAGCTAGAGATAAAGTTAAGAGTTAAGTTTTCTATATGCTTCTCTCTCTTTTCAGCCTCCATCGCTTGTTGTTGGCCTGTCAACCCTTCACCGCTACCTCCCACCAATCTTTTATATTTTTCAGCGTCTCGTCTTCAGCGTCTGCATTTCAAAGTCTTATTCTGCCGTCTTCATTTTAGTCACGAACCTCTTCGCACTTTTTCACTCGAAAGCGGACGAATGACTAGCAAATACCCTTTTTTCTTTTCCCTCTTCTTCTTGCCGTCAACAACCAGCCTCGCTTCAAATCCCTCTTTCGCTCCATTTCTCTTTATTCTTATCCACTTTTTTCGTTCCCACTTTCTCCAGATGTAATCCTTCCCCAACCACCGACGTTCTCTGGAATCGTTTCATTCCTTGATAAACTTATCTGATAGCGTTTCTGCCGTCATAAGTGTCACTGATAAATTCTTTGAAATCCTTGGGTGAAATGAAAAATAAAATTGAATGAGGAGGAAACAAAAGGGAGGAACTTAAACTGAAATAAACGGCAGTATTCTGGGGCAAGTAGGAATTGAGTATCAGTAGAATATTTATTTCAAGATGTCAATTACTAATAGCGGCGAGATAAACAGTGAGAAAGAAATGATAAATGAAAATTATAAGTATTTCTTGTTTATACATTATGTTTGAGGTTTTTCCTTTCAAAATTATCATATTTATCTTGATTTAGAACAATAAGATTCTCCATACAACACTATTTTCCCAATTCATATAGCAGTTCATGTAAGTTTTAAGAGTAGCCTAGCTGTTGTTATAAAAATAAAATAATGTAATAAATAAAATGTTATAAAATATATTTTTCAAACTGGATTTTTCAAAGCAAGTATTTACTAAATAATTACATAACTAAATAACTGTAGTTTTAAAAAATGTTGTATGTAGGTAATTCGAGTGTGATGTTTAATTTTCACTCTCGTTAAACTATCTGAGCAATAACTATTTTGTTCGAGTGATAAAGTCATAGGCTACATTACGCTTATAAATGAATGGGCTAGCTATTTTAATCACACGTTACTTTGGGATACTCATTATTGGCAGTTCCAAAATTTGCCTTTAGGAATATTCAAATCGGAAATGTCAATATGAATGCTTTCCAAGGTAGATTACAATAGTAAAAATGAAAACTTGAGCTATTCATACGTTCATTTTTTACAGTCATTTCGAAATGCTGGTTTAAATGGCTCTCCCTTCATTCTCACATCTATCCACTCTCATAACACATTTTCAAATCTCACATAACACATCCACTGATTTCGATTGAATCATGAATTTGAATTTTAAACAATCAGGCGTACTTTTTTAACCAAGTTTAAAGTCCCTGACTCAATTAATCTTAGGCTAGACCTTTAAGTCCCATATTTTTGGTCCAAGAGCGTTGGTAGTGAACATGGTCGCCCAGCCTCCAGCATTTAGGGTTCAGCGTTCTGAATAATGTATTCGCATTTATACGGGTTGAAACTTGAGAGTTGAAGTTTGAAACAGATTCAGTGAATTAATGCTGCTGTGGAGGGTGAAGTGCACTGATTGCTTGCGCTGGAGACAGAGCACTATTTGTTCGGGTAGTTTGGGAATGATTGGCCACAGTCGGCTGAGTCTTGCAAGGTGTTCTGGTGGGAGTTAGCTGAGAGGGGAGGGGGAGGGAGGCAATAAAATCGGCGACAATTAGTAATGACGTGGAAGGTGGGGTGGCGTCGCCGTTGTAGTTGTAGCCGGTATTCAAATCTGTTACCTCTCTATTCAAATATTGACGGGCGATGCAAGGTGTGGAGCTGGAGACGTGCAGACAAGAGAAGGTCTCGGCTCTCAGTCAGCTGCAAGACTTGGCTGTGTTTGCAGAGGACCCTTACAAACACATCAGCCACTCACCGATCTCAAGACTGGCTCAAACAACCGGATCTCCACTATTTATTTGCCCAATGACGACGACTCGAGACGCTTGTTCGTATGCTAGAGCAACGCTTGGATGCGTTTGCTCATATTTGGTAATATTGTAGTCGTTCATATCTCCAACACAAACATTATATCTAAAACTCAGTGAAATTCAAGCATCAATAGTGACTCACACTTTTATCTTGAAGTTTGTCAAGAATTGTCTCAATTCAAATTAGAAACAATCAAAAGTCATCCTTGTTTGAAATCAATACTCCATAATAATATGGAAACCTCTTAATATGATACACTTCCATTTTCATCCAATCATGGTTTTATGCTATCCTAACTTATCCTCCTGTTATTGAACTTTTGCAGATAGCTATTCATATAATGAGTTCATGGATCGTTAGAGTTCATAGTCAGTACAGTCTCAAAACTATTGAAACTTCTACCATATAGGAATCATATTATACTAATGATGGATGGTTGAGGCTATAGAGACTGTATAATATAGAGATTATATAGGCCTGTAGCCCCTATACTTGAAACTGACTAAACGTGATCAAATCAAAGTTAAATGTTTTAGATATCAAAGCTGATAACTTCTCATTTCATTCTTCAAATAATAATCAACTTGACAACTTGACCGAACTACGATAAAACTTTAATTAAAAAACAAATGATAGCTTTAGTTATGATAATGAAATGTAACTTAATAACAAGCCTATTTATTCTATAATTCTATTATATTTTATAATTTATTTTTTAAATCATGGTAACAGACTTTGTACAAGGAATAGTTTTAATCCAATTATGAAATAACTATTTTCAACTATTGAGACAAGATGACCTAAGGAATTATTCTGTAAGAATACATGTTAATCCGTACGGGCCTAACAGAGTAGTAGCCAATGATCCCGAATTGAATTATGGACATGTTCATCCCCACAAGTTGTAGTAGTTTCTAGTAGGTGATTGGGGTGACTTGTTTCCCTGTTTACCCAATTAAGCAATATTCAAAACATGTTGTTAACTTGGTTATAGTTGTTACCAATCTCCAATGACGATGAAGAGAGAGATGATCAAAGGGCAAGAAATTTCTGAACCAATATTTCAAGAGTCAGTGAATACCGAGAAACGAGGATTTCACGTTCTGTAATTTCACGCTGCCCTTGTTAGCAAAGTTACTCTCTCTCTCTCCCACCTCCCACTATCAATCATTACTCTTTCTCGCTCTTTCCTCTCCACACGCACTCACAATCACAGTGATACTTATACTTTTTGTGATCCACCTTTTACTTTTGAGCCGAACAGAAACGAGTCCCAACTGTTAATCATCGCTATTTCCACTTTCCAATTACAATTCGATATCTTGTCCTTAATTTCCGAGCTGGTAGAGCATCTCATCTCATCTCGTCCTGCTATTTCTTTCTCTTCATTACGACTGGAAGATCATCAAAGCGACTACATCCTGATTTTCGAAGCGGCTCAGAAAGAACGAAAAGTAGATTTCCAGAAATGTCGATTTCCCAATAGCTTTACTTAACTTAGATGACATGAAACAGTTCTCTATAGAACAGTTGACGGTATCTTGTTGCATTCAATATCGACCGAATTCTCAATTTGTTATGATGAAAACCTTACAAGAAAATTTTATATAAAGATTAAAATTTTTCATAAAACTCATAAGCTGTAGGGAATGTGAGTTCCATAGAAGAGTTCTAATTTTTGGGAAAAAGTTTGGATTATATAAGCTCTTCATTCTCAATAGTGATTGTTAACGAAAGAGAAAATCCTATAGTATCGTAAAAATTCAAAAGAATTCTAGGTTAGTTACTCAACCTTTTCATTTCTCAATTCATTCCATTCAATGAATACATTTCAAAAATCAACAAATATGATTATTGAATAGCGAGCCCCGTTCTCGATTAAAACAAAAATCCATTACTGTTTCGAAATACATATTCGTGATACACAATAGTTTTTCGATAACTCTGACTGTACTTTAAGGATTCCAAAAGTACTAGCACTTTTTCCTTATCTTAGGCTTTCCCCAGCATATTCTATAATAGTATAGAATTCTAATTCATATTTTACTGAAATGGTATTATACAATAAAAAAAATCGTATCCACACTAGGCTATATGCCTTCAAAAGATTTTTCTGATATGCCTCATTCTGTATGCCTCCAGGTTCAGAGATGGGAGACGTTCGGAAAATCAAATTTACTAGATCACACAAGAAATATCCATAGTGGTAAAGAGGACACAATTCTCTTAGGGAAATCATAAATTGAGAATCAGCACTGGAAAACGTTGAAGGTATGCAATTGATTGTTTGTAATATTATTGAAAACTTACTAAACCCTCCAATGTGATCACTTCTGTACAATATTAGTCCCCAATAATTCATTATTTCATTATAACATGATTTCGATCATTGATTTTGTACGATAATGCTGGTTTGGATAGGAGCTTACACATACATACAGGACTAACACTGAGCGAAGAGACAAGAAAGAACACGGAGAGTCACGAGGAGCCAAGGAGAGACACTGATAGACGCCCCACGACACGAATTGACAAAGAAAGACAGAGCGCCAAAACTAAAATTTTCGAAAAATATTTAGAATCTGAAATAATCTGGTTCATTCGTTGTGTTTGATCCATATCATTGATTACATCAATGATTATATCATCGAACATTATCCTGATGTTAATCCAATACTGTAACAGTTAATTTTCTCCTCATTCGAACCTGCGTCTGCTTGAAACGGAAATTTCAGCAGAAAATCATTTCAAATAGCAGACGTATAAGGGATCTATCTACTCCAATACATATGGAACAGGAAATACTAAAACAGTTTTCAGATACCGTAAATAATAAGATTTTAAGATTACATATTTCACCAGTTCTATCATGTGATTTTTACGAATTATGCACCAAAAATAAGGTAAGGGGATGAATTTGTGTGGGTTGTACAGAAATGAATGAATTTGTTGAGAGAAAAAGTTTGCAACTGCCTTTAGTTGGTGAATTGTAACAGTGTTTTTGTGTTTACCTTCACTCTCACTACTATTACTTGTTGAAATGATAAATTGACTGTGCAACCAATACATTGTCCAGGCTGTGAGACAACTTCCATTATTCATAAGACTACAATAGTGTTGGTTTAGACAAATATTGCATTGCGTTGTGGGTAACAGTGGAAGTTGGCGATGGTGTCTGGTGTAGGCGTTGGAGATGGTCGACGTGTGTCGTCGGGAGACTGTCTGCCGACGTTGTGTGTCGCTGACTCTAGCACTAGCAGTCTAGTGTGGCTCGAGTGACTCCCTCCAGGGGATACCGCACGCTAACGCGCACCGAAGCTAACGCGGCGGCGGCTAAGACGTATTGCGTTGCCAGGCAAAACGGGGGAGATTGATGGAGAACGTCGGATATTTCCATTTCTCACTGGTTCGTGAGTACGGCACCTGAATGATTTATGTTGCCCGAACTGCTACGGCGCTGGAGAATGGTGATACGTAGCATGTCTTGTTAGCATAATCCTATCGCTGTGCTGGAAAAGTTATTGGCCGCATCCAATATAACACTGCCGACCGGCCAACTCCGACTGAACTGTGATTGCTGGGTCGATCGATACACTTATTACAAATCGTTGAGCAATGTGGGCTATTAGAAATTGTGTGTTCATCCAGGGAAATGTGGGAAGCATCTATTGGAAGTATACTCCCTTCAGTAAGAGTTTTGTACTTCAATAGTTCACAAATATGTCACGAACGATACGAGTATGGTAGGTCTCATATTAATAATGATTAATTCAATCAATAAAATACAATAGTGGGTGAAACAATCATAATGTCCAAAACTTTTTCTCAATCAAAATTTATACCAAACCAAGTAAATGTCATATCATAAAACTCAATATTGAATTCCACTTCCATAAAACGTTGTAATTTCACTATTTTTAATCTTGCAATCAGTTTACATTGAACTCCCAGCACAGAAACTGAATTAGTGGCGTTAAAATTTTGGATTCACTTTGAATCTAATTTCGGATTGTACTCGAGTAGAGTGATCAATGAGTTGTTGAAACTTTAAAAAATAAATTCACTAAGAATGTTAGATTATGATTCGAATGCAAATTTCTAGAAAATCACAACTCGTAATGATCCTTGAGAGAAACCTCCATTTCGGAATACACTACACAATCCATTCATCGAATATTCATAATCGATTGATCAATGAATATTTTGAAGTTTATTAGAATACCAATATCATTTTTTTCTAAGGACAATATTAATTATTCATCAATGGATATTACTACTGCCCAATGAGTGCAGCTTAATTTGGTGGAGAGAATTCAAGTTGATTAATTTTGTGAAATAATAATATCTTTAGTATTTTATCTTGAGTGTGATAAAACGTATTAGACCTTGAAGTGTTAATTAGTATTATGAATTGCTTGAATTTGGGTATAATGTGGTAATTAATGACTTATACTTTTTAGCACCATTTGTCATTCTCAACACTGTTATGATAATGCTAAAAAATGGATTATCTGATAATTCGCTTTTTGTCGCTGTAGTAGTAGGTTGATTTTGGTTTTTAGCAGATGCAGTTGTGCTTTGTATAGACGGCGCCTTCATTCTCGAGCTAGGCAAGCAGCTGAACATGTTTCACTGAACAGTATCTTATCACTCTTTGAAGGAGCAAGTGTGATTCAGATGATCTTTTCAATATTATTACTGAAATGTTTTTCAATGAGACCGTTTAAAAATACTTAATATATAGTTCGGCCAGGAACAGAAGAGCCTTTGGCAACATGGCTGCCATTCACTGCTGCCAGTAGTTGAAATAAAAATTGTACCAACATAACCAAATTTAGGAAGAAATAGTACAGGCTCAGACGATTTTTTCTGTCCCAGTTCATAATTATGTTATGATTTGTGCTATCATATGTCAATAATTGAACAAATAAATGAAAAAAAATTTCATTCGTAAAGTCAATATGGTTATGATTAGTGCAAAAACGGTAGGTTGGCTGAAGTGATTTCACCCTGACAATATCAGTTCTGCGCATGCGTAGTTACACTCTCACTTCCCTCCGCCATCTTTCAAGAGGCTCTTCTGTTCTTGGCCCAACTATATCTGATACAGAAGTGAAATTCATATGAAACACATGAATGTGGATACTAATATTATTTCCAGATTATAATTATTTTTTGAATCAAGTGGATGATCACAAGAATGATGAACGTTGATCTTATTTTAATGTTGACTATATTAATGAGCTTAATCGAAATAATATTAGAAACGACGTACGGTACTTTGCATTCCTTTGAAGTTTTCATATTCAGTCTAGAAAGAAGAAACTTATAGACATTTTGAGAATATCAAATATCGCAAGTTGAGGAGGAAAAAAGTAATGACTTCTCCATAAACTACATTATTTTGTGTGAACGAAGTGGGTGAACACTGATGTCCCTTGAGAGTTGGACTTCGCTCTTTCGTGTCTACTTATTCTTGAGCATTCCTCTCCTTGAATACCTGTTTCTTATCAGAAACACTTTTCATAACCTGATCAAGTTCTTAGAAAACATTTTCCCTCGTTTAGAAGTAGAGAGGCATTTTCCTCGAAGCGATAAACAAAGTGAATTTTAAAACTAACGTTAAATTATTCTGACTTATTATTCAATAAGATAATTTTTGTTGAGCTTAAATTGTATTTAATAAGACTGTTTATAATTATTTATACAATGCATGTACTGTCGTCTGTACCATGGATGATTTTTATCTCAAAAAGTTTTTAAATATCTGGAAAAACCTGTATGATGAGGAAGTCAATATATGAATCAGATTGATCAGATTAATATCAGATATGATATTAAATTACTTGGTGTGCATATTATGTAGTTAAGAGGATTATTATTCTCCTGAAGTGCTTGACATTGATTATACGAATTCTATTGAACAAAATACATACAATACATTTTGCCTATGCTCGTTTGTACTCAGATCTCATGAATTCAATCAATCATTTATTTTCCCATGAATGACTCTCGATAGTGAACATTGTAATAGGATTCATATTGTAGGATGGTTATATCAGTTGATCAAACATTACATATGGATTGATCATAGCATATGTGATAAACAACCTTTGGATAATAAATAAATAACAAGTTAGTTTTAAAGATAAACTCAATGTGAAAGGTTCAAATAAATACAAAGTTGTGACATAAAATGTTATTTCATTTATAGTGAGATAGAAATTCCCCTATAATTTGGGTGCTCGTCCAAACAAAAAGATCAAAAGGATCTAATGAAGGAATAAAATTCAATAGAAGAATTTATTTCCAGTGTTGGAGATTTGAAGTTTTGTGAAAAGTAATGGAATATTTGTTTTGTGGAAAACAGCTTGGTGAGTAAGCAAAAATGAGTTACTTATAGAAGGCCAATAAGGCAGATTTGATATCGGTAGTAGAGGAACTAGGAATTGATGTTCCATCAAATCTGAGAGTAATACAGTTGATTAAACTGATTCTTAAATCTCCAGATTACGATGAAGAGTCTATCAAAGCGATATTAGAAAGATTAGAAAAGGAAAGAGAGTATGAAAGATTAGAAAAGGAAAAGGGAAGAGAGTATGAAAGATTAGAAAAGGAAAAGGAAAGAGAGTATGAAAGATTAGAAAAGGAAAAGGAAAGAGAGTATGAAAGATTAGAAAAGATATACAGGAGAGAGTATGAAAGATCAGAAAAGGAAAAGGAAAGACTAGAAAAGATAAAGGAAAAAGAGAGAGAGTTTGAGTTGAAGAAACTAGAAATTGAAACCAAAATTAATAGTAACAATTACTTTTTTTAATAACGTTCTTTCAAAACGACGAAAAAGAGACCTGATGAAACTGATGATACGGTATGATTCAAGCGTAGATATTAGCGAGTATTTATCAACGTTAAAGAAACAAATCAGTAGAGTGAATTTACCTAAAGAAAAATGGGTTTCGTATCTACTTGGGTTACTACCTCTAGAAATTGGAAATCC
This sequence comes from Sogatella furcifera, assembly GCA_017141385.1. Taxonomy (NCBI): domain Eukaryota; kingdom Metazoa; phylum Arthropoda; class Insecta; order Hemiptera; family Delphacidae; genus Sogatella; species Sogatella furcifera. Next base: position 39,889,143 of record CM029548.1, read on the forward strand.
AATCACCCGAGAAACTGATGATTTAGCCGATGATTACGACCACATCAAGATGATGTTATTAAAAAAGATTCAAACTGAACCCAGAACAGTTTCGACAAAAATATTGCTCACTCCGGAAAGAAGAATCAGCTACGTGGAGAAATTATGCTTTGAATTTGAATGATTTGTTAAATGAGTGGATTCAAGGATTGGATGTATCGAATTACGAGGACCTCAAAGAGCTCATGGTGGTCGATCAAGTGAAAAGAAGGTTACCATCAGAGTTAAAAGAACATTTCATTGATGATCTCCCAAAACTCAAGAAAGAAGATGAGTTTGTAAACAAACTAGATGAATACGAAGCTGGCAGGCGCCACCTGAAGAATGATATCAAAAAAGATAAATTTAACAACAACCCGGACAAGGAAATTTTTGTGAAGCACTCAGATGATTCTAGAAAAAAAAACGGTTTTAATAATGTCAAGTGTTATACCTGTAATGAATTTGGGCATAAATCCCCAGACTGTGAACGAAACAAAAGCGTTATTAAATGCTTTAGATGTCACGGTCACGTTCACACAGCAAATGATTGTACAATTGAAGAAGGTACAATGAAAAAAGTCAATATGGTACGTGTTACCCACGATCCTTATAAATCAAAGAACGAGGAAGAGGATTGGGACCAACAGACGTGCGAATAGGGATCGCATGAAAAAGGAGGGTTTGGTAAACGATATTATAAAGTTCATATCTTTGAAAAATAAATAAAAATCAAACACCCTTTTTTTGAAAACTTTAAAATTATAAAACACACATACATGTTTCGGGAGCTAAGCCCATTCTCAATGTGGATAAAAATAGTTATGAAATAAATAAACAAAATTAAAATATTAGTAAAATAAATCATATGATTACAATTGAAAGCATATGTACACATCAAAATCTAGGTTTTTAAAATTTTCTCAAAAATTGGGTTATTATTCAAATTTTCCTCATTTAATATTTTATCACCATTCAACTTTTCCCCTTTATAAATTTGGAATTCTTCTTTTACATTCAATTTAGTATTTTTGCTTCCAAAATTCAATATTACCAAATTTGTTTTTATATCTCTGTAGCAATGACTTGAATCCAAAAGATGTTCAGCAAAGGCTGATTTTTGTGTAGTATTTCTGGCTTTTAAAGCTTGAACATGTTCCCGAAATCTAGTATGAAAACTTCTTCGCGTTTGACCCACATAAAATTTATCGCAATCACTACATATCAACTTATACACTCCAGATTTTTTGAAACAATCATGCTGTGTTTTTATTTCTGACTTCTTTTTTATTAAATCAAATGAATTGTTTGTTGTCTTGAATGTTAAATTGAATTTATTTTTTGTAAAAGTTTTTCTAATGGCTCTATTGAGCGTTGTGCTATATGGAACACAAATATATTCCTTGTTATTTTCATTTTTGTTACAATTTTGCTTACTTTTTTGCTTTTCTTGCTGTTTATACACCATTTTATTAATAATTTTGGTATTGTACCCATTTTTTACTGCTAAAAATTTTATTATCTTTATCTCTTTATCATAATTTTGTTTGGTCATGGGAATGTTTGTTAATCTATTTATATCATCGATCTAAAGGCTGCCATTTTTTGTTTCCAAGGATGGTTTGAATCTTTAGGGATTAATGCATCTGTGTGTGTGGGTTTCCTATAAATACTAAAATCATGTTTGCTGTCTTTTTTGCTAATTATTAAGTCTAAAAAATTGATCTTTTCTTGTTGAATTGATTTTTATTTATTTTTCAATTATTTTAAACAGCCCTAAGTTTTAAAGTTCTTTAGTTCATATCTTCTATAGAAACAGGGAGTGAAGTAACTTAATACAAATACAAAAGGAGGCTGTTTCTCGCCTAGGATTACCAATTCACTCAATTTCAAAATCGGAGAGGATTTCATGGAAGGTGTGAAAATGTTCTAGGATGCCTTCAGTTATCAATTGATATTGACGGTGCCAGTTACTTATCAAATGCTTTAGTTGTTTCAGACTATTTATTGGAGTATAGTATTGTTGTAGGCGAAAATATAATTTCTCAAGCAGGCCTGAAAATAGAAGAAGAAGTTTATTCTATAAAGAAGCCACAAATTTTTCGAATATTTCAAATAAAGGTAATAGAGAGTTCATAACCAAGCCTTGATCATATCAAAAATTGTAGTACAAGTAAAAAACTTGAAAAATGTGTGGGAAACTATGAACCAGAAAAACTGCCACCTAAGCTCGGCGACATGGAGCTGGAGGAAAAGGTCAGTGACGATGAATCAGCTGCTTTGGAGTCCGATTTTGTACTACCAAAAGAGTTCCAAAGGCCTCTAGACAAGCAGACGGACGACGAAGTCCTTGTGTGTCCTGAGTGTGCAAAAGTCAAAATCTACAGAGCCTACGGCACGCCCAAACAGTATCCAGTATCACAGGCATATGGCGGATTTGCATAGGATAGACAGAAGAGGAAGACCGTTTACACTCACTGAGGAGCAAGCGAAAGTCAAAAATGAGGAGGATGAGAGGAGAAGAAGATGGTGGAGGAGGGGAAGGAGAAAAAGAAGAAGGAAACATTACCATTGTTCCCAGTGCGTACGGGTGTTCAAATGTGATGAACATACATCTGACTGACGATGTGGAACGTGTCTGGGGACGATCAGTAATTTGTTAATTATTTTAGTTGAGTTTTTTTTTGTTATCCGGCTTGACGCCAAGCCTCTCTTGTCAGGATGGCCGAGATGTAGGATGGTTATATCAGTTGATCAATCATTATATATGGATTGATCATAGCATATGTAATAAACAACCTTTGGATAATAAATAACAAGTTAGTTTTAAAGATAAACTCAATGTGAAAGGTTCAAATAAATACAAAGTTGTGACATGAAATGTTATTTCATTTATAGTAAGATAGAAATCCTCCTATAATATCAAGGTAGATTCGTAAGTGAATACTCGGATTATTTCGTAATAGATTTTCATATCATGGGCCTTGATTTAATCAATTAGTCTTAATTTCAAGACTTAATTTTAGATGAAAAAGAACCTCTAAAGATGAATGACATTAATGGATCTCAGTTTTTTCGCTTCAGTTCTTTAGTTGAGATGATTATTTGCAACATAGGGGTAACAGAGACTTGTGGAATTGTTGTTGGTGAAGAGGATTTAGGGGTGGTCGGGCCGGGGGTGTGTGCCTTGGCAGCAACCACAGCCATGTGGTCGGCAACAGCTCGAGCTGTTCCAGATTGAAAGCAACAAACCAAGCCAAGCCGCCTTTGCAGAGGTACGCCGTTGAGAGTAACGAGCAACTAGGTAACACCAAGACAAAGAAGAGTTTAGGCGGACGGAATGTAATACTGTTCTCAGTCGCTCGGTTCCTACCGGTCCAGTTTACGGTTGCAAAACAAACTCTGTTTGTTTATAAGTGGGTGTAGGGTACAGTGCTTCAAACTCCTTATTTCACCTGAAATTCCAATGGATGTTGGGAATGATACTGTCAATAAATATTGAAATGGAAGATCGTCATGTGTCTAATAAAGAAATAGACTTGTATGGGAGATGAGAGAAGAGGGAGACATAACATGAGAGAATGTAATATGTTACTCGGAAAGAGTTTCACAAAAAATCAGGAATGACATCTTTCCAATTCATTACAAAACTCCAGACCTCCATTCAGTATATAAAATTACTAGTTTACAAGTTTTTTTTATGTTATTAAAACTTGTCTCAACAGACAAGCCATTAATTTTCAGTTAATAATTTCAGTCAACAAACTTAGAAGCTTCAGTTCATCCATCGATTACTCAAGCAGTTCTGATGTTACTAGTATCAATATTTATGGATTTAGTTATTTTCTATTTTCTATTTTCTATTTATACTTCACCAGCCCTTCACTAACTCGAAGGGCTTTGTTCTTTTCAGTCTTCTTGTGAGTTGAGTGTTGTCCAGGAGTTGGATGACCTCTATGTTGTCGTGCTGGTCAAGACGTGACTCATGATGGGCTGCTGTCTTATCTCGCTGGTTACAAAGGGGATGTGAAGATCTCGATGCAAATCGCTATTCCTTATGTACCAGGGCGCATTCACCATGTTTCGCAGTACTTTATTTTGGAAGGTTTGGATTCTATTGATGTTTGTTATTTTAGAGCAGCCCCACAACTGAGTTCCATGAGTCCAGATGGGTTATAGAATTTGTTTATAAATGAGAATCTTGTTGTCTATGGAGAGTTGGGATTGTCTACCCAACATCAACACCAACATACATTTTACTATACTTTAGTCCACGCTCAATTCTTTTAATCTTGATATGCTCTTTCCAGCTTTTCAGCTTAGCATCAAGAGTCATTCCAAGGTATTTAGCTGTGTTACTGTATGGTACAACATTACCACTGAGATTTATTTGGATTTGATTATGAATTTTTTGTTTGTAAAGTTGACATGAATGCATTTCAACTCATTCAATCTGAATTTCCACTTTTTGGTCCAGTCACTGAATCTGTTGCAAGCATTCTGAAGTTTGGTAGCCGCTTCTTGGAGTGTTTCTGCTTCTGACAGTATTGCAGTATCATCAGCAAAAGTGGCAATTGTCACCTCATCCAACTTAGGAAGATCACTCGTGTAGAGCACATAGAGAAATGGTCCTAGAACACCGCCTTGTGGAACACCAGCTTTTATTTCCTTCAACTCAGAGACTTCATCACTCTGTTTTACTCTGAATAATCTGTTTGAGATATATGATGCTAGGAGATTTACTAGTGGTATTGGAAGAATTTTTTGGAGCTTGTTGATCAGGCCTTCATGCCACACCTTATCAAAAGCCTGTGCCACATCAATAAAAATTGCTGAGCATATTGATTTTTTCTCTAATGAGTTTTCTATTATACTGGTGATTCTATGTTCTTGGTCCAAGGTAGAATGTTTCTGTCTAAAACCAAATTGGTGGGCAGGTATCAGGTTCCTTCTCCTTATTATAGGTGACAATCTCTTCATTATCAATTTCTCAAAAAGCTTTGAAATCACTGGTAGCAGAGATATAGGACGGTATGATTTTGCTTTGTTTGGAGGTTTCCCAGGCTTCTGCAGCATGATGACTTCTGCTACCTTCCATATTGAGGGAAAATGCTGCAATCGAAATGAAGTATTGAATAGATAAGTCAAAATAACAAATCCTTTTCTTGGAAACTTTTTCAAGATCTCCCCTGTGATCAAATAAATCCAGGATCTTTCTTGGTGTTGAGGTTGGTTTCTATCTCCTTTTGAACCTCTTCTATTGAGACCGGATTGATTACTGTATCTAGACCTACTAATTCATCTACTTCCAGATTATTATCAGATTGGATGTTGTTTGGCTGAAAAATTTGTGCCAGATGATCTGCAAACGTTCTGCCTTCTCTCTGTTGTTTTTTGCCCAGGTACCATCTGCTTTCTTTATTGGAGGAGATTGTAAAATTGGTTGTTTGATTTTTTGTGTGGCTTTCCATAATGAATAGTCAGTACTGGAATCAGCTGTTAATTTTTGAAGATAATTATTAATAGATTCATCAGTGAGTCTTCTTATTTCCCGTCTCAATTGTTGCGTTTTATTGTTTAGAATATTTTTGTCTGCAGGATCACGTGTTTGTTGCCATCTTCTTCTTGCTCTTCTTTTCTCTAAGACAAGAAGTCGGATTTCTACTGGGTAATTGCATCCTTTTGTTTTTCTATTGTATTGGGTGGTGTTATTCCATGCTGCCTTCTGAATCTGCCACATGAAATTCTCTGCTGCCTCATCCAACTGCTCAGTTGTTCTGAGTGGAATATTCAAGTTGATTTCATTCTCTAAATCTCTTCTAAAACCTTCCCAGTCTGTTGTTCTGTTGACTAGCATTGGTCTGTCTTCTTTCCTTATCAATCGCTCACTAACTTCACAATATCAAACACATCGCTCACATATCAAAGTTCTCTCCAATATTTATAAAATTGCTGCTAATTCTTTTTGTTATGAAGAAGTCCAGAAGATCGGGTGTTTTATTCAAGTCTGTAGGCCAATAGGTGGGTGTTCCTGTTGAGTGATAATCACATCCTAACTCCTGAATTGCCTCTCTAAGTTCTCTCCCTTTTGTAGGAGTGAGTCTGGATCCCCAATTGGGATTAATCCAATATGGATTAATCCACATGCTTAGCATTGAAGTCACCTCCTATTATAAATCTGTCTCCTAGTTGCAAAAGAATATTTTTGTAATCATTTTTCTTCAAGTTGTAACGTGGTGGAAAGTATGCTGCTCCAACTCGTATTTTTTGTCTGGGAGATTCTATACCGATAACATTTAGCTGAATTTCTCTTTTATACTGAAGTCTTCATAGTGTTTTATGCTCTCCTTCACTATCACCGCACTCCCACCTCTTGCCTTATTCTGTGGATGAATTGTTTCATAAACTTTAAATCCATTAATTTTAAGATAGGTCTGCTCAGTAGAGTGAGTTTCAGAAATGAGACAGACGTCTATATTGTGCATCTTAAAAAATATTTCTAACTCTCCTTTTCTATTAATATTCGTATTATTTATTCCATTGGCATTCCAGGTAGCTATTCTGATATCTTGTTGATTTGCAATACTAGTACTCATTTCCTTGTTTTATTCTCAGTAGGCTTACTCTTTCCTTCCAAGCTATCTATTCTTGCAGAGAGAGTATTTAAACTTCTTAAAATTTCGTTTGAGACCTCACTAATATCTGTTGTTTCAATTGAATCTTCTGATGTGGCTTTGAAACTAATTTTTTTATTTGAGAATAAGATATACCTCCCGTGACGTTTCTTGAGGATATGTTTTTCTGCTGATTTCTGGGTGGTAGCTCGCTGATATTTTTAGCCTGATTTTTCTTCTCCATCCTTCTTCTCTGGAGTTCCTTAGCGATGTTCCTTACCCTCTGTAATTTGCTGGTTGAGCTTCCCCACAATTGAAACATTTGGCTGGAGTTTCCTTTGTCTTTGTACAAGAGATTGTTAAATGCTTACCTGCACATTTTACACAGACGGGCATTACACTGCTCATGATTACAGAAATTCTGGGAATGTCCATATCGCTGACATCGCTTGCATTGCGGTATCATTTTATTGCTCCTTATTGCTTCTATTTTCACCTTCATGTAGCACAGATGTTTAATTTCATATATTTTCTTAACATCTTCTGTATTTTTGAACGTTAGCATGAACATTGGGTGATAAGTTACAGTCTCTTCACCATCCCACCTCACCTTCTTTATTTTATTAACAACACTAATTACTTGGAATCCTCTATTCTCTAAATCATTTTTAATGTCTTCTGGATCGCAAGAAGGATGCAGGCCCTTAGCCATGACTATTATTGGACGTGTTTGTTTGTTTTCATAGGTGTGCCATTCATACTGAGCTTCATTACACTGCTTAGTAAGTTCTCGGTAATCTTCTTTAGTTTCTACGTTCAATTTGATCTGATTATTATTCATCATATTGGCACTAAAATTTAGGTTCTTTGATTTCAATGCCTCTTTAATTTTAGTCTATCCCTGAACATTGCTGAGAATTACTGGTGGGTGTTTATTCCTCTTCACTGTTGGTTTTATAGTCGATGACTGCTCTGTAGTTTGACTTTTTGTTTCAGGAGAATCACGAATTTTCCTTTTTTTCTGTTTAAGGTTGAAGTTGATGCTGATGACGATGAAAATATCTTTTTCAGTTTGTCTATCTCCAACCGCGCTGTTTCTAACTCCTTTTCCAATTTATTTATTCTCTTTTTTTCTATCTTCTGCTCGCAGGTCGCTATCTTCCATGCATTAAACAAATACTGCTCCGTTACAGTTAATAGCTGATTTGTTTTTAAAAACGACTCCGGAGTATCTTTTGTCGCGGAATCTTCGCTGCTAGCTGGTGGTTGATGACTCCTCTCCGTGACGTCATCGTCCGCCTCGAACTGTGACGCAGGAAGTGACATGCGTCACATTTCTTAGCAGAGCTGGAAATTGTTATTTTCAACACTGACCTCCTTTCTCGACGCAGGGCACTGAACTCGAGCCGCGACCGAAAACCGTTCGGCACTCGCGTCAGCAGTTTATATTACATTCACTAGCACAGCACTATACTTCAACTATCTAACAAAATACGTCTGCTCGATCGATACTCGTTTAAAAGTTGATAATTTTTTTGAATTATCCAATTTAATTGGAATACTTGACTGCTGATGCAGAAGTATGATAGTACTGTATTACAATAATCTAGATTTTTTTTAAATCACTGTGAATTGTTTTTTCTTTCAAACGGTTGAATATCTTAGAATGTATATTTATCTTGGTAGAGATTCTATTGTATCACACTTCCACTACTTTACAAGACAGAGACTTAATCCTAGCGCTTGAGCTGAAATTATAGCGCAGCTTTTGGAGAGGTAAGCATCCTCGAAGTATCATTCTTCCTTTCCATGCTAACGCGAGAGAAGAGGAGGATCTTTGAGAGTGTCTAGGTGGAAAAAAGGGAAAAAGAGAACCAGAGTAAAAGAAAGAGTGAGAGAGGAAACAAGCAGAAGGCAGTGCAGTGTCGCGTGCCACAAATTATAGGGTATACCTGTGCGCTTCGGGCCTTCAGGCCGGCTCTCATCCTCCCATACCATTCTCATTATTTTAAAAGCTGGTAAGAAAGTTAATACTGTTATGGAACGTGCTACACGAATGACGACATCAATTTATAGCATGCAGATCAATTTGCGGGTCTCTGTGATGCCATAACACCATCTAAGTACCCAGAGACCACAGAGTATAGAATAATAATCTAGTTGTATTCTTCTATGTGACCGTACCCCACCCCTCCTCACAACCAATAATGACCCTGGCTGGAGTGAGTGCTTGGGCTCTAGCACTCATTGAAGCCTTTACCTGTTATCCGGCGTCTATTTGTCCGGAGTCAACTCGACAAAGGAAGTTTGTAATTCGTTTTACTGTCGACGGTCACTCATCCCGTAAATTGAGGAACTGACGTCGGAAGAAACGTCCAACGCAGAAAGGGCGCGAATCGATCAAACAGCCTTTTCTACTTCCTATTTTCCGCCGATGTTCCTTCGCATAGCCTATCACACGAGAAATAGCGAAATGTAATAGATTCGAACGCTTTGGGATCTCACTATGGAATTCTTGAAAGAGGAAGAACCCTCATAACTTAATATTCATTGTATCATGTACAATTGATTGTATGTAGTTGTAAGAGTATGTTGAGACAAAGTCATCAAGAACATTTAAAACATACAGAACATGAATTACCATTGAATATTTCACATATTTTGAAATATCTGAAACAATTTTATTTCAAAGTTGATGTTTCTTTGTTTCATATCAATGTAATTTCCATAGATTGTGCATCTATAATCGATAATAAAGTTTGAATTTTTTGAGTATCAATTGCAATATGAATAAATTGATAACTTGACTCAACTCTATCTGATATTCAACCATTCAACGAATCATTAATAACCCTTATAGATTTTCATTAATAGTATCATGTACAATTTAGAGTATGTAGTTGATGTAGTTAAAGCGTATGGAACATTTCCGAAAGAGAAGCAACTCTCATAGATTTATATTTATAGTATCAATGTATCATGTACAATCGACAGTATGCAGTCTATTCAATATGCAATCAATCCACAAATGATCACCAGCTGTGAAAATTCAAAAATTATTGCCAAATAAGAGAGTCCATTGTCAAAATGATTAAAGTAACACCAAACATAGTATTGAGAAAAGTGACAGTTCCTAATAAAAGGTAGCTTGATCTTGAGTTTATTGTTTAGAAAAAATTATAAATATTACTTATCATTGAAAAGATTCAATGGCTATGAAAGAGTGGGACCGCACTACTCGAATGAGCATTGAAGTAGTTGAAACCAATACTGTATAGTACGGTGCAATTAGTTCAAAAAAAGGCCGAACCTCAACATCCAAAGAGAAAGGACGATTCCTACGCTAACTTGTTCTATACAACCCCATTATTGTTTGGTAAAAAGTTACACCCCTATGAGCGTCGGGTTTTTGGGGGAGGGGGGTGAAAGGTGCAAAATTTCAGCTTTTTGTGAATTGTAGCCGAACCAAGCGCCGGACAAAAAACTTCATACTTGTTTTTCCTAGAGAACAAAATTTGGAAGAGATTGAGACCAATTACAACTCTGTATCATCAACCCTTTCCAAGTTACAATTTTTTGAAAACTCCATATTTTTTCACAGGAATTATTCCGTCACTTTAAAAGTTTGTAACTTTGAATTGGAGACTTATGCATCCGTATTTCAAAATCCCTTTTGGCAAAATTCATTTCTCTTTAATTTGAGACCAAATTTATCCTTCTATGTTTAGTGGTTCATGTGCTACAGCGATTTTAAAAAACCCTTACATCCCCAAAATCCCCCAAAATTACATTTTATCGTACAAAAAAAATATTAAAAATTTTTGGATTGTCTTATAATTCCATAATCATTAAGGAGGGCGAAAGTCTCTACATTTTCAGACCAAGAACACCACTCTACCTCCATTAGTTACAAAGTTACAGATGAATAAATTATCAAAAATGAGAAAAAATTGGAATAGCTGATTTTACAACAATGTTTTCATCAAAGTTTTATTCAAGAAATATTGTGAATCATATATAGTATCAAAGAGTACATTTTTCTCTACAATTTGAGACCAAATTCACATTTTTTGAACTATTACAGAATTAGCTAGATTCATTTTTCAAACCAACTGTCGAGTTCAGAGCTCACTCTGAGAGGCGCTCCACACACTATGAATGATACATTGAAACGCTTCGTTGAGCTTAAGAAGAAGACGATGTTTTAAAAAAATATACTAGCTCATTTAATAATTGTTTAGAAAATATGAATTTGGTCTCAAATTGTAGAAAAAAATGTGATCTTTAATATCATATAAGATTCATCATGATTCTTCAATTAATTCCTCATGATAACATTGTTGGAAAATCAACGTTTTCAATTGTTAAAAAATTACACATAATTCATTCTATTGTAACTCGGTAACTATTGGCGATAGAGTTATGTTCTTGGTCTTGGAATGTAGAGTGATTTATCCTCTAAAAGATGGTATATGAAAATTTATTGTTCAATGCCTATTGTTGGAGAAATTTCAATAGAATTCAAAAAATGAGTGAATTTATCAGAAAAAGTGTGATAAAAACCGGTCGTGTACCTTCTTATGTCAAAGGTCTCGCAATTCTCATAGTAACCATTTGAAAGAGGAAGATTTTCTCTACATTTCTTGGTAGTTTCAGATTTTTCCGTTTACAACTTTCCGATTGGGAGCATTGAAATGTGAAAAATTGGGATTTTCAATGTGCAGGTATTATTATTCAAGAGTATCATGTAAATCTGAATTCTGGAGTTTTTCACCGAATTTGGATTATAATACATCAATTTATACCGTTGTGATGAGTAGAAAATAATGAACGATAGAATCCGACGTACCAATCAAAAGTTATGGGGGAATATAAATGATTGAAAATAAAGGGATGCTTTTGACCAACCCCCATGAATCCTATGATAGTCTTGGTCGAGTAAATGATTTTCAAGAGCGTCTAGGGTCTCAAGAAACAAAATCTAAAAGAATGAGCCAATCCAAAAATTTTTAATATTTTTTTTGTACGATAAAATGTAATTTTAGGGGATTTTGGGGATGTAAGGGTATTTTAAATCGCTGTAGCACATGAACCACTGAACATAGAAGGGTCAATTTGGTCTCAAATTGAAGAGAAATTAATTTTGCCGAGAGGGATTTTGGAATACGGATGCAAGAGTTTCCAATTCAAAGTTACAAACTTTCAAAGTAACGGAATAGTTCCTGTGAAAAAAATATGGAGTTTTCAAAAAACTTAGAAACGGTTGATGATACAGAGTTGTGATTGGTCTCAATCTCTTCCAAATTTTGTTCTCTAGAAAAAACATGAATGAATTTTTTTTGTCCGACGCTTGGTTCGGCTACAATTCACAAAAAAACTGAAATTTTGCACCTTCCACCCCCTCTCCCCCAAAAACCCGACGCTCATAGGGGTGTAACTTTTTGCCAAACAATAAAGGGGTTGTATAGAACAAGTTGGCGTAGGAATCGTCCTTTCTCTTTGGATGTTGAGATTCGAGTCTAATTGCACCGTACTATGTAGGCCAGTGGTCACCAAATGGCGGACCGCGGTCCGGATCCGGACTGCCAGCTAGTTTTGTGCGGACCGTGATGACATACCGATCTCAACGAGAAAAAAAATTGAAATAAATCCTAAAACAAAAAAATCCATAAGAAACCCTCCAAAGTCTAAATGAAATCGAATTATCAAGAAACAACCAGAACAATGAATTAACACTTCTTATTATAAAACTCTCAGTAAAAAGTTGGCTATTTATTCAATATTTGATTTTATTAATAATACTATAGCCGGCAGGCTCGCTGCGCTCGCCTTCTCCGCCAGGGGGCAGAGCCCAACAGTATCAGCAGTGTCAGTAAATAAAAAAGGCTCGCTTCGCTCGCCTGCAATTTCCGTTTGAAAGGATTTGCTTTGATCGTCATGTCACTCAACAGAATTCTCTCAAGTAATCGTTCTGAATTAGTTGTTCTATTACCTCAGCTCAACGTGGGCATTTGATTCCAACATATTTAGTTCAGTAGTTTCCGTGAAATAAACAAAGGTGCAGATTCCAAACATTGAAAACCCTTATTACAGGCGTAACCTCGGAAAGGTTTCGAAATTCATTGAACTCAGCATTTCTAGACCTTATCTGGACCTGTTTACAAAATTTCAACATTTTCTGCCAATTGATTCTCGAAAAATCCAAGAAAAACTCCGAAAAATAGTGATACGCTAATATTGAGCGTAACCTTGGGAAGTATATAGGACATAGTTTAAATCTTGGTTCAAATATCTTCCAAATTAGTTCATCTATATTCTATAATCTCGCTGAATCGTTGAATTTTTCAGTAAGGATTTGACGTATCAAGGCGGAAGATATGCAACCCGCAATACATCTACAATTTTGAAAAACTTATTACTTTCTAAAACTTAACGAATTTCAAAATATTTCAACACAACATTTCTAGACTAAATCTGAACCTGCCCACCAAATATCAACTACTTCTACCGATTAGTTCTCGAAAAAAAATCAAGAAAACGCAGAAAAAGAACTCAAATATTCAAAATAAATGAAAAGACAAGATGTTGTCAAACCACTGATTTATTAGAAAATCGAATCTAGAAATCAGTGGTTTGACAACATCTTGTCTTTTAATTTATTATGGATAACTACCACAATATCAACTTCACAATTACTCAAAGACTCAAATATTTGGCGTATCGATAAAGCTTCAAAAATCCTTTCTAACGCGCGTCTAAATGTTGAACTGATAATGCCTGCCAAATTTGAACGTATTCGGTTCAGTACATTTTTAAATCTGGTGATGAATGAATCAGTCAGTGCCATTTAGCTTTTATAGATATAGACCATTTTATCCAATTATTTATTCTATGCCTGGTAAAAAGTTTAATTTAATTTATCTTGGTATTCCAATAGCTGGAGAGGTATAGTCAAGTACCAAATTCGAGAATAGTTTTAACAATTTTATAAGTAGACATTCTTCATATGAATAGAATAAACAATAAAGTAATTTTCATTGCCAAATCCCATTGAAATATAGTCCTTTATTTTTATTTTAATAGATCAATGGCATAATATCAAACTTCAATAGGCTTATATTTAAAGAACGTTAGTATCGAAATACATACAGAATAATAGCTATCCCAAAATATTTGAAATATTATTCAAATTGATGTTGTTGAACTATTAATTTTTCAAAAAAAATCTCGGGGAAGTACCCCCTCTCCCCCCACAACCAGTTGTTTCCCCAGAATGGACCGCGGAAGCCCGCCAAGACTTTAAAATGGACCTTCATGAAACTTAATTGGTGACAACTGCTGTAGGCTATACAAATAATTCACAGCAGATCCAACACTATAGGTTTGCTTGGTGTTATTTGTGAAATCAATTATCTGGAAGAAATTCGTTGAATTTTAAAGCAATGCCAGTACCTATGACTAAATTTTGAATAAAACATATTTATTTACAAATATATAATGAATTTTCTATGCAAAAAGTATTGGTGCTGCCAATGTTCACATTCGAATCCATTGCTGAAACCATCACGAATAGAATAAATAGCTGAGCGTTTTCGTCATAATGGGAGTTTTTGTTAATTTGCCGGCTACAGCTGGACCAATAAAGATGCAATTTATCAACGAACCGGCATTTTCCTCCTCCTGACTTTTTCCTTAACGCGGGAAACTTCCGGTGCACAGTTAATGTCACTGATGGCCGCCAGTCATCAATTACTCGACTCGTCCTGCCTCCATGTCTCGGTCAACACAAGCCATTCATTCATTTCTAAGCGATTGTCACAACATAACGCAATTGTTCACTTTGTTGCTAGCACCGTTTCAAAAAAGAATGATAATGTAGAAAATTTTTATTATCGTGTTGCGAGAGGGAATTGACTTGGAGGTAACCAACACAGGAAATATTTTCTTAAAGAAATTATGTTTTACAAAAATAAAATGAGTCTCGTTATTGAAGTGTTGTTTGAGCTGGGTAGAATTCCCCTAAAAGATAGGAGAATACATGAATGATAAAATACAATAGATAAAAGTTTATTTCCCAAAAAAACACTAAAACTACTACATTAATTACAGAATATTAGAAACTCTACAATTACAGTATATACAATAGTTAGCTTCAGAAACATCTTATAATGTGTCTTTACGTGTTTTAGTGTTTTCTGTGTGGAAATTGGCCTACTCCAGGTCAATTCATCCACTATGGCGTACCATGTTCTAGAGTAGGTTTTGTTTGTTTGTTTTTTTGTGCGGATTAGTAATTGGTAAGTCATTAGGTGTTTAGTTGAAATATTAGTTGTTGTTTTAAATAATGTTTTCTATGTTCTGTCTTCCTTTGCTCATCAACCAATTGTGTACTATTGTTTTGAACTTTCTAGGATGGTTAATCTGTTTGAAACTTTCAGGAAGTGAATTGTATAATTTTGGTGCTAAATGATTGAAATGTCTTTGGTATAGTGCCTTCCTTGCAACATTGGTGATGAGAAGATCCCTGAACCTGGTGTTGTGGTTGTGGTTTCTGGTTTGAAATGTTGTTGGATTCTTGTGCAATCTGCATAGTATCTCCTTGGAGTAAATCTGTCTTGAACCCATCACGTCAAACTCATTGAATAGCTGGTCCGATGAATAGCGTGGTGGCTTCTGGTTGATGACTCTCATTATCAACTTCTGTACCCTGAGGAGCGGTCCGATGTGCAAGAAGCTTGGTCCTCCCCATCCTACAATCCCATACAGCATGAGGGACTGTGCTAGAGAAAATTAGATTACTCTTAGACATGCCTTGTCGACCACTGTCCTCAGTATCCTGAATCTGTAGATGGTCTTCCTCAGTCTCCCGCATAATTCATTGAGATGGTGATCCCAGCGCAGAAAAGAGTCCATTGTAACTCCCAGGTATTTCTGTGACTGTTTCTTGTTAACTATGTATAATGTGTTATTCCGTTGGTTCTTGATTATTATCTTATCTCCTGTTGGCTATCCATGTTGAGTCGCCGAAAAGGTCAGGAAGAAGGTTTTCTCATAGTTTAAGGTGAGTAGATTCTTATTCAACCAGTGAGACACCCTCTGTAGTCCAGTCTCAGCTTCTCTTCAGGTCATCTCCCAGGACGATTCAGAGAACAGTAGGACACTGTCATCTGCAAAGGTGGTGATTGATCCATTAATTTCCATGTTGCATAATGAATTTATGTAGAGCAGGAAGAGAATTGGTCCCAGTACTTTTCCTTGTGGCACTCCATACTTTACAGTCAGCTTGTTGCTTGTACATCCATTGACTCTGACACATTGTGTTCGATTTGATAGGTAGCTCTTGAACAGATTCCATGCAACTCCTCTTATTCCATAGTTATCCAGCCTTGAAAGAAGAATGTCATGTGACACCGTATCAAAAGCCTTCTTCAAATCTAAGAGTACAGCTAATGGTTTCTCTTCTGTGTTTATTTTATCTGCAATCTGAGTGGTTACATAGTGGATAGCATCATTCGTACTGCGACTAGATCTAAATCCATATTGGTTTGGCGATAGAAGATTATTTTTTCAAGAAAGCTGACCAGTCTTCTTTTGATACACTTTTCAAAAATTTTTGACAATGTACTGAGTAATGATATGGGTCTGTAGCAATTCATATCTTTCTTATCTCCTGTTTTGAAGATTGGACAAATGACAGCTTTCTTAAGGCACTGTGGAAAAACACCTTCCTCAAAAATTCTTTTTGCAATATGTTAAAGGCCTGGCAAGTATAGTACAATTCTGTTTGAAAAAAACTGGTTTTAAATTATCGAGTCCTGGTGCACTATTAGCTTTAAGACTATTCATCATTTTCATCATTTCGTCCTCATTGAGTGGGGCAAAGAATAATGACGGGCAGACTCTCTGATCGGCTGCTGCATGCTCATCTGCGCCATCAAAATCGCTATTTAGAATGTCCTGGGCCAGTTTTGATCCAATACTAATAAAAAATTCATTAAAAGAATTTGCCATATCCTCATCATGATCTCCCAATTTCAATTCTCTCCCTTCCAATATGATTTGGTGAATTTGTGTTCTTGACCGTTGCACTTCAGTTATTTCTCATATTACTTCCCATGTTCGTTTAGAGTTACTGGAAGTTTCAAATCGCTTCGAAAAGTATAGTTTTTTTTGCATTTTCTATCACAGTTGTTAGTAGATTTCTGTACCTTCTATAATACTCTCTAAGCTGTAGATTCGCTGTATTATTCTTGCTTTGTCTGTGTAATTTATCTCTCTTCCTTATTGATGTAATCAATCCATTTGCAATCCAAGGCTTAATTTTTCTTTTTGTGTGCGATACTTTATTAATAACTTTACATTCTTCTGTGTATTTCTCTAGTATTTCTATCATACTCTTTAAAGCACTCTCAGCGCATTCCTGAAGATACACGGAATTCCAAGTCTCATTCGTTAGAGCTAATGAAAGTCTATTGTAATCAATACTTTCATAGTAGGACTCATAGTAGGAGAGTCTCTACCCTTAAATAAATTTACAATTTATCACCTAAATCAGTCACCCTTCTGTTGTGATTGTGTTCCATCGCATTATATTTAATTCCCAGAATAGTTATGAAATGATTTGTGAATAGGCCTAATATTTTTTTTGGACTAAAATTATTGAGTGAAATGTTGCTAAAGTATACGCATTTAGACATTTTAATCATCAAAATTTGGTAAATACGTCTTGGACATTAGTTTGTGTTTTTAACCAATAAGTTTCTATTTCTATTAAATTAAATAGATAAATGAAATACCAGAAAGCAATGTATGCTTGTATCCACGACCTAGAATCTTTCACAAATATTGTACGATACGGCATACAGGCCCGTCAACATACAGTAGAGTCACTAAGAGGTGTTGAATGCATAGTAGTAATAAAGAGTACAATATTAGGATATAGTAAAGTCATATAACAAGAGAATCTGCTTAAAAAATATAACGGCGTTTTCACTTAGCACGGCAGCATCGTTCTCTCATGATACTAATAATATAAAATCGTTCTTATTAAGAATTAGATTTAGATTTATTTAAAACCATTCGTCCATCACATCTTTACGAAGCAAATGATAATCATAACAATTTTCTATAACCTACAATATATTATTCAAGTTGAGTGATTTTAATTCAAGTTTTAGATGCGGTGAATTGCGATGAATGCAATCTACCGCAGCGCACCGTGTGTGGTGTATGAATGAGTTGAATTCAATTCAACCAGAAAGAACACCGAAATCCCACATTGGTGTTGGTGAGGTTAGGCCCAATGTGCGGTTAGAGCTGCTGTTTACCCAGCTATGAATAAAATGACAGTACCACTATCTAGCCCTGGAAATATCAATTAGAAAATGAATAAAGACCATTGAGCGCCGTTGGCAATGTAATATAAATGATAACAGTTATTGCGTTATATGCAGGCCAGGACGAATCTTCCACCTGGTTGGATTATCCTAGTTCGAATAATATCTTCATTAAACTTTAATTCTGAATTGCAATTTTAAATTCACTAACACTCTTATAGTATTCAGCTATGGGAATTGGATAGTTCATGGCACCAAATAGCTTTATTTTATCAGATTAGACACAAATAATTGAGAGGGTTAAATGATACAAAAATTGACTTTGTAGGTAACAGAGTAATTTCTAGGTCAAACCTAGAGAAGTTCATATATGTAAAGGATCAGAGGATTTGAAATACGAAAGTGAATAGAAAATATAGTTAAAAAAATGGTCACTTAAATTTCTAAATACAGACGATTCAACAAAACATCAAAAGTCGAAATTCATCAAGACAATCACGGTGATTGATGAAAACTTCCCAACAAGACAAAAAATTCACTTTCTCCTGCTTAAAATTAATCATGATCAGCCTAATTGATCGACCGCACAGTCAAAGGTTCACATACCATCGATTAGAAGTGGTTTGATTTCTAAAATATGAGAATGCCAGCTACAAGTCCCAAATCCCAACGTTAGGAAAGGTTGGTAGAGAGAGTTTCAATGAAACACAGGACACAGGACGCAGTCCTATGAATATTAATTCGTTTTGATGGAAAAATAATTATGATGATTAGACGACATACTTATTGAAATTGTATAAGAAATAATGCAAAGCTATCCTTATTGTTCCCAACTCGAAGCGATATTATTAATTTATTATTCAATCTCTTGGCTGTCAGGATAAAACAGGGATAATTCACAATTGGGCCATCCTATATATTTCTCATTCGAAGTGCGAAACCTTTTTCCGAGTTACGGAAGTAGTGGACTGGGACAAAGCAGCTTACTCACACTCTCTCTCTCCTTCCACTTTTTATCATAACGAATTTAATTAATCCCTAGTTCCATCGCACTCTTTCTCACTGGCAGTTCGTATCCACGAGACAGTTGAAGTGCCCGTATCTTTAACTGTACAGCACTTCACCTTTTTCGTGGACACGAGCCGCCAGTGCTCTTTCTTCGTAACCGGGCTCTGTGGAAGACTAGCACACCCCAATATCCCCCACGGGAGACTCTTTCTCAGTCGCTCTCTCTTCCCCTCCTGTACTTTTCCTCTTCACTGGTGCGTGGAGGTCGACACTTGAGTTGTTTGCTCTGCAGGCGTTAAAACTTTTAACGTCCAAAAGGGTCCATTTTGTATTTCCATTTATGAACTCCGGTCCTCTCTCATTTAACTCTCTCGCGCACTTGTTCAGTGTCTCTGTCAGCACTTGAAACAGGCACGTCTACTAATTTAGACCCAACTTTATTGGTAATGGAGTAACTGTTGAATATAGAGCATTTATAAACTTTCGAAATCAAAGAACAACTCCTTCATATCCAAGATATCTTGTAATGTTTATTGTTAGAGGAAAGTATTATCAAGTTTCACTTCAGATGTTATAAAAATAGTTCTTGAGAATTAAATAAGCTACATGACTCGTATATTGTTTGTGTTCGATACCTTCTACAACGATAAGTATGAACTGGAATGGGAGAAAATGAAGATCACTACAGGCCTGAATTGCTGTGATTATTATTATTAGCGTATGGTTTTATTTCGTTGGGAGACCAGGGCCCTGGCTTATAAAGATTTACAGCTTGTTTTTCGGATGAAAAACAAGTGATTGGGGTAGATTCACCAATAAAACTCTCGATTTACAATGTTCCAAATTTTGGGAAGAATCAGCTGTTGAATCAACGATCAGCCAAAACTCACTAGGAGACCCTAACATTTGAATCCAAAATGTCCACGATGGTTCGAGTAAAATAGGAAATCCCATGTATTCTTTATTCTTTCTTTACAATTGTGACTTGGTTTCCAAGTATTTTAAGCAAAGGATGAATGAGTGATGATGAATGATGAAGGTTTAAGATGTAGGTTATATGTCTATGTAAATTGGTTCAGACGAAAAATTCACGATATCGCTGTTTAAACTCAAATCATCGCGGCCATTTCAGATTACAAGGCCAGGGTCTTCTGACTTGGTTTGTTTACGATTTTCTTTGTAGGTTATGATAATATTTTAGCGACAAAAATGATTCCTGTTCAAATCTCACTATAAAAATAATGATTGATATTTATTATTAAATATATTCATAATAATAAATCAATTTATATATCAAAATCATTAAATTAGGATCAAAGTTTTGGTTTTAAAGGAACAGCATTGGACTATTCCGATATTCTATTTACTTGAGGTAAATTCGTTTCATGTAATTTTAATCAGCTGAAACTGTAGAATTTGCTTTTTATTGGAAACGTTTATGAGACAGAAACGCCAATAAAATCAACGAATTATGAGTAATGTGGATTGTAAAATGTTTATAAGCCAGGGCCAGAAGGAAAATTGCTGTGATGCATGGGCGTACGCAGGCAGGGGCAGGGGGGATGCCCCCCCTAGAAGTTGACAAAATTTTTGTTTTCAATACAATAAAAAATAAAATGAATTAGATAAAAAAAATAATTTATATAATAAAATAAAAATAAATTATTATTATTATCATAGAATGAAATAAATTCACAACTCAATTGTAGGTTGAAGGTTGCGAAGTCACAGACTCACAGGGTAAAACTTCCATATCTGAGTCTCCAATTTAATACTGGAGAAGATAATTAATAATTCCTCATCTTGACTCATTGGAAGTAAGATTCTCAGATGAGAATACGCTTTTTTATCTCTGTCACTTCTCCATCCTTTGTAGGGTTAGTTAATGAAACGGAAAAATTTGAAAAGTTACTAATGTGGAAAAAATACAGCGATCCACTGTACAATGAGAGAAATAAAGTAGTTTTTATAGAAATCAATTGTTCAATTCTAAACATCAATTTCTCATGTTTTTAGAGATTTACATCATCACCTCATTTTCAGACGTGTATGTTTAAACAACATTGAAAAAACTGAAGAAATATCTAAAAAACTAGATGAGAGAACGAAAACCTTCTAACCCTTCAAAATATTTCTTTTGTTCAACAGACAATACTCCAAAGTTCACGCAAATCAGTCCAACAACATGCTCTATGCCTTGCAATGAAGGACGATTCGCAAATTTTATATTCAGAAATTAATATTTTCTATTATTGAACAATAGAATACATTTAGAAGTACATTTTTTCTTCATATTCATGACTAATAAATTATGAAATTGATTTTTTTTCTTGAAGAGTTGGTGACTCATTCAAATCTTTCTGTTTTACTTGCCAACTCTCTATATGCTCTAATGTTACTCCAGAGAATTAAAAAAAAAAAATTTTCATCTTCAATGGAGTTTCATGACCTAGAATCCATTACTGCGAAGTTATAGCTGTGGTATTATGTATTTGAATGAAAAAAAATTGAAGAGTTGAAGGTAATTGTAGCAGCTAATTTTTTGGAGCTGAATAGCCATACAATAGTGTTTCAGAACTCCCTACCAATATTTTAGATCTAGGTGAGAAACATACTACAGTTTCTAAATACAGGGTTCGCCAATGAAGTGGGACGAAATGAGTAAGCAACAGGTTGTTCAAGAAATTGTATTTTTGTAATTTTTTCATCATAAAAAGAAAGTAGAAATGTAGCCATTCAGTTTACAATAAGTCAAAAATATTTTTTTTTCGAATATAACACCTTCCAAATGTCCTCCATTGGAATCTATGCACTTTTGCAGTTGGGCCTGAAAGAAGCAGCGGGTAAATTTGCTGTCACTTTTAACTTTGTGCGTTACATCGAAATGATTCATAACTTTCTTACACCAGAAATCGCCCGTCTTCCATTGAATGAACAAACAAATAGGACAACAAGCCAAACTGCGATAATTGCCATGAATGCTGTAAATGTTTTTTTCCAAGCCGCGTCATTTCTCGAAACGGGGATATCCCTGGCCCTCTCGCTCTCCAGATTTATCAACTTATGACCATTTTCTATGGGGCTACTTAAAAACGAGTGTTTATCAAAGCGATCCACCCAGAACTATCCCAGCTCTAAAACAACGGATTCGAGATGAGATTGGAGGAATACCACTCAATATGCTGCGAAATGTCGAGGAAAACTTCTAGGCCCGGCTGCAAAAGTGCATAGATTCCAATGGAGGACATTTGGAAGACGATAAATTCAAAAAATGATTTTTCACTTATTGTACACTAAATGGCTAAATTTCTACTTTCTATTTATGATGAAAAAAACTACAAAAATACAATTTCTTGAACAACCTGTTGCTTATTCAAATCGTCCCACTTCATTGGCGAGCCCTGTATTTTGAAACTGTCCGAAGTTTAGGATACCTTATTGTTGACTGGTATTTCGAATCAAGTAATATTGTATAGAATGAAATTTTGATGAATCAGCTCGGTTGCCGTCTCTTCTAGGACGCACCCAAATCTCACAAATCAGGATTTCAAGGAGACAAAACAGACAATGAAGGCAATTTTTAATAGATTGCTTGTCTTTTGAAGGATTGTTTAATTGTTTGTCTCGAGAAAGTAACTGAATATTTCTTCTGAAATTAATCGAATTCTAGCTATTTGTGAGACAATCAAAAGGTCTTTGAAGAATAAAGCCAGGAGAGAGACCAATTTGAAATTTTACATATGATTACAAGTGATGGCCATCTTAGATCTCCTATATATGACTCTGAAACCTGGGTAGGTACCGAGAAATAAAGAATAGAGAAAGTTACAAGTGGCTACAATTCCATTTTTTAAAGCAGTAAAGAAGATAAAATTTGGAATGTTTAAAATTTTAACATATTTGATAAGACAGGTACTCAACACATTATCATTGAGGCAGAATAAACAGACCTGTAAAAATCAATATTCAATGGATGGAACCAGTCAACAAAAAGGGATATTATTTCCATCCCTTAGAAGTTGAAAAATTGAGTTCTCTCCGCTTATATTTTGATCATTATTTCAATAACCACCAAACTGATTTTATTGAATTTCTCAGCTAATTTTTCATAAGGATTGACCACTTTAATACCCACTTTAAGGCCCCAAAAAAATTATAAAATTTATAGACGAATGTGAACATAAATTCGGGCATTTGGATGTGTGAGCAATTGAGAATTTTGGGACAGTTTCAAAATAGTATTTAGATATGTTTCTTACCCTGGAACAATGCATTAGATTATTGATAGGGAGTTTTGAAGCACTCTTTATAGCCTAGTTATAAAATGTTGATAAATTTATTTATCTAAAACTAGTTTTTAAATTAGTTAGGGTACTTCTATTTGTATCCAAAGTGTTTGGAGCAGGTTATTATTCAATATTTTAGTTAGACTACCTATTATAACTTTGTACCATGCTTATAGATTTTGGTATTTCGTGGAAAGACTCTTAATATGCAATGCTTCCTTAGAAGGGAAATACTGTTCAGGAATTACAAACACCTGAAAGATTGAACTTGCTTTAAACACTCAGTGAACAGAGAAATTGAATCACAATCAAACTATGTGATGAAATTATTTGAAACAAAATGTGGGGCTTGTTAGTACAAAAGACCTAATCTCACTTAACTTCATGGAAATTTAATCACTTAAATCACAAGTCATCCAAATTATTTGCAATATTATGTTTAATTTATTTTTATTCTCAATTTTCATGATAGAATGTATTGAACTGAACAATATTATGACTGACCCCCCCCCTCTTTCTATGAGGGGGCCTAGGAAGAGAGGGGTGGGGGGTGATCACCGTGAACTGGGAAAATGGCTTGCCCCCCCACCCTGGAAAAAATCCTGCGTACGCCCTTGCTGTGATGTAATGGTAAATCAAATTGAAAAGTGTGAGTGTAAAGGGATACGAGTATTGAAGATTTTCAAAGTATAAAATAATCCAATGGTAATGGCTAAATTGACTATTCTCTACGAGTTTAGTCGAATGTGTTGAAATTTGATCTAGTGACATCACATTTTGTATCTTAAATTTTTTCCGATAATTTAGTACATAATATATATCATCTCATAATGAGAGGAACATGTTGTCCAATGGAAAAAAAATCATGAATCATGGATTTGTTTGGAAGGTACTATAGTAGTGGAATCCCAAATATCAGTGATCAGTTGAGTGGTATCGATTGTTGTCACCCAGCCTTGTACTATAATTCGAGTGTCACTTACCATATCACAGTTCTATTCATGAATTCATCCGTGACTGATATTATTCAAAATTTAATTCTTACTCATAGGCCTAATTAAAAAATAACAATGATTGAGTGGGCGAAATCTATGAATCTATCTATGAAGGATTTTATTATTCTAGCCTTAAATAGGCTATTGAAATTCATGAATCTATTGTTGGAAAGTGAAAATTGGGAGAAGCGTGAGGGTAGATGGTCGATGGATTTGAGAAGGAATATTATGGGTAGAATAAACAGAAAAAGCGGAGCTGGTTGTAAAGATGAAGTAATCAAATGATTGTTCTGTTTAGTCAAGTGTAAAGAAAAGTGCATATTTTTCGCTAATTCCGCATATTAATATGATTGTAATGTAAAGCGCTGCTGTGTGCAATTCAATTTTTGGATCTTCTCGACACGATAAAGTGACAAGCTGACTGAGATGATATTTGTGGAATATCAAAGTCAACACATAGACCGGCGTCGCACGTTGGGAACATCAATCACATTGAGGATGTGATTAATACGGAGCAACGCTGCTTGAATGCTGAGCGCAATGCAAAATGAATATGGAGCTAAGTCGTTTCCCGATATTTAATACAAGGGTAGCGCGTAAGCTGCCAAGGTAGGAGCGAGATTAGGGAGCAGTACAAAACTAGATGAGATATGTAGATGTGCAATTGCCTCTTGCAAAAAGATAACTCACACGCTCGCTATGACATAGCCACGTGCACACACAGCCACGCAAGATTTCCGGAAGCCAAACTCATAGGAATACGAAATAAGGCCGCAGCTAATGCAATATGACGGGAAAATCCCGCTCTCGCGTTCCCATCTTGGTCGGTAAACCGGGATGAAGTAGCAGCCAGCAGCCATCGCTAGTGCCAGTGCCGTAAGAGGATTATCTATCATCTCCCACCCAAGTGACTGACTGCAGTCCGCTCCACCACCACCCCCTCACCCCATCAACCCACCTTCAGGCTGCTGTCTCTCAATCACTTATCTCTTAAATGGATTCCTCTCTCTTACCTCTCACTCCCCTTGCTGAGATCCACAGAATATTTGCTTGAAAGGTATAGGCTCACTCAAATTGAACAATTTTTAATTTAGTTAGAGATGTGCACAGAATGACATTCAATTTGGTTTCAGCTGGAAAACTACAGTACAATATTGATTAGCTTCATCCACACAATTTTTGAAAACAATACTATTGGCTTATCAGAAACTGATAGAATCGTGTAGCGTATAAATAGAAATATGAATAATCCAACTCTTCAAACCCGAGAAATACTCCCAAATGCCCCCCAGAGAAATATCTACAGATCATTATTCACTTAGAGTCTATAAGATCTGTGAGTCGCAAATCTACGTCAGTGATGTTATGAAATAAGTTCATTGTTAATGTGCTTTTGATGACGGGAAAGGTTTCTCCTCTTCAAATTATCTGCTGCATTTTCAGACATCAAAGGTTCCTCCTGTTGTTTTAAATTTCTGTGGGTTTGTTCCCTCAGAAATTCCATTATTAAAGATTCCCCTCAACAATTCTGGAGAAAGATATTATGAGGATTCATTCTACTGAAGACCTGTTTCAAATGTATTTTATCGTTATTGAGATTCCAAATTTCAAATTAGGTACTTGCAGTGCATCATGATTTTTTGTGGGTGGGTAAAAGAAAAAGTGATGATGAGAGATGAGAACTACTTCTCAGGCACTCATGATTAACGGCTTCTCCTCCAAAAGACGAGACTCTTGGAGTGCAACATAATCACACAATCTCTAGGACAGCACCACGTGCACACACTCATAATAAAGAAGAATATCTGGAAAACTATCAAATTAATGTTACATTCCAATCCAATTAGTTGATCCAGTAGTTGAATCCTTGAAATGGAATGGAAAGGTTAAAAAACAACATGCTATGAATACTTTACACATATACAGGGTGTTTCATGAGGAATGTGCAATACTTCTCAGGCTGATTCCTTACACCAAGTAGACAAAAAAGTTCCATGTGGCAAACCCCCCCCCCCCCAACAGCTTTGTTACCGAGATAACAACGGCGGAAAATTGACATTTATTGAGATAATGGGGGAAAAATATGCTAAAAACGCTTTTTTCAACAATAAGTGTTATAAGTTATAACTGTATAAGGAATAATAAATTTGTATTTTTTATTGATGGAAGATGAAGAGAGTCGAACTCTAAAGGAAAATTAGAATAGCGGCGATTGTGTAAATCTTACTCAAATCTCAGAAATAGCGATAAAAGACGATAAAAGCGATAAAAGGTAATCGCAAAATAGACAAAACATAGCAAAAGTGAAAAATTTGTGTTTAACCCTGACCAGGCAGTGCTAGCTGAATGAAGGTTGTGACGCCCCAGCCCACTGCGGCAACCAGGCGCAATATGATTCACAGTAGACAGATTTTTTTACTTAGAATCAAAGGAAATAACAACGCTTGTACAAATTTCGCGAGAGAAATGACTGTGCAAGTCCTAAATGTCAAACCAACGTGTATGAAATATTGTTTTCATAGAGTTTCAAAGAGAAAATCCTCCAATCTAATAAGAGTCTATGTATCAAAGGTTACTGGAAACCGATTATTCAGCTCAGATCTATCGGTTGAGTGTGCTGTGTGATAGAACAGAGGAGAACTAATGAAAAGGAAAAGCGAACGGAAACCTCGCTAGAAGCTAACAGAACGATGCTACGATAAGAAGAAAATATTGGACCGGATGGGTGGAGCATGGGGAGGGGAAGCTGTAAACGTCACACCAGCTGTTTTTATTGGAAACAGCACCACCATAAACCAGATACACACCACCAATACTGAGAGAGAAGGAAGGAGGTACAGAGAGAAAGAGTGAGAGAAGCTAGCAAAGAATGAAGGAGATGTATGAGGGAAGTGTGTGAAAGAGGCAGGGAAAAAGAGTGGAGTTTGATGGAGTATGTATGTGTTGGAAAGAGAAAGAATAATTGAGAGCATAGGAGCGAGATAGAGATAGATTAATAGAAAATGAAGTGGGATTAACAATATGAGAATGAAGAGTATGTTATACCAAAAATATTTGGATTAATCAATACGCTTAGTTGAAGAGTTTTGTTGTAAAATATTTCAATGAAGATGGGGAATAAACTATAAATTATTCGATGAATAGATGTACACAGTGTTGACCAAATTTTTCAATGTTTATTATTAGGAGATGTATCGTTCTATAGAGGACTGGGAATATGGTCTATGAGAAAGAAGAGAGAGAATGAATATGAGTTCATCCTGCAAGAAAGAGAAAAGTAAGAAACCGACAATAGTAGAAAATTAAAAATAAATTGAACTCTATCTCTAAGTATATACTCAATACTGTAGAAGAAGAGAAAATAGGAAAACGTCATGTTGATATGTCTAAGAGATCAATATGAGAGAGCAAGACCAATGGAAATGCTATATGCTCCATCTGGCCATCTCTACACTAGAATTTCAACAAGACTACAGCAAAGCTTTATCCAGGCTATTCGCTATATTCGTTGCACTATTGGCTCCCTAGAATCAGTGCCGGAAAAACTCGGCAAGCATTGCGTTCGCATAGACAAACGTTCACTGTCGAAAAGAGCGTCCAACCCTTCGCTATCATGTAGTGAGCGCGTTGAACAGACGATCCAACTTGATCGTCATTTTCTTCCGAACGATTCAGTTTCTGCCGCCTGCCATCCAATGCGACTCTTTTGCCAGCAGAAGTCGTCGATGTAACAGTATTTTTCCAAGGAACTGCTCACCCCTCGAGTCACCCACCACCCCACTGTCCGGTGTAATAATCTTCACTGCCTTCACTTCTATTCGAAAACAGGATTAAGTTGGAAGATGTTTTCATCGCTATAGAGACATCTCACTCCTTTCAGCACCCTCCCCCCCCATCACAGCAACCCTACCAACCAAGATCTTATTATTTTTGTCGATCTTTCCTTTTAGTTAACGCTCATCAGCTGTTCCTCCAATATCGTTGTTTCGTCGATCTCTTCTTCCTCGTCTACTCTTTGTTTCATACCAACCATCTCTATTTCTCTCTATCTTTACCTCTCTCACTTTGTACCCCACTCACTCACTATCTCTCTCTCCATCCTTCTATCTTTTTCCTCTCTTCCTCAATCCCTCTTTCAATTTCTCTCCATTTTCACTCTTATTTTTCTCATTCAATAGCTCAGCACTTCATCCTCTTCCGTCACCTATCTCACAATAGCAGCGTTTTTGTTTCGTCTGTTTATGCTCCATTCATTGACGTGGAAAGTTTTCAATCAGCTCGTCTCTTCTTCTTTGATGATCGAGATCTAATCCTCCGCTCTTTATTATCTGATCGTTGCTACAATTCTATTCTTCTGTTCAGCTGAGAGTGTTCTTCATTTAGTCTTGGCAACAAAAGTGAAAATTGATAACAGTGTACGATGCACAGTATTCTTGAAGTTAAAACTCTTCCAATCATTGAGTCATACTCTTGAAATTTTGAAAGAAACAAGCAGAAAACAAAATATTAAATGAAATATATACTTGCTCATTAATGAAGTACAAGTTCATTATTTAAGCTGGTAGAACTCTGATAATTTTCGTTATTCAGTTGATTCCATCTTGGCTATAGATACTGTATAATCTGATACAATATAAGATTGACAATATAATATGAGACTGTATAACACAGTCCAGATCCGAAACAATCTCACCCACTTGAAACCAATATGAAATTGATTCTTTAGTCTAATGAAATTCTCTAATGTGTGATTAAAAATACGGATTTACTCTCAGCTGATTCGTTAGCTGATCTTTTAAGCTATTTCCTTATTTCCTAGCTCCACCTCACAACTTGTCTTTTTACCATTGTATTTAGGTTTGTGCCCTCCATCATAATCTTCTTTCATGGAAGAAGGTTATGCCTCCATGTACTTCAATTGATTCTCTTACTCTCATACAACAATATTATCAAACTGAGATAACAGATTAAGTTTTCATTAACATTATTTATTTATTTATCTATTCCTTGATAAAGCATTACAATAATTCACAATGTAGAAATATAACAGCAAAATGAATCAATAACAAAAATGCAAATAAACATAAGGAACTACTTCCCCAAAAGAGCAAGCTCGAGCTTGGGGAATGAGCAGCCGTACTTTGACTACTTACTTATTATTACCATATTATATATAATTTACCTATATATTAACAACTGAAATCAAAACCTTTCAGTAAACAATATAAATCAGTTATGCTACAATAATCAATATATTTACATACGATATGTGTTAGATGCAACAAAAATTGTTTATTATAATATTGTTTTTACATATTGCCTAGCCTAGTGTATAACATGATATAAAATGAGTAAAAAATGAAATCCATTCAACTGGAATAATTATCATACTAATGCATTCCAGAAATTCTCGGCACTATCCCAGCCATGAGAGTTAACCAGATACTTTTTCAAATGTAATACAAAGTTTTTTTGGGCAAATAAACCTCTCAAATTACTTGGGAAAGTATTAAAAAATAATGGTGACAAGTAGATAAAGCTACGCTGACCGGCCGCAGTCAATAATCTAGGCACAGTAACCAGACCTGACTCTTCCCGTCTTGTAATAGCACAATCCGTTCTATTGATGAAATGAAAAAGTGATCGCTTCTTATAATATAATATAATATGTTTCAAGTAGATCTGTCGGATCGGTAGAACTGAAAATTCCAAAAAAGCCGATCTTGTTGAATACATCCTATTCTTTTTCAGTATAATTTTTAATATTGAATTTTGTATTGTTTTTACTGGTTTTAAAACATTTGTTTATGCACCACCCCAACCCACAATACCATATTGGAGCAATGACTGTGCCAGCGCATAATACACTATCTTCATGACTTTAATAGGCAAAACAGAACGCAACTTCACAAATAAATAAATAAGTTTTCTAGATCGTGTAGTAAGCTGCGACAAATGCTCATCCCATTTTAAATGCTGATCAACCATTACTCCAAGATATCTAATACTGTTAACCTTCTCTATTTTATTAACAACACAATAACAATTTTCGAGATTATTTTATTTTCGAGTAAATTTTATTATATTGGCAAACGTTATATTGTTTCCTGAACTCACTGAAGTTTTAAATTGGAGGCGCAGAAATCTTGAGTAATAATTTCAACTTTTAAATTGTAAATTATGGAGCTCGTTTTAAATTTTTATAACTTGCATAGAACTGGCGACTATTGGCTGTTTTGTTTAGTACTTGTAGCAAGGTGTGAGACTCGACAGTAAATCACCACATACATCGTACAAGGTGATTGTCCTTCTTTCCGGCCCCTCCTGATGCTGGCTTTTGTGGAAGTAGGTGACGAACCGTTGCTCTGTCACACTCTTTCTCGACTGGTGTGCGCGCCACTCCATCACCTTACACTTCATTTGCTCTCCTCCCATCTTCTCCGTTGTCTTCCTCCTTGGTTCTTTGTGCGTGGCGGAGATAAGCGCGCCGACTCTTGTGTCTACGCCGGCTGGTGTAGTCAGATTAGAGAAGAGGCAATCATCAGTCAAAGGCGGAAATGAATGGGCGTGGAGGGAGGAGGAGAGGGACGCTGAGGTGTGAGGATGCTCGGAGGCTTGCAATCGGACGACGCAATTGCCGCTTGACGTGCTTGATGTGTCTGTCTGTCTCTCCGAAGAGAGTGACTGTTTGCCGGCGCAACCAAGCGCGCTTCCTGCCCTCTGGACTCCACCCTCACATTACCTTGACTGACAATTGACGATTCTAGCTGCTGCAATAAGACGTATATTGATATCGATTGAAATCCTATTTTGAACTTATTTATTCTAGTTCATTTATTTGTGTGATTCCAAGTTGAGAAGACGAACAGAGCATGCCCTAATAACATTAAGTCTCTAGAAAATTAATTCATGGGAAAATCTTAAATTTTCAATTCATTAAGAAATCTCAAATTTGAAAAAAATCTTCAAGGTTCAAAATATCCTTTCCACCTAGATTACTTAATCACCTGAACGATTACCAGCTACTCAGAAAGATGAATGTGATCTAAGTATCCAAATATCATTTTTCATGAAAAAGGGAATAGGCCAAGCATGATCAATGTAGTAGACCAGAGACTTGAAAAATTTTATTTGATTCAGATTATTAGTTCCATAGCATTCGGGGATTAACGAGGAATAGTTTATTATTGCCTCTCAGCTTACGTCTTGTCAATGTTTGGAAAATATTATTTGTTGATCCCAGTAAAAATGTTGTCTTCTAAGAAAAAGTATGGAGTATCTCATCAAGTAGGTAGCCTGGATAATACAAACTACTTCATCACAATTTCGAGAACATAAAACTTTAAAAATCAAATAATTTTCGTTCTAACTGGAGCTCATTAAGAATTTTTGAATAAATTAACATAATCAACAGTGTCTACATAGTACATCCCAATTTTCATTCGATTCCACATCTTAATTTCCACGTTCAACCTATCATATTTTGATTTTGCCTGCCGAGTGTGAATACGTGTAGGCCTTCATGCTTCTTACAAGAAATACGCAAAATGTTTCTTAATACAATGAGTATGTTTCTCATACACAATGATGTCAACTTGAGCATTTTGCTTGTTCGTGAGTAATCATGAGTGTAGGAGGACTTGATAAGATTGTCATGCCTCTGCTGGGATTTTTTTTTACTCAAGATATAATATTATTTTGTTCTTCCTTTGCTCTTAATATTCAATGATTTTTCTTGTTTTAATAGGCTTAAGCCTGGAAACCATTCTCTTCTTTGTAAATAAATAACAGACTAAAGGTTGTAACGTTCCAGACCATTTGTTTATTGTGACCAGCTAACTAACAGATAGTTAGCACCTATAAAGATTGTATAATCAGTCTGATTTTACATTCTCTATAAAAGTTATTACCCTTTTGAGAGATTGGCTGTCGTTAAAAAAGACAGTAAGTCGTTTCCCGTCTCTGGAGGAATAGTAATTGTTGCATTACACTCTAACTGATTAATTACATGTCATTCAGAGGTGTTCTGCGCCACCAATTGGTTGCGGAGACTGGCTTATGGTTGAGAGGATCAACGTGCTAACCACACGTTACCTCTATCCTGGTTGATGATTATTTGCTTGCTGTATGGTCTGTCCGGCCGGGGGGATTCTGGCGGGGTGGAGGGGGCGGCTTCGGTTCGGCCAGTGTTGGTTCGGGGACTGTGAGTTTTGATTGAGAATTTATGGCTTTTGGGCCGGTATTGGCTTGGCTGGGGCCGTTTTCCCGTCGTGCCGGGGTGTTTCTTGGCTTGGACGGGCTGTATAGTAGAGTCAATTTGAAACTGGCAACCAGCTGGTAGGCCTAGGCCCTTCATGGGCTGTTGAGCCAGACATACATACATACATAAAAGTTATTATTAGCTAACTGATAACTATTGTCTATTACGTTTGATTTTAATAAACGACTCAAGAATTCTTTCAAATAACTTTTCAATTCAATAACTAAGTGAATCATAAACATGAATTCCAATAATAGTACGAGAGTGGAGATTCCATTATGTTTTTGACGTTCGAAACCTTATAGCGTGTTTCACTAGCTGTTAGCTGGGATGTTAGTGGTGCAAACTATAACTGAAAGAGCCACAAGGTAGCAGGGGACGAAGAAACTCTACTTTGCACGGATAGGAAGGGACTGGTTCACTCGTGATAAGACCAAGGTCGTGATCCATGTTCTCTTACAAGATGGAAGATGTAAAAGGTAGCCTAGAAGCGACAGGCAGGAGGCCTATAGAGCAGCCCGGGCACTCAACAGGTTGGCTGCTGGCTGCTCCATCCTCCACCCATCGACTCTAATTCTATTTCCGTTGTGACGCAACTCGCCCGGAAAACTAATACTCCTCCCTCTCCTGGCCGCGTTCTCTGTACAAAGACTCGCTTCTCTAACAATATTCGGGAAGAGCATCAGTCTTTCTCTCTCCCGCACGACCTTCGCCCTTCAACATTTTTGCTCCCTTTTCCTATACGGTCCCTTTGAATTACGATCGGAAAGCCCTTGTTTTAGTTCTTTGTCAGTCGTTTCACAAGGATTTCTTTCCGTGACAAATATAATCCAAACCCCGTTATTGCAATCTTTTCTTCAAACCGCTTTTGGAACGATTCGAGCGCTCTTCCTGATTACGCCCAGTGAATTGTTCCTTCATCAAATACACTTATAGTCCACTATGATCCACTCGTCTTTGACTATAGTAGTTCTAATTGTACTTGAGCTGCGGTTACTATCTGAGCGATCTTGAGCGTATCAGCTTGCCAGCAAGTTCCACATCCCATTTCGCATTGATAGAAAAAACATGATTTGAAAAAAAAAACGGTTACGCTGATGAGAAGTTGGCGCTAAGATCTTGAGAACTGTAATGAGAAGTTAGGGCTGATAAAAACGCCCCCAAAATAATTGCTTCCATCATAATCATAGCCTGATACTCATTAAGGGGTCAAGATTCAAGATTCAAGATTCAAGATTTTTTTATTGCCAGAACAACATTACATTGTATAAGCATGTCAAAGTAAAAATAATAAAATGATAACACTTGTCCAATAAATAAGATATACAATGTTAAAATATTCAAAACCTTATAAAACATGATACAAAGTTGGCACAAATCAAACTACAATATTCACATCACTAAGTAATCAATAGGCTTAGTAATCTTTAGTGATACCAAAGATAAGATGGTACACTTTGGACATTCATTGAATTGTAGACTGCAGATACTCCTCTACAGAATAGAAAACCCTCTCAGTCAATTTAGTTTCAATAATTTTTTTAAATTCATAAATCGGCAGCTCTCTAATTTTTGAAGATAGATTGTTATAGATCCTAATTTGTTGGAAGATATGGCTATCTCTTGTCCTGGAGAGTCTTATTTGAGGCAATAATATATCATTTCCACGTCGGGTAGAGTAACAATGATTGGCTCCCAGACGCGAGAAAGATTCTATATTTGTTTTAACATGTAGCAAACTATAAAGAATGAAGATTGAAGGAAATGTAAGTATTTTCAGACTTTGGAAACTTTCTCTACAAGGCTCTCTGTTCCTCAAGTTGTTTAACACTCTCACTGCTTTTTTTTGACAAATAAAAACTTTTGAAGCATGACAAGAGTTACCCCAAAGGCGTATACCATAGGATATGAGGGAATGGAAAAGTCCGTAATACACAAGTAACAAAGATTCAGCATTTAGAGATAGCTTAAGTCTCCTAAGAAGAAAAACGACTCTGGAGAGTCTCTAGCATAAACTCAAAATATGAGGCTCCCAGCCCAATCTTTTTTCCAATGTGAATCCTAATAGTTTAACATTGCTTTTAACATTAATATCTTCGGGAAAACCTCTGAGGGAGAAACATATACTTTCAGTCTTACTCTCATTAATTACTAGGTGATTTGATTTAAACCAAACTTTTGCAGAGGTAAGAGCTTCCAACACTTTGCATTTTACTTTTCCATAATTTTGGTCAGAGGATATTAATGACGTGTCATCGGCATAGAGGACAGACAACGTTGGAACATTAGAAGAAAGGTCATTAACAAAAATTAAATACAGGGAAGGGCCCAATACAGATCCTTGTGGGACGCCTGCCACAACATCTCTCAATCCAGATCATTTACTATTAATTACAACCCTTTGTTTCCGATCAGATAGGTATGATTTTATAAGCTTTAGCTCATTACCCCTCACTCCATAGAAGTAAAGCTTATCATATAAGATATTAAAGGGTAAACAGTCGAAAGCTTTTGTGAGATCAATCAAGGTAGCAGCTACTATGTTTTTTTCCCCAAAGTTTTGGAGAACAAAATCCACAATTTTTTCAATAGCCATAACAGTACTGTGGTTGGGACGGAAGCCATATTGGTGTTCATACAGTAAGTCATTATTTATAAAATATTCATAAAATTGCAAGACTAGACAAGATTCGATAACTTTCCCAAGAATTGGGACAATAGCAATGGGTCTGAAGTTTTCAGGCTTACTGGAGTCACCCTTCTTAAAAATTGGGATAATATTTGTGTATTTGAAGCATTTAGGAAAAACACCGTCACTGAGCAATTTGTTTATTATGAAAGTCATTGGATCTGTCAAACTGTCACTATCTGCTTTTATTGTGTAATTAGAGAGACCAAAAACATCTTCACTTCTTGAAAGGCTGAGATTGACCATAACCTGTTTCACCTGTTTAGAATTGACTGATTTCCATTTGAAACCAGAGGTGGGAATGGGTTTAATAAATTTCACCAACAAGTCAGAATGTTGAAGCTCTCCATTTTTCAAGCTGGTATTGCATTGCGAAGATTTAACTGTTAAAGGCACATTTACAAAATAATCATTAAGATCATCGGGAGCTATTAAAATGTCATTGCTTGGCTTGATGGTCCCAGACTCTTTTTTGACAATTTTCCAAGCCATTTTACATTTATTTTTTGCCATTTTAATCAGATTTTCATTTTCTAATTTCTTTGAGCTGTTTATTTGTTTATTGTACTCCTTCTTATAATTTAAATATCTCAATTTGTCATCTACGTCATTGGTGAATTTCCACTTGTCATACAATAGAAGTAGATAATTACGCATGGATTGCAATTCAGCATTGAACCATTTTTGAGAGCTAGGGCTGTTCTTCAGTTTTTGTTTTGTTGGTTTTTTGTAAATGAGAGGGCATATTTCATTGAATAATGAAGATAAGACACTTATGAGAATTGAGGAGGAATAATTTGCATCCACTATGCTATAAAATCCCGACCAGTCAATTTGTGATAAGCACTTTTTGAAATTAATCATTCTTTCCTCATGGCTGTCAGCAAATATTTTTATTATACCCTGTGTTAAATGATCGGAACTCTTTCTGTTTGAGAATTTTCTATTCTTAGTTTTTAATGCCTGTTGGAAAAGAGGAGGTTCAAAAGTTAATGATTTTTTGGTGGAGTTCATTTCTTTGATTTTATTTTTTAGGCCACTCACAGTTTCTTTTAGCTCATCTATTTCTTGCAATAGAGAGTTGATCTCGTCAAACTTTAATCTTAATTCGTCCCCCAAATCTTCAGTTTCTCTATGGAGGAGGTTGTTATTCTCATTTAATATTTTTATTGTGTTTTCTCGGAGATGTATTATATCCAAACCATCGCAGTCAGGCTTGCATTTCTTTATTGATAGACTATAGTATGATTCAGTTTGGGTGTCTATGCTTCGCAAATCATATCTTTGGATAATTGTAGTTTGTAGGTCTTCAATATTAGGTTCTGTTTGAGTTAGTACATCATCTATGACGTATTTCGTTTCGTGCTTTTTTATCTCGTTTTCTGACTCAGTTTGGATTTCACTATTAACAATAGACACTTTACACGGAGTTTCATCTTCAGTTTGGGTTCCACCCTCAACAAAAGATTTATCTGTAAGACTCATCAATTTTGAATCGTTTTCAATCGATCTTTGTATTGCTGCATCCCATTCAGATCGTAACTTTTTGATTTTGCTTCTAAGTGTCATATTTTCTCTCTCAAGCCTATTCATATTTGTGGAGCAGGAAAAAGTACAGTTTTCGTGTTCTAGTGAAGAGCACCCTTCTGTATTGTCAATACTCACACATTTACTTTCTATTAATGAAGAAGAGTGATTATCACCAGGGACATTCTCAGTGCACCGCTCGACATTGGGGGTGAAGTTGATTTTAGAAACTCCCGCACTCACATTCTTGTAACTAGAGTTAGTATTCAACTCAGAATGAGATAGTTTTTCTTTGTTAATGATCGGTGTTGAGCATGCGACAGAGTGATCTAACTCAATGTTACTAATATTACAATCTGGTGTAGAGTGATTATGAGAGATAGGAGGTTCAGTAAT
The DNA here is from genome assembly GCA_017141385.1 of Sogatella furcifera. Taxonomy (NCBI): domain Eukaryota; kingdom Metazoa; phylum Arthropoda; class Insecta; order Hemiptera; family Delphacidae; genus Sogatella; species Sogatella furcifera. Next base: position 39,926,272 of record CM029548.1, read on the forward strand.
TTTAGTTACAGACTTATTTGTTTTGAGAGATGCTTTGCATTATTTATTGAGACAACGCCATCTAATATCACCTAATGCAGTTAGTGTTGATTTTCTGAAAGAATACTTTTGAAAGACTAGTTTTGGGTTCCCTTGACTGGTGACACCAAGCGAAAATTTACTCATCGTAATAATACGTCTGATGTAGATAGAAATGTATCAAACTCTTAGTAGCCTATTAATTGTTCAGCTTATCGCCTTATTCAGTTTTTGAGAGAATTGTTTTCAAATTGACAGAAGTGGAGGCCCACCCTGATACTAGCTTGGAAAACCTAGATCAATCAAATGGAAAAACTAGTTTAAAGTATAACTTTTTATCTTCTTTCAACAAATACGAATCAATTAACTCCAATTCTAATGCAAATGGAAACTTCCTTCACATATAACGATCTATGAAATAAGTAAAAAAACCTTACTGATGAAAAATCAGTTGCACACTGTTGAATCTATTTTCGCGGCCAACATTAAATCTTATTGAAAAACTTATTATCCGAATTATTCATAAGAACTCACTCTAGCTCACCTCTCTTTAAAAACCTATTATCCTGTTGGAATATTTGATTTTCCTATCTATTGAAAAACAATGAGATACATATGTGAATTCATAATCTTAAGGCTCGAGAATTGAAATAATTCACACCCACTTCAATCATTCGTACTCATACGGTAGAACTGAATGGATTTGAACTTTATGAACGCATTTCAAATCATATTCAAGGTAACGGAATGTATCTCGCACTGTGAAACTCCTATCAATTTCCTTCAGTGTGGAAAGCATGTTTTCCTTCTCTCTTTCTCTTGCCACAAGTTGGCTGCTCCTAATATCATCCGGCCGACCCTTTAACATCGTCTACCTCTATGCCTTTCTTCGTCAAGCCCTTCTGTTGTGCTACAAAGAGGAAAAACAATTACCCTTTTTTAAGGTGAATCTGTTATCTCACGCAGCCCTTCACGAATAACGCCCTCCTCCCTCCACCCTTTTTGCTCGTTTTCTTTCTTCCTTCGTTGAATAGAAACAAAAACAATGAAAATCCACATTTTCTCCAACCTGGAATGAAAAATGGCTGCTCCACTTTGCTTGCGCAGACAACGATGACATATCCTCATTTTGAGTTGCCAACACTTGAAAAGACACAACTTTGCTTCAAAATGAGGAATTTCTTGGTGAAATCGTCTATTAAACTTGTCAAGTTAATCACGCATTGACCAGATTATTCAGTTCAGATACCTTCTTATAATATTCTATCTTGGAAACAATGTTGTTTTATGTGTAGCTATGCTGATAAGTATGTGAATATGATTGAAAGTGACATATTAAACATTCCTCTTATCGGCAATTATTCTTCAGGAAATAGTTATGATCAGCTTCATATGATTTTATAATGAAGATTATCTCAGTTTTCAAAATGTAGGTATTTTTGCTTAATCAACTAGAAATTCAATCCATAAAACTTTTGAATAATGCCCAATTTTCAAAGTGTTCAAACCCTCAATAATTGAACCTTATTTCCTGTTAATAGGCTGTGAACAATCCGATCTGTTAGTGGATGGTACAATAACAATTATAATTATTATCTCATAACATTGAATTTCTACTTCATTTCACTTTCCTATTTCTAGTAAGTAGTCGTAGTCGACGTGAATACTATTGTAATCAGTGGCGTAAATAGCACCCCCGCAGCCACCGCATTAAAAATGTAATTGGCTGTAAAAAAAATTATTTTTTTAGAATTTAATTTTCAAAATTAATAATAATTGAATAATTCTCTGATGAATTTTTATTTTTTTATCTATCATTCACACTTGTTCTAGTTTTGTAGCTCAATAGTTTCAATTTTGGAGTGAGGAAATTTGTGAATAGTGATAGTGATTGAGTCTTAAATTAACAAAACCTCTATTTATTGAAATTTTGGAATACGTTTTGAATTTCATTGTCTGTATTTCTACCCAAACAAGTCTATTGTAATTTTATTTCATGAATATATGGATACAATTCGACAGATTTTTCCCGACTTTCAAGGCCCCTGAGTAGGCATGAGCGCCCCTCATCCCATGTCAGCTTGAAGGGGCCCCTTAAATACTGAGATTCTTCATATAATCAATCTACTTTGGGGGTCTCAAGTCTAGTGCCCAGAAACTGAGGCTAAACATTCTTCAGATCTAATTCTCTAGGGACCTGAGGGGCCTGCATTTTTACCATCGTCGTAATCACTGGTCTCACAAGGATCTGGTTGTAGGGTTGTGAATATCGAAGTGACTATAGGAACTAATAAAGCATTCGTAGAGAATAAGTGCGTAGTGTGTAGAATGTGTAGGTACTGATATTTCTCTACTTGACTTAATAGTGATTTTATGGTTAGTCATTTAAACTTATTCAATATTCTTTAAGTTTTCTATTATTTTATTTCTCTCGTCAACAACATTAACACTAGTAAATTTTTAATTTCCAATATCATTCCTGAACCAAAAATTATGTGCTCAAGAAAAGTTATATCATCATCTAATTTTGGACTGCATTGACTTCTATCAAAATTCAAGATTACTATTGGGGGCGAAGCTTGTTTTCTATCTCCCAAATAATTTCAATTTTCACAACTTGATTATATCACTGTACCTATCAATGAATAAATAATGAAAGGAATGTTGTAGTCAACTACTGAATTAGAAAATTATTGACCATGGTGCTTTGAATTTGAATTATAAAGGCCAGAACCTCTTGAAAATATAGTCCTAGAGTCCAGTGTTCTTAAAAAATTTTCCCCTGACCCAACTTTTATGATATGATAAACAAGACAGAATATAATTAATTGTGATAGAATGGACTCTCCTCAGTCCTCTGTACTGTTAATAGTACTATTGATCTAGTCGAACTTGCTGAAGATTTTTGTAAGAGTAGAGAAAAGAAAAAATGGATATGAAACTGGCATCCAGCTGGTAGGCTGAATAGAAGAATAGAAGAGGATTGACCGGTTGGTGATGGCTCTTTGATCTACACAGTAATGGAACACTTTTGTTTGTAATAAATGAATATAAGCTAAACACGACTTATATCTACATTCATCATTCATCCTTTGCTTAAAATACTCGGAAACCAAGTCGCAATTGTAAAGAAAGAATAAAGAATACATGGGATTTCCTATTCCACTCGAACCATCGCGGCCATTTTGGATTCGAATGTTAGGGTCTTCTAGTGAGTTTTGGCTGATCGTTGATTCAATAGCTGATCCTTTCCAAAATTTGGAACATTGTAAATCGAGAGTTTTATTGGTGAATCTACAATCCCAATAATTTTTTTTTTTCATCAGAAAAACAAGCTGTAAATCTTTATAAGCCAGGGCCCAGGTGTAAATTTTACTTCTGTATAGCCTAATATAATATGGGCTATAATATATTTATAGCCTTTTATTCAAAAATATTAATCCAAATTGCAAACCTAATTTTTTTTTACTTTTAGTTCCTTTTAGGATACTGTAGTAGTTGAAGTAGGCCTAATAATTAGGCCCAATTATTGTTTCCGACCTTTACGATCATTTAATCTATAATCACGTTAAAGAAAGGCTACTTTCGAGCTCACGTTATCACCGTACATTTACACATGCAAAAACAAAACAAAGGTAACTTAGATGAGTTTTTTCCGGTTCGTATCTTAGAGGGGGGAGAAGGGTGCACCCACTCGGCTCGCGGGGGGCGCTCCATGGCTTAGTTACGCCACTGATTGTAATGTTCTGCTATTTTTTATATTGTTCTTATTGTTGAATACATAGGTGAATCGAAATTGGAGTGATAATAACCATCGTGGTATCAATGATTTAATAGTTTTATGAGAATAAATGATGAAACGAAAAGTAGAGTAAATAGTAAAAAACCCCACTTGTTTTCTCGTGATTCTTGGTCCATTTTAATCCCGTTATTGTTACAAATAGTAAACAGTGCCAGTGCTGGGAAAATGATGGTTATTGTTGAGGCTCGATGACATTTGACAATTGAAATGTAATCAAGTGTGTTCTTTTAGTTGCTTAGCACGATTTCACAGTGCATTCTCGCGTGACAAAAAGCGGCTTGATTAGTTCGAAATCAACGTATTGTTACTAACTGAGTTGAATGCTATCTGTTGACGACAACAGGCAAGAGCTGAGAAGGGTTGTTGCGTGAGGGAGGAAGTTAGAGTGAGAGAGTGTGTCTGACAAAGAGAGAGAAAAGTCATTATGAGGACAATCCTATTTCTGGTGTTGCGTTGGGAGGAATGATCGGATTGCGAAACAGGTGAGAGTTGACAGGCGGCGGAGGGGGGAGTGAATGCTATCCCAGTGAGCTCCCGGTCCGCTGGAAATTATCGGTTTCAACCCCCCTCCACCCAACCAATACCAACTCTTCCAATTCGCACCGCAAGGAATATCGTTGGGTGTGAACTCAGGTGCTTGTGCTGTATAAATCGAAACACACAAGCCCACACGAAAACTGATGAAACTCCAATTCCAGCAGTGAAGGCTACTACAAAAGTGTGTTAATTATCAGGAAATTCCAACTCCAACTTGGATCACATTCAGAGTTTATCCACTCACTTTGTGCAAAGAGCTAGAGTAGATAACTTTCTTTGTCTGAACTACTTGTTATCACTAACTTAACGTGAAGTTTGGACTACAGCAGTAGAAGAGCTACTTTCCACAAGTACTTTTACACAAGTTTTTACAAGAAGTTAACTAGTGGATTGTAATGATAGGGGATGTTGCGACAGGTGAATAAGATGTTTTTCTAATTGATTGCTATTTGGTCATGAAAATTTCCGATGAGGTGGAAATGAGCAAAAGAGGCGTAAAGAGGAGTGCAAAACAATTTTCTCAGCTATGAAATTGTTCGCCCAACCAGTTCATCGAAAGTGCTTTTAAATTGCATAACTTTATCGATTATTCCCATTCTCATGATACATATTATAAGATGAGAATCACTATTTAATTCACACAATATTTATCGTAATTATTTAGAACCATGATATTGCTTTCTTTTCCATACACCGCATCACTCAATCTTATTGTATTTCAAATGTCTATATCTTGTATTGTGATGTATTTTTTTATTATTTGTCAATATTATATTTCTCATTATAATCATTTATTAATCTTAAGTAGGGTTGAGTACGGATACAAACTAGTTCTGGAATAAATTTCATCAGTCTGTGGATTCCAATACAATATTACTGTAAATAGCTCACATCCAAACGACTCATTCTGATATTGTTTTTGATTTTTCAGCCTCAGACAGACCGGAAATGATTCAATCCATCTCCCTACATCAATCAAGTTGGGAGCACAGTTATAATGAATAACAGAAGAAACAACGCAGGTATGTCACATAAAATCAGATCAAATCGTTTTTCTAATTCCAGTTTAGTAATTAACAATTTTATAATTGGTTTCCTTTTTTTCGTTTTTTCGTGAATATGAAGCGTAAGCGATACTATTTCCCAAAAAATAGCAGAAATTTCAAAAATTATAAAATTTTGAAAAGTTTGACCGGGCTAGAACTACATCTCCTGGAGTGAAGACAGGTCATAGAAGCTCATATGGGAATTACAATGATATGAAACCATTTCCCGTCCCTCAGAATCTCTTTGTAATAACGGTTGTGAAATGTTTATTCAATAATTCATCAATTATCGTGGAATATTATCGGCCATCGAGTTCCGAGAAATGTTGAATTTTAATCCACTTCACTGAAATTTAATAAAAATTTAAAAAAAAATCGGAATGATGGAAACTAAGTGATAGGAATGTTCAAATTTATTGAATATGAATTTTTCCTCCAACTTCAATGTTATAAAAAGAAGAGAATAACTGATATAAAAGAAAAACCAGAGCTAGTTAGTACTCGGTAATCCCTCTTTCCATACTACTTCATACCCCTTTATTAGCGCTTGCTGAGTTGACTACAAAACACAATATAGGCAATTTTAAGACCGAAAGAAATCTCTGGTTTTTCTCTCGAAAAACGCAACAGAGAGGAAGAGCCAAATAGGAATTGGGCGTTGAATTAACACAGAGCCTGAACTACTCATCTGATGGGGTTTCCAAAAAATTCACTCCGCCAAAAAAATTACGATCTGTAAATTACTTCTGTTGACCTTTTACGGCTACACTTTCTCTCTCTCCATTTTAGCCCCATTTCGCAACACCCATTAGTGGAAATATATGTCTTTAATAAGTAGAATTGAGGCGAATACTGTTGGAGCTTTCTCACCACCTATTTCCAAGATGAGGAATTCCTCACGAATAATCGCTCCCTTCATCATCTCCACGCCTTGAGTCCATTATCATAAACTCTCAATCTTTACTCCTTGATATGGAACAAAGTTGTGATAATCCTCCACATTCTATTTCTCTCTCTTCCACGTTCAATCTCATTCCACAAACTGTTCTCCTTCTCTTTATTAATGGCTTTTGAAGATCCCCTACCTCGTGCTACGCTGCTTGTTCAACGTGATCTAGATCATTAAACGGATTACCAATAAGCGATGTCAAGTTAAATCACTTTCGAATCAAACAAAGAGTTTTTTATCGTTTTCAAATTTCTTAGTATTCACAAGTGCATTTACACGTGGCATGAAATCAACGTATATCACCAATGGAAAATTCATCGATCGAAAATGAACAGTATTCTTGACAACTTCCCTTGACTCTTGATAGAAATATTTCCCAAAGGAGGAAATAATTTATTGTTACAAGATCTAATAATCAAGTAAGAACCTTTTTTCACTTACCCAGCCATGTACTATACCCTGAAAGACATTACAATAAATAATTGTTTTGGAACATAATCTTAATGGTTAAATAGACCAATAGTTTGGGTAGAATTTATTATTTTTATCTCAAATGAGACATTTTTTCCAATCACGGTTAACATTGATGTCACAAGCAAACGTATACCACCTTAGCTGTTCACATTTCCAACTTCTAGTTTATGAAAAACAAGTAGTTATAAGTACAGAGACAGAAGGCCTTCACTGACAGTGGCCATTGCTGTGAAGTGTTCCATAACAGTCTGCTAAGATCATAATTTCTCTCGCCAGACCTCATACTTTTACAATTGAATCATTATGAAGTAGTGTTCGAATACAAGTCACAATGAGAAAAACATAGGGATGTATTTATAATTTATTGAGCTACTAAGACCAATCAATGATCATCTGCTTTCTCATTTGCTGTATAGTATTTCAATATTCTAACACAAATAATTCCTAACCTTAAGCTTCCTTTACTCAAATATAGAATTTTATGTAGAAAGAGATACGCATTCAATGCTTATGACGTACGAGCATATTCCCGAAGGATGCTTTCCTCGCCTTATGCAAAGGACAAACTTTTGTTTGGCTGTTTTTGTCAAGAAAACGGTATCAGGAGAGAAGACGGACTTGTGTCCGGCAAGAGAGCTCGAAATTCCCACGAGATAGTCGGTTTGTACTGTAGTTGTGCCCTGCTTTGAACTGGCTACAAGCAAGAGGAGAAGAAAGAAAGAAATGAGAAGGAGGAGGTGAGGAAGAGGTAGGAGGAGGAAGAAGAATAAGAGGAAGAGAAAGGGGAAGGAAGATGAAGAAAAAGAAGGAGAAGGAGAAGGAGGAGGAGGATATTTTGAGGAAGAGGAAGAGAGGTCACAGAGCAACCGAACAGTGACGAGCCAAGATCGGGAGCGTGATAAATATTGTGCAACAAGGACAGATGAAAAGAGAGACGCAGTGAGACAAAGAAAAGTCGTGAGAGCTGCGACTTTCGTCCACCTTCACTTGTCTTGGAAGTCTTTATCTCGTGTTGAACAACGAAAGGTAACAAACAAGCAAACGTTGCCACAAGAGAAGGATGAATAAAAAAATAGGCTGGTACAGAAGACGGAGACGTGCCTAGTTGTCACATAATGTATTCACAAAAGTTTTGATGTCGAGTCATCATTCCTTACATCGTCTCTTCACTTCTCATTCACCTTTTACTCTACTCACCCTTCCCCCCTACAACCCGGTTTGCCGCTATGTGGTTGTTGCTGCTATTGTCAGCTGAAATTTTGGTAATTTACGAATAGAATAAGAGACAGCGTCAAAATGACGACGACTCCAGTAGACTCTGTTACAATGTTCGCCTCCCACAACGCAACGCAGCCTGCTATAACAAAACCAAACCAAGACGGATATTTCACATTTCGAATGAATAGCTCTGCACTGCGGATGTGAATTATCTGGAAAGGAAAGATTCCGACAAAACAGTTCACTCACCCACCGAATGAACTGATCTTTCATTCCATTTGAAGACGGTACGGGTGCTAGTTTTTAAAGTTCAAACTCTATTACTTCAAGATGTTTACAGTCCCATCCACCTTTACTAAAAATATTATTTTTATTATTGGAATACATAGATTGTGTTGCAGTGAGAATAGTTCATGGATTATTTTTTCGATTACTTACACATTCAAGTCATGTGATAAACTGTCTCATTTTTCAAACATTGCATCAAGCAATCGTTTTATATAGATTACATCTCAGTCCTGCTATAATATCGATTCATCTTCAATAATAAGACTACATGACTTAAAAGAAGACATACTAATGGAAATAGAAGTGGCAATTCATTCCACAATTGGTCAATATCATTTCATCATCTTTTGAGGGGATAACCCATCAACAAGCTATCATGATTCATTGTCTCAGACATTTTCCATTTAATAAGGGAAGATCCTTAAAACGAAATAGCTTCTATTAGGAAAACGTGTTATTGAATCATCAAGTTACAAAGCGTCACATAAAGATAATAATCAAAAATTAAAATTTTCAAATAATCATTGATTCCATGTAACACTTATTGTGCACTATAAAAAATGGTTATACTAGAGCTCAACTACCTGAACTTAAACTGAAAGAGTCAAACTTAAAATTTCATCTCAATAATCATTATAGAGCTTCTACTTTTAAAACATCTTCATCAGACTACCAGTGTAGATTATACACTGTAGATGTCGTTTTTATATTGCAGGCTCATTCCCAGAACAAATAATCCAATAAGAAGTGAATTGTCGCATTTTTTGGTACGTTTAGTTGGGCTGAGCACAGGCCCTGCGTCGGCGTGATGGTACATTTCATCACTGGCTGGCATTGACATCCACAATAGGAATTAGCGAGCGGACGCGCACGGACGGTCGGCAAATGGAATTTCATTTTCATGTTAAATAGCGCAGTGAGAATGGACCAAGATAAAATTGCATGAGCATTTGTATTCGGCACGAATATTAAATTTCAGATGCGATGTGAATAAACGTAATAGGCGACGGATGGAGGGCGGGAAGAAGAAGAAAGGTAGTTAAAAAGACTGGGTAAAGGGGTTGTTGGTGAAGGTGGGGAGGGGGAAGGACACTGGATTACGGTGGCGTAAGCGGCGTTATTTCCCAGAAGGCTCTTTACTGGAGCCTGCCGTGAATGCTGAAGACGTCGGGGACACCAGCCGGCAGCAAAAGTCTATTTCTCCGGCCAGGGACCCAGTACAGCTTCACTCAGCCGGCAGCCGTTTAAACGCTCGGTTTGGGTGCACGTTCTCTCTAATAAATCAATTCAAATAGTTTGTTGTGTCATCCCTCAGCCGCCTGAAATAAGGCGGGCAGCACTGCATAATAGCTATCGCTGCTTGGTGTATCTATCTCATTTTCACATTCTCATTAGATTATGATTGGTCAAGTTAAACTTATGATTTGAGAGATGAGGACTTTGAAAATGTGTTATGATAAAAATTATTGGTGAAAATGCATTGAAGTATTGTATCTATTATCCTACTTCTAATTATGAAATATCTTCACGACCTATAAATATTGTTTTGTTGTACTCATTCCCCTTTCTTGATTATGGGAATTTATTCATGGTTGTAATTCTCTCAGTAAGTATTTTATTCTGAAGTTAACTTACGATAGAAATATATCTTGCTCCAATTTGAATTTCATTGATGCTATTACTATTTAAAATGAAATGAGTGGGTGTAGAACATGGAAATGATCCCTTTTCAAGTCCTTTAAAAGCTTTTAAAACGTCATATCTGGCTGGCGGCATAAGCTGATGCCAATTAATTTTTCATCTATTTAATGTACAAGTAAATAAAATGTATTGTATGTTTTTTACATTTGTTGAAAGTACTTGTAAAGTGAATATTTGGGTTAATCAAACAAATTCGTTTAGCTCATAGAATCCTATTTGAAAAGTAAGCCACTTGCAGGTTATTTTGATGTGACTTCAGAACAAGGTGGATTTTTAATAAAATTCCTTCTACCTTTAACAACGTAATACTGTTTTCCCAGGAGTATAATATGAGTTATCATTGTACTATTCATGAATCGAGCAGAGTAGTAGAGTAGAGTGTGATACGAGAAACAATAATCGTACGGTAGGAGCAGGGACAAAACAGAAAATACAGCATATTGTTCACCACCTAGTGAACATGCACTAACATGTGTGTTACACATACGCGTATGTAAGCAAATGTGGAAAGTGAATGGCCATGCCAGCCCCTCCAGCAACCCAGTAGCAGAGAATATTCTCCTCCAAATTACTGTTTTAATGTTCTCCACATTTGCTTCATGCTGTTCCACCTCAGAAAACTTCGATTCCCCTGAAACCATAATGACCCTTCTAGAAAAGGAGCAATGCTATTCTATCTGTTTTCGATTCCAATTCTCACGGATGAGAGAACAAGTAGGATTTTTTCCAATGTATAAATTTCACCACAGAATCCAAACACAGAAAATAACTTCAATTTGAATGAGTTGAACGCTCAGTTTAATTGTTTCCTAGTCTATCATGATGATGATTGTTTAAGATACACAAGTCTACACAATTTCTGAACTTTGGTGTAACCAATCATTGAAGGGCTTGGATTCGAAAAGAAGTAACTAATGATTACATGTGATAGAACCGTATCAACTAATAATTGAACTCAGGATTAATAATAATATATATATTTCATATAAATTGTGATTATTTTCCATTAAATTTATCTGAGCTGCATATCATTATTATTGTAATGGATAACAATAAATAGTTGTCAATATTTCAATGCATTCTATAATTCTACTAGCCGGCAGGCTCGCTTCGCTCGCCTTCTCCGCCTAGCCCCCCTAGGACCCCCGCCAGTATCGGCAGTGTAAGTGAGTCAAACAGGCTCGCTTCGCTCGCCTGCAAAACCTCTGCCAGTGTCAGCTGAGACAAACAGGCTCGCTTCGCTCGCCTGGAAATTCCGTTCAGAAGGGGTTCGAAATTTATTGAACACAACATTTATCGACCTAATCTAGACCTGTTCACCAAATTTCAACATTTTCTGCCAATTTGTTCTCGGGAAATCTAAGAAAAATTCCGAAAAATAGTAAAACGCTAATATTGAGCTTGGAAAGTATATCGGACATTGTTTGAAACTTGATTCAATATCTTCTTAATTACTCCATCTACAATCTCGCTGAACCATTGAATTTACACTAAGGATTGGTCGTATTAAGGCGGAAGATATGCAACCCGCAATACATCTACAATTTTTAAAACCTGATTACTGGCGTAATCTTGAACGGATCTCAAAAATATTATATCACAACATTTCTAGACTTAATCTGATCCTGCCCACCATATATCAACATTTTCTACTGATTGGTTCTCGATAAAATTGAGAAAACGCCGAAAAACTATAGAAAAACTCAAATATTTAGCGTATCCCTGAAAAGTTTTTGAAATCCGTTCTTAGCGCGCGTCTAAACGTCTAACTGAACATGCTTGCCAAATTTGAACGCATTCGGTTCAGTGGATTTTTAGTTCTGGTGATGAATGAATGAATGAATGAATGAATGAATCAGTCAGTCAGTGCCATTTCGCTTATACTAGCCGGCAGGCTTCGCCCCCTGGACCCCCAACAGTATCAGCAGTGTCAGTGAGTCAAACAGGCTCGCTTCGCTCGCCTGCATAAGCTCTATCAGTGTAAGCTGAGACAAACAGGCTCGCTTTGCTCGCCTGCAAACTCCGTTCAGAAGGGACTCAAAATTTATTGAACACAGCATTTCTAGACCTCATCTTGGCCAGTTTACCAAATTTCAACATTCTCTACCAATTTATTCTAGAAAAATTCAAGATGAACTCCGAAAATTCCGAAAAATAGTAGACGCTAATATTGAGCGTAACCTTGAGAAATATATCGGACATAGTTTGAAAATATCTTCCAAATTAGTTCATCGATAATCTCTCTGAACCATTGAATTTACAGTAAGGATTGGTCGTATCAAGGCGGGAGATATGCAACCCGCAATACATCTACAATTAAAAAACTGATTACTGGCGTAATCTTGATGGAATTTAAATATATTTTAACACAACATTTCTAGACCTTATCCGAACTTGCCTACCAAATATCAACATTTTCTACCGATTGGTTCTAGAAAAAATTCAGAAAACGCCGAAAAACTATAGAAAAACTTGAATATTCTTGAAAAGTTTTCAAAATCCGTTCTTAGCGAGCGTCTAAACATCCAACTGAACATGCCTGCCAAATTTGAACGCATTCGGTTCAGTGGATTTTTAGTTCTGGTGATGAATCAGTCAGTCAGTCAGTCAGTGTCATTTTGCTTTTATAGATATACATAATGTAGATAGATATAAATAATGAATCTTCTCAAAAAAGAACCTTCTCAATTCGAAAGAATTCATTTCAGTCCAATAATTACTGATACAGGCACAAAATACTCCTTTCGAACTCTGTTCACACCTTTTTATTTCTAAAATATCAAACGAAAATAAGATAATACTTTGCAAATACTTTTAATTTTATTCTCACAAGCATTGACTTCACATTCCAATAGCACTGCGAGAGAATAAATAATTTATAGGGTTTCCTTTTCAAACATTGCTTCTCATAATGATTGATCGTCCGATTTTTATTGGTGTAAGACGAAAGCTCCTTTCCTTTCTTTACATTTTAAAGCTCAAAAGAAATCTCACTTTGGATGTCAGGACGAGCATTCGTTGGAGCAGGTTCATTCATTTCAGCGTTTTTTTCGCTCGACTGAAACCTTTCCGTGTCCTTAAGTCTCATCCTTTATCCTTCTCAATCCGTTTTCGATCCAGGAACTCCCTTCCGTTGATCCACCACTAGCCCCGTCATCCCCTCATCGCATATAGCCTTCCGCCTTATCTTTCTTCGTTCATGCTGAACTGGACACTTTTAGTGGGATGATAATAATTTCTGGCCCCGTTTTTCCCCTTGTTCGGCTCACACATTATTACCGTCATCTCCGAACAAAAGTCACGCTAAAAAGAATGACAAACTCGACGAGAGCATTGGAGTCCGTATGGATCTGCCTCTGCCATTTCTCATCTTCTAGGCTGAGGCCACACTGCCGGTGGTTAGAGCCTGGAGGGTGGAGGGTAGTTGGTGAATCTATAGAACATGCACACCATCCACAGTAATACATCGTATGAATGGTATTACGTCTTTCTGTTTTTTGAGGTTATGTTGTCCATATTTAAGAATTTCAAGATGGCGGCTGAACACATACCATATTCATACGATATATTACTGTGAATGGTGTGTATGTTCTATAGATTTACCAACTACCCTCCACCGTCCAGGCTCTATCCACCGGCAATGCGGCCTCAGCCTTACAGTAGAAAACGGTAGCTCAGAAGAAATTTGGCAGCAGTATTGTGCTATAGTGCTATATTGCGGATAATTCGCTTTAGTTTCCTCATAACATGCCACCAGTTCTAATACTGAAAGCTTTAACTTTTCAATTTTTGTACTTAGTATACAATATTTATTATTCATTGAGCATATTTTAAATTTTGGTAATCTGGAATGCCAATTTATTGCTGGTTGAACTCGAATTGCTCCAAAGGAATTGGTTTGAACAAAGCATCACATTTTATCCTTCTTGTTCAAATTATAAGTATTTTTTGAAATTATAGTCCCTTCTGTTGAACAGTATCCATGGATTTCAATGGAAGAAGTCCACAATTGTAGTCCACAGTTGCGGAGGAATGACCTACCAGTTACTAGTGTAATATCACTTTGATGATATGACCCAAGGCTTTGCTGAAACATACCCTAGCATTCAATCTTCTCACATGACCAATGTTATTGCATACAAAACGTGTTCCTAGAATGGATCGATGGTCTTTGTACATCAAAGGGTCTTATCTTGACTATACATGATGACATCCCCTAGTCCTAGCCTAAAGTCCTTATTGATCAGCTGGTGTTACCCATGCTTGTATCTTGTCTGTAACATATTCAACCTGAAATCAATAATGATGAGAATCCAGTTATCTTGTTCCACACAACAAGAATATTATTGACATCCAATTTTTTGCCGTCCTCACACATTTTACTAGATTGAACACAACTTGGCATACACATGATGCGTCTCTGTGCACATTATATGTTTGCTAAGATTCATACAATCTATTGAAATCTATAGTGACGGCGAAAAACCGGACGTCCAGAAATTGTAGTGAGTGGAACGGGACTAAGGTAATGTGGTTACTCAATTATGATAATTCTACTTTCGAAAAATGTGTTGTTACCATGATCATTAGGAAACCTTTGAAGTTTTTTAAGTTCCTGCTTCAGGCCGTGTTTGCAGAGAATCTTCCAACATAACTTTATACATGTTTTTTCTCAAATTGAGGTATTTTTCTCTACTATTTTTTTCACAGAATCACAGATGATATTCATTAATTAGCTGCAATTTGAAATGGGTCATATTCTTAAATTATTCTTGAATTAATTATCTCATCCACTTCGACTACCCAGCAAACTTGACTCAACAAATACTCAGGGTGATAACCCTTACCGGTACGATTGTTTACTTACAATGTTTTGTATTAAGTTCTAATGATAATTGCTCTGAGCATTGTTCTGACACTCGACCAACATGGCCGCATAGATTTCCTACTTTAGCACCTCACAATGCTTAATAATAACTAGCTGGTAGTCACAATACTAGCACAGGAAGAAAGCGCTTTCGCTTTGTTGAATTTGCAATCGGGGGAATCTTCTTTTTCAGCTCCGTGGTGCATTTTCAAATTGGCTCCTCGACCTGGAGTACTCTCTTACTCTCTCACTATAGCTCTCATCCTTTCTCTCTCTTTATGTGTAATAGTTTCGTCTATGGTCTTCTACCATCCACAACCAAGTGGACCATTAATGTCTCGGTGAAGGTTGAATTGTTATTCTCCCATCTTATCTCGGGAATCTTATCTCTCGGACTGGCCAAATATGGATGTAGCTTAGCATCTTTTTCCCTCTTCATTGTGCAACAGCTAGCTGAAGATCAGAAATCACATCGAGTCCACTCACAGTCCACTCCCATCTCAATAGTTTTCCATACATTGTACAAGTAATATTCTATTCACTGCTGAATAGAAAAAAGGAATGTATTCTCTACCATCTGGAATTTCCACATGGACGACAACAACAATAAACAATAAACGACAACTCAACTAAACATTAAAGTGTATCAAGTTGATCAGCCTCAATTTGACTTTTATTTAATAGGCATGTTTGAAGCATCGCATAAACAAATAGATTCACTAAATATGTATACTTATATTGATACAGTCATGTGTCTCATTCAGTGTAACTATAGATTTTTCACCTTGTGCGCTCCAACAGCTGATGTTGATAATCAGAAATGTCATTTGGCTATGCCAAAGATGCTGTATTTTTTCATCAAAAGAGACGATAGATGCTTGTCATCATGCTTTAGAAGGTTACATCACGTTTGCGAGGCATACAAAACCGCCTAACGTTTTGGCGACAGTTTTACCATTCGTCTGATGACTCTCCTACATGGTTCTAAATAATTATATGGTTCCACTTGTAATAATCTAATCAAACGCCTTTTATTTTGTCTAATGTCTTCAATCACAACAATGTCTTCAAAATACTAACATGACATTCTTGTAAATCCCCTGGTTGCTTGATTATTATATACAATTGTTCTTCAATACAATCACAGTGATACTAAGACGGAACAATTATTGGAAATACTATTCTATATGTTAATTAGTTGTAAGGCAATTTTTAACTCCCAACATACTTGATTACGGATACTAGAATACATGTATGTATCTCTTATCTGTAACTTAATGATTTATTTAATCTTGAACTGCAAGCTTGGAGAGAAAATTTTCTGAATTTCACTATTGAACTTCATATTAATACTAATAGCGAGTAGAATTTTTCCTATTTTTCAATTTTCCATTCGACTGATTCTTCCTTAGTGATTATCTTGGAAGCATTATTGATCTCTTGTTCCACTAATTATAATAATGAGCTACAACTAGATTGCTGGGCTTCCTGCTTATTGTTCTCTGTAAAGCCTCTTTTCATAAGTTTTTTATGAAGTAAATCACAAATAGGAAAGAATTGCTTTCTTTCCTCATCTTTTGTTCAGAAAATTGTTTTCGTGGTGCTTCGCTCGTCTTTCTCTCAAAAGTTTATCGTTGCAGGTGCCTTCTGGCACGTTTTTATGCACGTGAATCGTAACAGATCATATAATAGGCTACTGTACTCTGTTGAATCAGTGGATTCTGTTTGTTATTAGAATTTTTGTCTTGTTTGAATACAAGTTCCTGGTTTGATAACTTTGTTTGGTATCAATCCATTTTTGATTCACAAAGGCCACTATTTTATCAAAACATCAACCTAATTTTATAACTGAAATATGGGCGCACCATATCAAAAGTAAATCACGTCACATAATCAAGTCGAGAAAACTTGAACGCTGATCTTCGTTCTATGTGAAAACAAGATAATTAGAAAAATCAATTTAATATGAGCGAAACCCACGATGGAGTCTAGTGAAATGAGGTTAAATCCAACCCCAAGTTCACCAGAATTCCTGAAGAGTACCATATTCTCAACAAGCATCTGTGGGAAACATAGGAGATAATAAATTTAGCAATGCAAATCGACCGTTGCCGCGTAGAGGTAGGAGGGGGTAAAACAGCGGAGTACAAACAACACAACAAAGTGAAATGTGAGAGAGAACATTCGACTTCAATCTTCCAAGGTGGCACTAAAAGTGTCGCGCTTACTTTGACAAGGGCTTAGCTATGAAGGGGTGGGGTAGGGGAAGTGCGAACGACTATAGTGTAAGCAAAGGACGTGTTGTTACACTCTAGCCGAGCGTTTTGAATACAAATTTTGAACGATTCATCTTCGGATAAAATAGCACTTGCTCATGTTCTTATGATGGCGCCTAATTCTACGAGCTGATGCAAATAAAATCCCACTCAGCGACGCTTTCTGGCGAGGCAGTCATTCATTCCGCAGCGTTTTATTTGTGAGCGTGCCTCCTCCTCCTCCTCTCCCGCCCCCAATCATCACGTATTCTGCCTCTGAAACAGAATCTTTTTTCAACTGTGAAGCTATCCTCTTAAACAAATGAGTGTTGCATAATATTTTAGAATATAGTTGAAAACATGGATGATATGCAATGATAAAATTAATTTAATGGATCGAAATTGGAAGAACAATATGGTAGATTCATTATAAATGTTACTAAATCGTTGAGAATTGAATGATACAAGCCCTTTAGTGGAGAATTTACTAAAATTATATACATTCAATTAAAAATTCCATCATCATTCGTTTCATTTGGAAATTGAACTAGAAATCGAATGGCAACTCACAAATTTGTGAATCAATAAAAGAATTAATTAGTGATGGATAAAATAAGAAGGAAATTTAAAGAGACAGGATCTAAAACTGTCAATTAACTACTCCAAATTATATGAATCATATCCAATAAGGATAAGTATACCGCATTTACACTCTTGAATCGGAACTTGAAGATAATATTTCTTAAGATTCGTTACTTCATTGTAAATTTTGAAACCATTTATATTCATAATTTGATGGTTAGACCCAGTGCCGGACTGGCTAGGATTTGGGCCGTCGGCTATACTCGCTCAAGGGCCCCCCTAAAGAGGGATTGTGGTGGGGGGGGTTAATATTTTCAATATTGAGCGGTGGGGGGGTGATGAGAGGGAGTTGTTGCAATTTTTCTCAATACGTTGAAATTTTTCTGAATAAACAGTTCATATACAATTCATTTTTGTGTAATATTTACGTAGACTTTGGCAGTAGAGAAAAATACCACAAACCACAATAGGCTACCAACAGCAGTAGGCCTAATTGCACTCACTTGTACTATTGTTATAATTGTGCTATATATTCATTTTGTCAACTATTACAGAATTTACCTAGTTCTATAACAGAGCTGATCTACCTCTTCTCATTTAGGACGTCAATATTCGAAGGGCACGCGAAATACTGAGGGGTTTGGGGATATGGAATACTCTCCGGAAGCGGAATGTTATCCTCCACTGAAAACTTCGAAGTTATTGTGCAAGTGATTCTCTTTAATTGAACCATTATCTTATTGATGTTGATAATGGCATGAAAAGTATTAAACAGTAGAATATTCTATGCTTTCTGAACTGAATTGCTGACCAAATGCGAACCCAGCCTTTCTGGGTATATCTGGGTATTTTTTTTATACTTCTAAAAAATCAGATACTATTTTTTAGAGAAGGGAGTAAGTAGAGTTATGAATTTAAGAGGGTAGTTAACCTGAGAACTGTCATTCTAAAGAAACAGTTTTTTGGTCTTTGAACTAAAATCACTATACATAAAAGCGAATATATAAAAGCGAAATGGCACTGATTCATTCATTCATTCATTCATCACCAGAACTAAAAATCCACTGAACCGAATGCGTTCAAATTTGGCAGGCATGTTCAGTTGAACGTTTAGACGCGCGCTAAGAACGAATTTTAACAACTTTTCAAGGATACGCCAAATATTTGAGTTTTTCAATAGTTTTTCGGCTTTTTCTTCATTTTTTCAAGAACCAATCGGTAGAAAATGTTGATATTTGTTGGGCAGGTTCAGATAAGGTCTAAAAATATTGCGTTAGAATATTTTTGAAATCCGTTCAAGGTTACACCAGTAATAAGGTTTAAAAAATTGTACATGTATTGCGGGTTGCATATTTTCCACCTTGATAGGACCAATTCTAACTGTAAATTCAATGGTTCAGCGAGATTATAGATGTACTAATTTGGAAGATATTGAATCAAGTTTTAAACTATGTCCGATATATTTCCCAAGGTTACGCTCAATATTAGCGTTTTACTATTTTTGGAGTTTTTCTTGGATTTTTCGAGAACCAATTGGCAGAAAATGTTGCAATTTGGTAAACAGGTTCAGATTAGGTCCAAAAACGCTGTGTATTACGCCTGTAATAAAGTTTTCCAATGTTTGGAATCTGCACTTTCGTTTATTTTCCGGAAACTACTAAACTAAATATGTTCAAATCATATACCAGGTTGAGCTGAGGTAATAGAACAACTAATTCAGAACGAATACCAAAAAAACCCTCTTAAGTGATGAATGATGATCAAAGCAAATCTATTGTAATGGAATTTGCCGGTGAGCGAAGCGAGCGTGTTTATCTCAGCTGACACTGAAAGAGGTTTTGCAGGCGAGTGAAGCAAGCCAGTTTGACTCACTGACACTCCTCATACTTTCGGGGGTCCAGGGGGCGGGGCCCCTTGGCTAGGCGGAGAAGGCAAGCGTAGCGAGCCTGCCGGCTAGTACTGTATATCGATAAAAAAAATAGAAATTGTCTTTATTTGGGTATTAGTAGTTGTAGTTCCTCAAACAGATGAACTTTTCCCCCTTATAAGATGTGGAATGTACAACAATATATGTAAGCTGTGGAATGTATTTAATTGTAGAAACAAGTGAACTTCCTTGATCGGTTGCCTTGATCAGTTTCAGGACTCTATTCATCATCCTGATATAGAAAAGGCCCTTTTCAAAAGGGGGTCTGGGGGCCTTCCCCTGGGAAATTTTAGTAAAATTAGGCCATTGAAAACAGCATTCAGAGTAGTTTAAGATCCTGCATTCTATTCAAATCACAAATGAGAGAAATTCTTTCTCGCCACTTTTTTGAAACTAATTCTTATTCAGTCCTTCAAAACTCCACTTATACGAATACTTATAAATAAATTATTTCATCAACTAAGCGTATGCTAAGCTGTGAATATATATTTATAATACTTATTCTAATAGAAATCTAGCATCATGGATATCTTATATTATTTATATATTAGGGAAGTTGAATACACTATTCATACGGCACTCAAAAGGTGTTTCTCATGAACAAAGATCGCCTTGAGGACCCTAAATATAAGTATTTCCCCGGTCAAAGGGAAACTTTTTCCAAGAAAAATGTAGGCGTACTCTAGGACTAAATTTTTTATAGTTTCAAGCCTTATAAGAAATTTGAATTGAAATTTCCATGTTCAATCATTCTACCAATGCACTAGTTTAGTACAAAATTTCCAGCAGTACTTATTTATTCATTTTTTACAATAATATAATGAAATCACTTTATTGGAAATTGAAAAACAAGCTACGCCCCTACTAGTTATCTCTCGAATTTTGGAAGAAGTTGATGTAGTTCAGATGTGATTATTGTATAACCTCTCTTGAATACATAATTTTTGGTCCAGGAATGATATTGAAAACTTTGAATTTAAAGTGTTGAGAGTGTTGGAGAGACAAATGGAATCGTTAAAAAACAATAAAAACTTGAAGAATATAGAATTTGTTTTGAAAAACCAAAAAAAAGAACAAGCCATGAAATCACTATAGAACCACATAGAAAAATATCAGTATAATTATAGTCTACACACTTTAAATGCTTCATTATTAACTATAGTTATAGTTATATAGTCACTTTGATATTCACAGCCCTATCGGCAGATTTTTGTGGGCCCAGTGAGGGTCGTAGATTAGAATGCAGGGCCCCCAGGTTCCCAGAGAATTATATTTGAAGAACTTTTGGCCTTAGTATCTGGGTACAAGACTCGAGCACCTCACAGTAGATTACGTGAAGAAGGATCTCAGAATTTAAGGGGCCCCTTCAAGCTGACTTGGGATGAGGGGCCCTCATGTCCAATCAGGGGCCATGAAAGTCTGGAAAAGTGTGTAGTATTTTCATAGTATTTATCAGAAAATGATTTACTTTTTATTAAATAGTTTAAATTTCAATAAAAAATTTATCATTTCTTTGGAGCCGATTAATTTTTTTTTTTTACTGAGTGAATCTTGGGCCACTCCGGGCCCCCAGGGCCCAGGGCCGTCGGCGATCGCCGACTAGCCGACCTGGCCTGTCCGGCACTGGTTAGACCTAATAATTAATTATTACATTTCTGATGAATTGTTGGAATTGGCTAAATGCTTATAATAGCAGGAGCAAAGTTCAAGTAAGTAGGCTATAATCATTCATTTGAATACAAATTCAGAAGAATGAATCATTGTAAATAGTAATCCGTTATGAAAACACAATTGCTACATTTTGGTCAATTTTCCGCAGCTTAAGCACTCGAGTGATCAATCACGATAGTTTTGCGGCTCGATAAAATCGTTACAGAGGACTCCACAGCTTTCCTAAGTTCAGCTTATTTGTATTTGTTTATCGGCTCGGCAATCGGATATCTTTGCGTTTCGCTGGTTGTTCCGTTTTCCGTGTTTTTCCCCAACAGCGTCGGTGAGTGGCGAACAGTTAGGAAGAATTTATTGCCAACATCCATTATTTAAACGCTTCGGCCAAAGCCTCCTGACCATTTAGATTTTAAATAAAACATGTCGAGAACTGAGCAGTGCGAGTTTAGCACATAGTGGCCGGTGCAGTGAGCTTCTGACTCCGGGTGAAAAAGTAATCACCTTATTCAAGGTTTATACATCAGCCGGGAACGAAGCGGAAGAACGAAAGATAACAAGGGAAATGGTGAGGGCGCGAGTGTGAGGGAGAGAAACAGGGAGAGAATGACAGAAAGAACGTCGGAAACGTCGAGAACAATAAAATGCTAAAAGCATCGCTTTTCATCCATTCATTGTCCGTGAAATGCAACCGCTTTGGAGTAATAGTGACGTCACCAGTAAACGAGCAAATATTTCCATCCTTGTAGAAATGAATGTTGAAATGCATAAAAAAAATTTCATTCAACTTTTTTAACAGTGTGATTCCACAACAGCGAACCAAAAGAAACGCCACGGATCGGATCGACATCGCCAATGTTTTTTTCATCTTTCATTAGGCACCGAACGATTGAGAATTGAATAATAGCTCGACTTTTAACGTTACATTCCTGGATTTGCACGAGTTTTGCCGCTTTAAACTTTCTGGTTTTTGTTGAGCGTAACTGTTAATAAAGCTTTTGACTGCAGAAATCGAATGACTGATCGAACTTATCTCGATATTTTCATAGAGAACAATACGCGGATTAAATGTGAGCACAGATCAGAACGTATATACTCCAATCAGGTTTTCTATGTTTTTGAAAATGATCATCATTCGTTTTCTATTTTCACAATAATAATACAATTATCCGGAATTCAGTGATTTCGACGCAATGTGATAACCAGAATCCTGATCTAAAAGCAGGCATACTATTAGTTTTAAATCTTGTTCAATAATTTTTGTAATTCATATTTTATTATTCAAGTAATATATTACATCTAAGTAAGCACTGTACCTCAACAGAGAGCACTTGTGCTTATTTTGGCACCCTGGGTCACGATGTGAAACAGTGTCCAAATAAAGATAAAGAGCCCTGCTGTTCAAACTGTAGAGATGAGAAAAACCCTTCCGCGCACCCAGCTAATGATAAGGATTGTCCCACTTATCAGAGAGCACTAAAACAGGTAGTTGATAGAACTGATTACGATGTACATGTTGGTGAGTGCTCACACTCAAAGATATGAATAATCCCGAAGAAATCTTAAATTCTTTACAGACTGAAAATGGAACCCCAGTAATCACTTACTACTCAAATTATTACCCCCAATTTAGCGTAGATAGAAATATTGAATTTCTAAACATCCTATCTATGAATATACGAAGCTTAAATGCCAATTTTAATCAATTTGTTTGTTGTCTCAATGGTTTCAAATGTGATATTAATGTAATTATTATAACTGAAAGCTGGTTAACTGCAGATATGCCTTTTATATTTAACATTCCTGGTTATACGGCTATAAATAAGTTTTCAAAACTAAACAAATGTGATGGATTGTGTAGGTACATTTGGGATAGCTTGAATTTTAATGAGGTCTCTATTGATATTTCTGAATCTAATGTTGTTGATGCTGACTTTGAAGTACACAATAATGTTTTGAGAATAATATTGGTATATATAGGTCTCCTAGTAATAGGAATATAAATAATTTTCTTGATAGTTTAAGTGATATAATTAAAAATATTCCTAATGATAAAAGTGTTTGTGTAACTGGAGACATGAATATTAATACTCACTCCACAAGTATTTCTGTTCAAGAATACTTGCATATTTTACACAGTAATGGTTTCAAATCCTATATAAATGGTGATACTAGAGTCACTAACATAACCCAGTCCTGTTTAGACCATATCTTTTTCAAAAACTCAAGCAGTTATTACAATTATCAAATGAGTGGAATATTAAAAACAACTATAACTGATCATTACTCTGTTATTTTGCACTTAGGTGAGGATTCAAATCAAATTTCAAAGTCAAAGAGAAAAGTTCTTACCGAAACAGTAACTAAAATAGACTATAATGCACTTTTAGTATCAGTAGGGAATGAATGTTGGAACTACATTTATTCAATGAATGAAAGTATTAATGAAATAAAGAAAAGATTTGTTGATCGTTTGAACTTCCTTATAAATAAATGCAAAAAAGAAATAAAAATACCTTGTAGACTTCGTCCCCTAAAGCCTTGGAACACTGAAGGTATTACACGATCCATAAAAACGCGAGACAAATTGCATTCCAGATTGAGGAGAGACCCACATAACAACGATCTCAAAAATTATTACAAGGCTTATCGTAATGGTTTGAATAAGATCATAAATCTAACTAAAGAAACTTACTATAAAAAGAAAATCAGTTATTGTAATAATAACAGTTTGAAGCTATGGAAATGCATAAATAAAGTGATTGGGGGAAGTCCCAAGGGAACCAGAAATGCCGACTTAGATGCGGACACCCTTAATAACTTTTTCACAAATGTTGGTAAATTGCAGGCTCAAAGCATAAACATCCACGATGATTTAACACTTCCAGACAATCAACTAACTCAAGTAAACTCCAA
Source organism: Sogatella furcifera (assembly GCA_017141385.1). Classification (NCBI taxonomy): domain Eukaryota; kingdom Metazoa; phylum Arthropoda; class Insecta; order Hemiptera; family Delphacidae; genus Sogatella; species Sogatella furcifera. Next base: position 39,950,517 of record CM029548.1, read on the forward strand.
ATTTTCTATAGGGCCTACTAGGCTAGCACTAATGAGATTGAAGCCACAATCAGTAGTCTTAAAAACAATTGCAGCCCAGGGATTGATAATTTAAGCAACATTAAATAAAATATCCCAGGTCATATCTAAACCGCTCTCTTACATTTTCAATAGGTGTTTTGAAGAGGGTATTTTTTCCTGAGCATTTCAAAGTATGTTAACTGGATTAAGAGTAACTTTTTTTTTGAAATGTAGGAACTAGAGCTTCGCTATTTGATTTTTTGCAACTAAATTCCTTGAGCCTTGCCTTTTTTCTCTGTGTCTGCTTTAGTAATTAGTGAAACTTTTGATTTTTTTATCAGTAAGAAGTATTATTTTTCTTCAAGTGGACTCGCTTACCTTTCCCTTTCCTTTATTTTTTTCAGTTTCATTTTATTTTACCTTCTTTCCTTTATTACCTTCTTCTACCTGCCTATTACATGGGAAACCATAGTTGGCTAGGTATTTCCCCTCCATCTTTTTAAGCATACCCCACCACAGTAACTGTTGAATTAGTTAATAATGTATTATTCTGTTATTGTGTCTTACTAATTTTTGTATTATATTATTCATTGTGTCTTTATGTGTGTTTAAATTGAAATAGGCTAAATAAAAAAAATTTCAAAATAAGTGATCTTTGATTTCGAATTTGATCACATTGCAGAGTGTTAATCCACTTCCACGAGGATGGAAACGTTTTTCTCGTTTGTATCCCTCGTTTTTCTTATCGCTTCGATTTTTATCAATGGATTTGCAGAATTGGAATAATAATGAAGTACAACCAAATACTTCCTATAAAATATAGGCCTGTCTCAAGAGTATTTTAGCGACTCCAGTTACTATTGTTATAACGACTGGCGCAGAGTGTGAAGGCGCGGGGCGGGGATGATGTATTATGGATGCCATATACTAGATGTGTGAACCCTCATCAGTCACAAATTATTCGCCACGTCCTAGTAGAACGATTGTCGAGCAGTGGCGGCTCAGGCCCGGCGAGAGAGCCACTCGACCCACACTCCACTGCGCCGCGTCCAACTGATGGTGACAAATACCGCTGTCCCTGTCACCGATTCAAACAGCAATGTTTCATGAAAATTTACTCCCTGCAATTCTCTCTTCCCACGCTTCACTCTACAACTCTCCCCCCCCCCCCGCAAACTCTACTTGGATACCACATCAAGTGACATCATCAAACAGTAAATTCTCACATTCATCTTCCCCTTTTCCCTCCTTTTCGGCCAGTTTGGTGATCAAATCCACTGGCTGCCTCACATTTTTATACACCCTCCATTATGTACATTTTCATAGGTATGGATCGAAGATTGATAACTGATGTTCAGTTAACAGTCAGTTATCTCTTTCCAATCTCATTTATATTGAACTTCTCCATATCTCATCTACACAATCTTATTTAAACTTCTGGGAATTCCTCTGATGATGCATTTAGTTAATTTCAATTACTACACTATCATAAATCCAACAATACGTTGATGGATAATAAAATCCTGCTCCTCACCAACACATCTTTCCGTCTGGAAGCTCTTTAGTGCGGATCTTTGAAGGAAATAAAACATCATTGTTTTTTGTAGAGGAAGAAAATAGTTATTTCAGGACTTCCTGCGAAGAAATCTACAAGAACATCATTCTGAAACATCTGTACCAGGAAAATTATTTTAAATCATGTTTTGTTTTCAATGGAAACGCAGCCACCGCTGAATCCCGGAATAAAGTAACAAATTCCATCTAGAAATCAATTTTGAACTTTCTCATGAAGTATCTGATGAATACGACGATGAACGAAGTTGAATTCAAATTGAAAATCTGATCAATAGAGTGAATTTCAGACTGATTAATCAGAATGAAAATTAAATTAAAAGATATAGGAAAGTTAAACGACTTATGGGAATGATAAATATTAGAAGAAAGAGGGTAGAGAATGGACAATGATAAAAAATGAAAATGAGAATCAAACTTGGAAATTATAAAGTCATGTGAAGTGGTATGCAATGCAGGCCTATTGGAAAGGCTAAAAGCGTGCTGGTTGGTATATTGGTGTTTGAGAATGTTTTCCTATGTTGAGTGCTGTTACCGGTGAGCAAGTAAAACGGATTACGTCTTGACATTGATACAAAAAGGGTTGTTTGCTCCCCTATTCGGCGGTGAAAGAAGCGTGCCACTTTGCGTCTTGCGTCACCTCCAGTACCACGAGCGGATCTAGAAATGAGATCGTGAAATTTGTTTTCGAAGCTATTTTACATCTAAATAACCTCGGTGAGATTGTCACTGGAGTTTTATTCTATAACTTTCTTGGCAGAGACATTATGCAAATAGGCGGTAGAAGCGAGAGAGAGAGAAAGGTGTTGGAGGGGTGAGTGAGAGAGAGGGTGCGATGGAATGAAAATTCGCCAGCATCTCCATTACTGCGAAAGTTGTAATGGGTTCACAATTGAATGTGAACAATGGAAAGCCGCAGGGAGAATATCTTACGGTTTCAGCAGCATGCAAGTGATACACCAACAGTTTCTGTTCGATAATGAAAGCGAGCTTGCCAAGTGTTTCGCTGCTTACATCCTTCGAATTTTAATGATATATTTACTTGCGAACGCATCCCTTGCTTCCTCAACACCATCAACACGTCGTTCAGCTATTCAATTTGGGCGAATGCTTTTAAACTCACTTTTTCCAACTCCGATCCCATACCAATAGGAAACAGTCAGGAAAATTTGTCGTAATCAATTTATTTAAATTATATTTACGGTGACGTTTGCATCTCATGTGACGTTCACAGTTGACTATCGATGAGAGAATTCATTTAATTTCTAATTATAATTTTTTTCTTGGAAGAATTCGAATTAATCATTTTAACATGGCATCGTTCTGTTTTTGAATTGATACAGTATTAACGTTTCCAAAGGTCAAAAAAGTTTGTACTACAATCTCAAAGGCTATTACTTAAAAATTCGGCTATAAACATGCCCTAACAACATTAAATATGTTCAACATAGTTTCAGTTTCATATAAAAATCTATATACTTAATTATACATGAAAAATTACTAGTAGATTTTGAATAGTAATAATAATCTTATCAGAAAACTCTAATAGCATTTTGAGAACACGCTGCTTGAGAACGATAGTCTGAGATATTATGTTCTGGTAGAATGGAAAGTCATCATGCTATAAAAATTATAATTGGGTTTGTACACTATATACTTCTGCACCTCCATTGAATAACTTTTCTCAGCCAAGGCCTTATGGGCTTCCTCTTTTTGTTATCAAAAATTCTGTAAACAGTAAGGAACTGTTCCTTACATAGCTTAACATCTTCTTTGTACATATACTTGATCGCCCAGATTCTAGTCAAATCTGAACTATCAATGGGTGATAGATGAATAAGGATCACGATGTTCGTTACTACGTCATCTGATGAGAAACTTTCTGAGAGAGTTTTGATAGGATATGGTGGTGAGGTGATCGATGTGCTCAGACATCAGTTTGTTATAAATCGGCTGAGAGGCGCAATCATCACGTTCCACTGAATTTAATATTTTGCTTTTGAGTTGGAAATTCAAAGTGGTGTGTGACTGTATAATAAATTCCGTGAACTTCCTCTTGCCTTGGCTTATCAACACATCCGGGCTTGATGCATTCATAGCTTCATGGAGTTACTTTTTTCTCTCCTGGATTGTGTAACATATGGATGGATATCATACGAGGCTGTACTCCACCCCAGAAAAACTCAGTCGAGTTTAGCGACCTTTAACTTTTTCAATTCACTTTTTTATTTTAGTCCAGTATTCAGCACTAAAGCTTCATGGATACGTAGTTCCCGGTAATGCCACACGACTGTGATGCAATTCGCTCAAACGAATGTACAGGTGAAAAGTTCATGCCATGAATTTTTTATTGCCATGAGAAGAGAACGCTATAAAATACCTCTGACTACTCTCATCGCTCGAATTAATATTCCAAAAGTATAACAAACTAGACTCAATACGATTTTTAACGGAAAAACGGAAAAATTATCGTATCTTACTCTATGAACTTTTGGTGCGCAGGTAACTTTCTATTTGCTACCTTTAATCAATCATGGTGTGTTATTGATTAACCTACCACTCTCAACCAACTACCACTCTCGTTTGTTCCTCAATGGAGAACAGTCTACTACATTCCAAAATAGAACTGCACTGGAATACACTTACTGTACAAGAGTATTTATCACTGGCGACTCGTACTCACGAAACAGGTGAAGTGCCCGTATCTTTCACTGTACAGTATCACGAAAATGATATGACCACTTGAAAATCAATGAAAGGGAGAATGTTCAAGATTTTAACCTGTAACAAAGCTTTTAAGTGACATTTCTTATTTTAGGAGCTGTAAAAGATATGATATCTGCTTGTCGGGAGAGATGTAGAGATGATGGCTTCATCCACATCCAAGAAGAATTTCCAATTTTATTGGGCAATCAACGGTTACAACATCCACTGATTTGAAAGAGGTAAGCTGTTGTAGTCATTTTATAGTCGAATAAACTGTTTTAAGATTTTTAAAAACTTTTATTTTTTAGGTAACGATGGAAATATTTTTAATGAGTTTATTCCATACCAATTCGGAATGTTTCTATATCATCCTTATAATTTGACGCTATCAATCTGGGAAGAGCAACAGAACGCAGGCACAATATAGGCAATAATCTAAAAGAGATTTGTAAAATAGATTTATTTTTATCCTGAAGTCTGTTGAACGTTTATTGGGAAAACCTTAGTTTCAATTGTGTATGTTGAAACTACAAGGTTACCCAACAAGAAGAAAATTATGGGGATATTTGAGCAGCCTAGTGAAGCTGACTTGATCAACTAGGTACATTGAATAGATAATGTAGAGGCTATTCAAATAGAAACAAAGCTATTTAATCGGAATGGATTCCATAAATCTGACCTATTAGGTACTCTTATATTAATAAATTCATTTTTTATCAATTTTAAGAACAACTCATTCCTTTCCGTACAGCTATTCCAGTTTATGGTTTTCGATTGTTGCCTGTTTTAATACTTCATCAGCCATTCTTCAATCTATTTAAATCAACCTACATTCTCCATGAAGTCGACTTTACCAAAAAACGACCTCGTATGATGTCGCGCCATAGAGAAAAGCCATACCATGTCCTGTGATTTCACTTCACATCACATAATTTTTTATTAATTATTAGAAAGACAAATCAATTATTATAAATAAAAATTCAAATTTTTAAAGGAATTATTTTCATAATATAATAAATTATAATTATTCTTACTACAAATACTGCTTATTTTTGCCTCTTGATTTGATATAACCATCCACATAAGACATTTTCATGTTATCATGACAAAAAAAACAACCCGTCCCCCACCAGTCGCAGTGAATCAAATAAACATAGAAGAGATGCAGATCTAACAGCGAATTGAATCGAGGGGCGCATCGCAATAATTGGCACTGGAAATTTACATGACGGAAAAAGAGTATGTCGACTGTCATACGATGAGTGTCGATAAGGGGAAGTTATGATGAAAGATCGGTGCAACTGCGAGGCTTGGAGAGAGCACGATATATAGATTTTGATTAAGAGTGAGATAGAATGTATGGGTGGTGGTGGTTGTGCATCATAAATCTAGACTGCAGTGACGGCCAATGCATGCTATGATTCTCGTTCCACTCGCAATGCAACCAATAATTCACGTGTTAATTGATCAGATGGAGATGGACTGAGTCGCCGCCTCTGCTACTGTGTCCGATGTGACCAGCCAAATTCAGCAGACCCACCGCAGCGCAGCGCAGTGCAGCCCAACACATATTGACCGTCTGTATCCACTATTAGTGCTAATTTCCCTGCTCATCACCAGAGTGTCCGCTCCTCTATCTATGTGCATTACACTCCTCTGATGGATAGTTACATGCAATTTCCCTATTCAATAATCATAAGGCTGAATGAGTGGCGGCAACCTTATTTCGCGGTTGGAACATCAAAGCCCAAACAGCTAAATTAGTGAGAAGAACATGATTTTGGGAAGCATGTTCCCAATTGAGAGAGTATTCACGTTAACAAAAATGCATCAATGAGTTTTGATATTCAATTTTATAAAAATTTATTTTTTTCCTTGCTTCGAACAAGATCGAACTGAATACATGCTGTATTAACAGGCTATTATTCTTATCACTTCAAAAGCTTATTATTAAGAACTGTGAGAATTCAATAAATTGAACGAATATAGTTGATAAATCTTCTCTAGTATCATTTCTATTGAAACCAATTTATTATTTTTTACACATTGAGAGATCATTATCAACCATATCGAGAACATAATGGAAATGAGATTTTGTAACCTAATTGAACCTTTACCTGTCCATCCTCTACAATATCCTTAGAATGAATGTGAATCTAGCACAACAATCTTGATTCTTGAATATTTGATCAATAATTGGGATGAAATTTAAGATTTTGGAAATATGAGAATAATAGTGACCAATGATGTTGGTTGCATTCAAGCCATCGTTTACTTGTGATCGGGTGTTGAGGTGAATGAAGGTAAGGTAAGCGCCTAATGAGCGCCGAATTCAATGCCCGTTAGCATGATTGGAGCAGGCGCAGTCATTAGAGCCAATCATTTAGAATGTGAGTCAGGTGATTGCCATTACCGTTGCGTGAGCTGCTAATTCGCTTTTCCTCGTTCAGCTAGAAGGGTGAGCGTGCGTGCATGTGCGTGTGAGTGTGATCTGTCTTAGAAGGGCGCTTCTTTCTCTTTTCGCTGGAAGCTCGTCTTGTTTTTCCGGGGTCCCTGTATGGTTGCACCTGATCCGTGAGAAGCGAACGGCATAGAGGGGGCTGGATAGATGGATACCTCCCGCATCTGCCTACATCGTCGTCGCCACCAATCTGTTTTATGAGTGCCAAGAAGAAATGTCAACAAAAGACTTAAGCGGGCTTGAGTCTGACCTGACGTTTGAAAAATTGATGGGGGAATGTTAACAAGAGCCAAGCACCGCGCTCGCTGTACCAGATCCCGATTTCGCCTTCCTCTTTTCACCGCTGAAATCCCACCGCTGACGTCTCTCTCCCTCTCCCCCTTCCCACTACCCAACCATCCAGTCACTGTCGTCAGTTTTGTCGTACTCCAGGGAGCTGGAAACTATAAGCTCTCTCTTCACTCCCAGACCACGATTCCTTTCATTCTTCACCATTTTACTTGCTGCAAATACGTCTCTTCGTGCCCCCTTCCACAACCACCTTTCGACTGTCTGGGGCAATGCTAATACGACACATGTTTGCTGTGCTCCCAGATTTCAGGAACTTCACATAAGATATTTTGCTCTATTGTGGAAATGCAGACTATGCTATACCTAACTAGCTTTCTAGCTTCATAGAAATACGCTATTATTAGGCTATAAATAATCTTTCCTGTTCAATCAAATGGAACATTTGAAATAGTTTACATGCATTGGTCATTATAACATGCATTAATTTATAATTGTGTCTAACATCCTCCATTAAACACTTTATTTCTACTAGCTTTTTAATTGACAAGCCATCAACAAATATCAATAAAATTGAGATATGTATATGGTGTGATGTGATGGTATAGGGTCCAAGTACTTGATGTTTGCATAGTTATTATCATATATGAGGTACACGAGAGTATGTAAGGTGCCATCAATATTCAATCCATACCATAATGCACCTAAGCACTGCTACACACTCTCGTTCATTGGTACTATACATATATTCATGATTGATGTATAGATGCAAGTAGTAATATTGCAAGTAATTGAGAACATACAGGCCACTAGAGGCCATGATTAGCCTCAAAGTATTGATCTGTTACTGTCATCTTTGACATGCATGTCTGGAAGCTCAAGTTAGGTTCAGTGTTTCGATTGCAAACTTCTATGGCATTCTTATTTACATTATCTCCATAGTACTATATACTATTTCAATTATATTCATATTCTACTTGATTTATACCTTCATATTACCTAAAACTCCAAATTTTTCAGACGAATCCCAATAATTCAAAAAAATACCTACCCTACTTACACATACTCATGTTACACTAAAACGTATAATACTTCTCTTCATGCCTTGTACGAGCTACAAATAAAGCTGAATGTTATTAATTTGGTAGGTATTATTATCTTTCAAATTCCATTTCACGATCAGCTCTTGATTCATCACACTTCCATTCATATTACATATTTTGCAATTGTATTGATGAGGGATATAGCCTGTAGCTTATGACGGAGGAAGATTCCATGTCCTGAATTTATGGTCTGAAAAGAGATAAAACTTCATCGTGTTCAGACGCATCTCAATGATTTATAAGCTACCGATTCTCAGCTGGCAATCCAGTCAGGATTCGACAGGTGAATGATTCACTGTCTCAGATAATATTCCTCCAAACGTTCAAACCAAGAAGCCTTCATACTGTTACTCCTGCTCTATCACACTAGCGATTCATGGAGCTTTATCAATTTTCACAATGCTCCAACCTTCAAGATGTTGGTCAATTTTCATCTAATGGTATTCCATGTTCAGTCATTACTCAATCTTTGATTTCTGATTTTTATCGATATTTTGATCGATGGTTTACTGGATTGCAAAGCACCGAGGAAACTATCATTGATGTGGTGATATTCTTCCAATCTTCTCCATAATTCCATAATTTATTTTGAAACTTATTGCCCGCTCTAAATATATGAATTGATGTATGAAAATGATATATGAAGAATTATTCATTCTATTTTCCAAATTTCATGAAATAAAAAAAATCCTTAATTGAACAACATTTTATATTTTATTTAAGCTTGATTACTAGACGTATACTGATACTGTAGAACAAATTCTACAAAACATGTTGTTCATGACTGAATATGAAGTATACACATATACATATTATAATAATACTTAATACAGGGTTTCAGGTTTCCATGTTGGGAAAGCCATTTCTGTATATTTAATAGATTTATAAGCCCCATATACTGGTGCTATTGGGTGCCGGTTCCAGCTAAGCTCTAGGTAGATAAGCAATTGAGTCAGGGTTCTTGGTTCGTGGTTCGAATGCTCAGGAAGAATTGATTCATAAATTCAATGTTTCATATTATAATACTTTATTACATAATTTCGAATAGATAAATTCATAGCAGGTATATTTCAAGTGAATAATTTTCAAGTAGATAAATTTCAGTTCATAAATATAAATACTCAATATTATAATATTTTATTATTATGTGGTTTCAAATAAATAACTTTCAATAATGTAAATTTCGAATATATAGACTTCAAAGACATAAATTTTTATATCAGTAATTATACCATTTGATGCGCATCAATTTATTAATTCAATATTTTTGATCATTATCGGCGAATAATTTATTCTTTCGCGCACTATATAGGCCTTTTATATAAATTTTCGTCGCACCAGGGGATCCCCATTAATAATAATTTGTCACTCACTGCATTGAAGATCAGGCGTTGTTACCCTCTGGGCTGGCTGGACCATTGGAATCATCTCTTGGAAATTGTACTCGTCTATGGAATTGACTCGGTAGTATCACTTCAAGAAATTGAACTGCTTTTATCGTTTTTAATTGGGATGCATCATTTACTGGATTAATAATGATAGTTCTTTGAAATATTCAAAAATTTACGACTGGTACATAACAGCTACAATCAAAGGGTCTTAGGAAGAAGATGCTCTCTTTAACCTTCAATGTTCATAGATCTCTGCCCTTGAATACATCATATATTTCATTGAACCACAAAACAAAATGGAGTTTGAAAAATAGTCCTTTGAGTCCACTCCAAAATATCAACTAAGCGAATTTAAAATTTTTCAAATTATTTATTGCTACAAAGGATTTATATTTTAAGACTTACCAATAATATAATTATAATAAATAATAATTCAATAACAAAATTAGCTGAAAGCATAACCAGTTGACTATTACAAACCTATAGACAGTGCTAGCAATAATTTATTCAAATATAAATTATGCATGAAATATATTAATAATTATGGTAGCCTACATATAATTACAAATAATAAATATTCAAGTACACAGACAGTAAATTGCATGTTGTGTGGCTCTTATCAATAGATTATTATGACGTTACATTTATCATACAAATAGTGAGTTTATTAATTTCAAATAATTTTAGAATAAAGCTGCAATAAATGCATGTATAAAAAGATATGAAATGCATTTAAAGGAATGAAAGAAGTTTATTAAAAAATTGTTCAAGAAGCCGGTAAGTGTTCCATGCTAACTAACAATCAGCTGTCAAAAAGGGAGGGAAACACTCAGTACAATAATAATATAGTACAGTGACCAGTAGGAGGTTATGTACCCCATTAATGAACAATAACTATACCGGTCAGTAAATTTAGAGAGAATTTTAATTAGAATAGAAATAAAGATGACAGGTGAGTCAACCAAATAAATAATTATAATCGTTCAAAGATAAGAGTGCCTGATAAGATGTAGCGGTTTGCTAGTAGGCGAATAATAATCCATCCAATATTACAATTAGTACAGAACTTTCATAGCTATCCAAAAAGAGTTGTCACAATATCAATACTTGAGATTTCGAATTCCATAAAGTGAATAGTGATTTCGATGAAAAGGTTATATGTAATACGAAACCAGAGTCAAGGTCGTGAAATTATTGTTGAAATAAAGTGAAATTGACAATTTCGAGAGTTTTATTAATAAATACTTCATTAATGTTTGGGAGAGAGAACCAATGACACTGCAGTCACTAATGTATTGATCAGTAAAGCATAATTACATGAAGTCAGTCAATTCTTATTTGAAGTTTCTAAGACTATCAAGGTATGAGCTGAAATACTAAGGTTACTCTAGGCTGATTAAAGGTCACATGAGAAAATTGTAACAAGTTAAAAATCTTTGTGCTCTAAATTCTTTAAAATTTTATATTTTTCAGGAGTGATTTTGGTGTTCTTTTTGTGATTTGTGTGTTTGAACTCTCTGAAATTGGAAAAAACTTTATACATTTGATTCACCGTGGATTATTTCAAGAAATACCACAATTTCCCATCGAGGATAATTATTGAGATTATTTTGCCGGTGGAACATCCTGATGTAAGGACTCCCCACCAAATAAGGCATACGATAATAATAATAATAATAATAATAGGTTAAATATAAAGGTTTACACGAAGTTTAATATAATAATAACACGTAGGTTTGAAGGTAACTTCTATCATAAGCAGTTATCTGGATCGGGCAATCTCATAAATAATACATGAATATTATTCAAGTTTGTTAGAAATAATTGCTATCAGTTCCTTGTAATTTACAATCGAGTTTCACAATATTGTTCATTGATCAATGTTTTTCACTTGGGGGTTAAAGAATGATTTTCCAAATCTGAAGGCGTGTCACACGGTCTGGTTTCATATTTGACGGGATTCTTATTTGAAAGGGAGAGTTTGTGATAGTGAGAGATAGGTGAGTCAGGCAGAGATGATACAAAATCACTGTGAAAAGCAGGCAGCTCCGAATGAGGGAGGAAGAAGAGAAGAATAGAGAAACAGTAGGGAGGTTGAAGATTAGAGATAGTGAGAGAGAGAGCTAAAGAAAATATGGAAGAGGAGAAAAAGAGCAATGGGGGGAAGAAGAAAAGAGGAAAATAAGAGAGAATGATGTCAGGAATATGGTCGGAATCTTGGTTTCAGGAAGTGGTTGATTGATGCTTAAAATTTTGGACGAAAGGGTGAAAGTTGAAGGGTAGGAGTAGAGTGTACGTCCAACTTGCGAAGATGTTGATGATGATGATGATGATGCACGCTTTTCCCCCTCGTTTCACTCATTCCCGCTTCATATGAGTGAGGTTGAGGTCTCGGGGATGAGACATAAGCGAACTGCAGATGATGAGGAAAAGTCGGTGATTGAGCGGCTGTCTTTCTCCCACCCACAGCCTTCTCTCTCCCTCAGCCGCCGAGGATAATGAATGAGGAGGCAGGCAGTCGGTAGAAATTCCGAGCCAAGTAATACGGCAATTTAAAATCAATCAACGTTCAGAACCCCCAGACGTCAAGAACATTTCGAATCCGTTTTTGGTAACTCAATCCACTTACGAATGCCCCCCTTCCTAGTTATCATTCGCGAAAAATGACCTCTATCTTCCATCTGCAAATGCGATATGACTGCTATCAATTACAGTGAATTCCTTTGTTTCCAAGACAGTAATTATCATGCTGATATAGTAATGGATTTGTCAGCATCAGATGGAAATATCCTAGAGATGTATTTATAAACCAGTAAATTAATTTCTGGTTGATTTAATTATTATTAACTTCTCATCAACTATCTTTCATTTGAAATCACTGATTCCTGCGATTTCATAATAATTAGACATGCTCGAACAAAACACGGAATATATGTTCCGAAAGTCGTATTTGTAACATCATCCGAATTTAACTGCGGTAACTAATTCAACGAGTTTTCTATCTATTCTGGTCAATTAAAAAAAAGGTATGCTGATAACTTAATTGGAAAATTGTACGTACTATGTTACTTGATTGGGAGAGATTCTCCTCCCAATCATTCCAGTTCCAGAATTGGTTTTTCACTCGTTATATTTGTTTTCTGTGACAATATTATTGTGGAATCCGATTCAACATATCATTATCAATATGAACAAGCTTTTATAGATTTTCTCTGGTAGATTATCAAACGGAAGGAGTTCTGAGCCAAGGAGTTTTTCTCTCCTTAATATTGTATTACTTATGAAACAATTAAATCCATCCTAATAACAAAATCATGTTCATAAAGAATTGGCAAAATCATTGCACTGGAATATCAATTAATTTCATGAATATACTCTCCATTTGCAGATTCTGAACCTATCTCCATAGATTTACAATATTATTATAATTATTATGCATCCCCATTCCAGTTTTTCCCATCCTTTAATTGTTATAAATTTAACTACCTGTTATCGCAAGCAGTAGTGCCTTCAATAAGTGAATGAATATGAGGGTCATCAGAAAACTGGGTTGAAAAATAGCTTGTTTGTCAAGAAGGGGAAAAGAACAGAGTCAAAGTATGGTGGAATATTATTAAACAAACAAATTAGTGGCTAAAACAGTGTTAGGGAATGGAACTAATGTTGGAGCTGAGTTACGTGTTTCGGCAAAATAATGAGAAGTTTCTGAACGCCATGAGAAATAAGCTGTAGTATTTGTAGGAGTGAGGGATACTCGACTGAAATTCACTTGTCCAGGCAATAAGTTTGTTACTTGTTCAAGTCCTCAACCCATTTCCACCATTTTCGTTGCTAATTGACTCTTTTCTCCACATTTCCTTCCCACTATCAGCTCTTTCGCCCCGAACTATTCACTCTATCTCCAGTTATTTTTTCTATCTCATCATTTCTAGAATTTATTCCTCTCCAACTGTTTCCCATTCCATTTATCATCCAGATAAGTTGACAATAGGTGAACGTGTATATCAACAGTCATTGAGTCATGGAGTTTTATGTGCAAAGTTGAAAAAAATTATAGGCTGATGTTGCTGGTATTACAATCAATCCAAGTCTCCTGATATTCGCCCTTAACTGTTCCATCATAATAGCCGAGTACTTAAAGAATTAAATATTACGCAAAAAAGGGCTCCAATATTTGCACCAATTCTTCCATATAGCTTTTTTATGTGATAGAATCTATCTTCATCCATCTTGATTCTACCATACCATACAGCAGCTGAGCTGAAGAAGCACAATCATACTCTTATTTATCATCCTCCTGGTAGACCTGGAAAGTTCGTTGGTAAGTGTAAGCTTTTATTTGCATAACCGTACCATGATTTGATGAGTTCTGCTACTTCAGGTTGAGGGCTCAGCCACAAAAGGCATGTCTTCCAACTTTTCAGTAATGGAAGTCATCCAGCGATGCCAATGAATGTTGGTGTGGTGAGTAGATTTGCATGATCAGCTGTATGTTGGATGACGTCACTGATGAGCGTGGTGGGGGGTGGTTCCGCTAGTGGCCGTCAGCAGCCTATGAATAATTCAGCATTTGTTGTTGGCAGGGAAGGGGTTGGTGGTGAAGAGGCTCATGGCTGCTCATTGTTTGCGGCGCAGTGCACAATGCCAATGCCAGATTATGCTAAACGCTTGAATTAACGTCGCCGTCAAGTAGCTCCTGAACTACACCGTGCTATCGTACTACTATGATGCACTACTGTTCTGCTGGCAGCCCAACTCTCATCTTCAAAACCGAGAAAATCTCATCTCCTCATCATCTCCAACTTCATCGTTTTTACTTATATTTTTCACTCTGAATTTATTTTTCTTCTTTCATTCTCACTGGTCACACTGTTCGCACTCTTCCATTCAGATATTTTCACATTGCTCACTCTGACACTTCTCTTGTCGAATCTCTCCCGGTTTTTTTTATTTTACCATAGGGCCTTTAGTTCAATGTGGGCACCTCACACAATACAGTGCCCTTTTTTCCTTAGTAGATCTGCTATTCTTCTTTTCTTGTGCTTGATTTTCTCTACTAATCAATTTTTCAATTCTCAACCAAATATTATCCCATTTTAACAATTGCGGTAGTAAATCGGGCGATTGTGTAAAACACTAAGCACACTAAGTAAATATAACACACTAAAATACTTTAACATAATACAATCACGAGATGTTAAGTGAATGGAAGTCAATCATTTCAATGTTACTGTGTTTCTGGGCTACTTATAATGTACAAGTTTATTAGTATGTATTATCATAAATGTTGGCTACGGAAGCTAGCTTATGGTTGAGAGGATCAACGTGCTAACCACACGTTACCCCTATCCTGCTTGATGATTATTTACCTCTGCTGTATAGTTGAATGAATATAAAACTGGCAACCAGCTGGTAAGCCTAAGCCCTTCGAGGGCTGTTGAGCCATACATCCATTATATATTGAAGATGAAAATTACAAATCAAAGCATCCTTATGTCATAATATGTATTTTAGAACAACATGTTTCGACCTCTTAAGAGTCATTTTCAATAGTAAATCACTTGAAGAGTCATTTTTTACACTTGAAAATGACTCGAAACATGTTGTGTTGAAGGATATCACTGGCGGCTCGTGCCCACAAATCAGGTGAAGTGCTGTACAGTAAAAGATACGGGAACGTCACCTGTTTCGTGGACTCGAGCCGCCAGTGAAGGATATATGATAAAAAGGTTCTTTAATCCCTAATTCCAATTATCAATGTATTACCTTATCTCATGATTTTCTCTCTAATTTTCTTCGAAATGGATCGCAATGAAATTAATTCTACAAGGTGGAGTTAGATACATTGTATTCTCATTATTCATATACCTTCCTATATTTTTCTCTAGATACTTCTTAACCTGGTTTTTGTTCGCATTTATCGCATTATTCCCATCAGAACTCTTTTATTCCAACGCTCATCTACCTCATATTTTCACTGTACTCGATATTTCTCTGACTCTTTCTCATCTCCAAAATTTTCAATTTCTACTTTATTCAACCTTGTCATAACCATTTCCTCTTTCTCCTCGCCCAATTCTTCCTCCTCTCTCTCTCCTCTGTTATAAATATTAACTTCCTCCTTCACACCCTCTCTTCCTCATGTAACTTTTTTCTTTTCTCTCTCCATTTTTTTATCGTGTCCCCATCATGGCCTTGTCGTGAAACTAATTTATCAATTTTAATTCTATAGATGTAATTTTACACATGTTAGTAGATTGCGTTCATAGAGTTCTCCCATACTATAATTCTAAATAAAATTCTACTCCCTCATTCGATTAAAGATTTTTGGCGAGCTTCCAACCCTCAATATAATTATTTTCGTATTTAAAAGTGACTAGGAATATTCATTGAACACTTGAATAGAAAACACTCGGCACACTAAGCATGAATGGGCTATAAAGTGAAGAGTAACCCAGTGAACCGGCGCAATATGATCAAATTGGAGCGTGAAAAAGAAGCATGTCTATACTATACTATTACACCAGTGAATGGAATGAAATACCTTGGTGCGCCCATATCTGAGCAATGGGATTTTACAAAGATCGTTCGAGTCTTGCCATTCACTGCTAATAGCTCCTTCCCCTACCACCAACTCTTTCTCCCGACACATTTGGTGTCGCTATAATAACTGAACAAAAGTGGTAGCGATTTACTCGTTGATCCCATACCACCCTTGGCTCTCATTCCCATTTCCATCCGACCTACACAGTAAACGTTTTTGTACAATACTTGGTTCAAATGTACTGTACTATGCAGCCTGCAGGTGGCGAATGGATTAGAAACAAACTCTGAAAGCTCAATTTGTATTCGTTGTCGTGGTTTGACCCAAGTTGTGAGTGTAAACCAGGTTTGAATTGTCTGTAGCATTTCTCAAGAGGTAATGGCAATGGCACTGCAGGATCAGGTCGGACAATCTACGTAGTAGAATATGTTTGCTCACTCATGAATGACTTAATTTCGTATTAGAAGAACAAGAATACATTTATAATATGACAATGACACTCTTTAATACAATGAGTGAAATTAATGTTTAAGATACATTCATAATTACTAGGGAATAATTAGGTCTATGATTTATGATTACATCCTTTATCCATGATACATGGAATACACGAGCGGATTCAGGATTCTCTGAAGGCGGGATTTGAGTCACAAAAAAGTGAACCATATTTGTCATACACTGAACAATTCACTCCCTCATAACCAGAAAAACTGAGTTTATTCTTCCAAATTGAGGTTGTTATGGAAGGGTATTGGAATATAGTTCTGTATCCAAACTAGTCTATTTGCAGTCCAAGTTTATACAAGAGTTTAGTGATTTATAAACTTTTAAATTCTACATAAACATTCATGATTTTTAATGTATCACGAAAAGGAATACCTTCGATATCCATTTCCAAATTTTTTATCATTTTTGAAAGTCTCTTCCCCTAGAACCTGGAAATACAGAAAGAAAGTACCAGAATTCACTGGCGGCTCGTGCCCACGAAACAGGTGAAGAGCTGTACAGTGAAACATACGGGAACGTTTCGTGGGCACGAGCCGCCAGTGCCAGAATTAACATTCAAAAATCGAATATTATGCTTTATTGCTATCATAACTTGTCAAGAAGCTTACCTATAAAATTGTTATGCCTTGTTTCTCCGCCTTACGAATTTCAATTCTCTTTAACGTAAGATACGATTAGGAACTTGAGTCAGGTGTCCAGACATTGTTAACTGCTTCATATTCAACTACTTCTATAATCTTTAATTCGCGCCGAGAAGAGAAATAATAATATGAGACCCATCACACAAACTTTGAATCTCATTACTTTTTCAAAATTATTGAACCAATTAAACTATAAAATCACTATTATGGGCAATATTGGATGATGGAAATTATATAGATTTAACGATTTGACATTTTTCTTCAAAACAACCTCGTGTATATCAAGTTTTTCTTTTCTCCGCCATAATATAACTTTGTCCAAGGAACAAAAAATTAGACCTAATACATCTCTTTAATTGGAAGCTTAAAATATGAAAAACGAAAAAAAACTCATAAAAGTTCGTTTGAGATCTAGATGCACCATGCACCCCATGATGAAACAGAAAATGTCATCATTAGGGTGGGAAAACCCGGCCTTCCATTAGTTGGATGTAGGCTACAGAATATTATTAAATTTTTATGAACAATCAACTCTGCCGTTAAAAAATAGAAGGATATTCAGGAGTAAAAGTTGCATATTTTGTAAGAATGCAACAGTGAGTAGAGCAGTGAGCTGACGAGTGTGTCTGTCTCGTCGCTGTCATCGGACAAAAAATCAATAGAGGCGAATTGCCGCCGAAACCCATTTGCATATTAAAGCTCGCAACAAATCAATCCTTGATAACCCTGTGCGCGCTTTATTAGTATTCATAGCGTTATCTGAGTAAATATGAAAGATTCCACATACACACACAGTAGACCACCCTGCCCGACAGCTATTGATCGAGTCGCTTCATTTACTGCCGCTCGCTGATATACTGTGCAGTCTGCCTACTCCCACTGTTTTACTGCCCACAATTATTATGGCCTCTGCCTATCTGCCTATGCAGCTTGTCTGCATTCAGGGCAGACTGTTTCTATTCAGTTACATTCACTAATATTGTGGCTGCAAAAATTGTATGTTTGTCTATCTGTAGATTCAAAGTCTATGTTTCCAAAAACAGTATGGGGGAAACTGTTGGGAGTAACTTGTCCATAGTGAGCAGAACTCTGACCTCGTGATAGGCACATAAGTGAAACATTCATTTCCCTCAAATCATAGAGCCTGATATTGAGCAAGATAAATTCACAGTAATTAATACTGTACGTAGGAAATTGTTTTGAATGATGAGAGCTGAAAATGTACACTCGATTATTAACCGGCCGGCCTGGTTGGCGCAGGGTGCTGGGGCGTCACCAAGGTTAGTATAGTTACTATATGAACCTTGGGGCGTCACAACTCACAACCTCCAGTCCGCTAGCACAGCCTGCGGTCAGGGTTCGAGACCCAGTACGCATGGCTGTTTTTCATCTCATCAATCACCTTCGCACTCATTATCCATTATCCACACACAAGCTAAAATGCTCATGTGGGCATCATCCGCAATAAATTATTAACATTACTGTTGATTATTACAGATGAAATGCTCTCAAATTTCGGAGTATTGTGCAAAACTATTCCATTTTTTCTAACCTTTTTCCATTTACAAATTATAGAATACTATGTTTGTTTTTGGATAATTTAGTAACCTTGCTGCTCACAAACATTCCATGACAAAAAAATCTTACTTCATTATTCGTTTGAATTCTTTCCTCTTTCAACCAGGTTTGGTTTGACAATCTTTAGATGCTTTTCATCCCGTTGTATCTCAAAGGAAGGTTAAATTCAGAAATTCGGAGAGGTTTTCTTTCCTCAAGTCATGCTTTTTCTTTGTTTTCCAGGAACTCGTTTTCCTTTTAACGACGCAATTAGCACCTGCTAATTGCAATTTCCAATAATGCTTTGTGCTGACTATTCACTTTTGTCAATTCAGGGGGATAGCTGATTGTTAGAGATTGGAAGTTTTCTAACCTCCTCCTTGATCGAGGAAAAGCTTTGGCATCCGTAAACTTTTCTGCCAAGCTAGAATAATTTCCTCTGCGAATATTCATAAATCACTGACAGCTCTTGGAGAAAAATTGTTTTCTGCTAATCACCAAGCAACTATTGAATTCTTCATGTTTCAATTTACAATTATCTTGGTTTATGTTGGTCATACAAATAACAGAACAAAAATAAAAATTTGATTAATGAAGCCTCAAATCCTGAGTAATTAATGAATTTCGAATCCGTACTTTGCATGATTCTTCCATTCAACGAATTCTCAATTTATTTATGAAAGTGGATAATACGTGAGAAAACCCAAAGTGATAATGATCAAATGTACATTAATTTAGCACTTGAATCAATTGTAGCACTTATATTTAGCACAGTTATTAGAAAATGATTTGTAACAGTCGATGCTATGCTGGAAGAGTGATTGTATTAGAATGGAATATTGAGAATAAGAAATTAGTGTTTGTCTGGTCAGCTGATTCACTTGCAAGTTTTCTGTTGGGTACTTCCTTGACATGTAGAACCAGAAATTCTGGGAAAGTTGTTGATAAAGTATGAGATCAAGGTTACTCTTTTTATTTATGAATTCATTCAGAGACAAATACACAATTATAATAACAATAGAGCAATATTAATATTCTCTCATTTCCTGTAGATAAAAACTAAACTAGGAACCTGATCAGCTCTGAAATGAATGTAAATCCAATATTCCAAATGGATATAGGAATTCAGGATGCATCTGCAAATTTCTATATCAAAATATTGTAAGTTTAATTCTTGTTAGGTAATAAATGAAACACAATCAAAAATCGAACATTTTTTATGAGATCATGATCATAAAATAATACTTTTGTTTGATCAGAGAAAGGAACATTGAGATGTGATCACTGTATGAGGGTTGAGAGTGAACGAATATTACTCTCTCAATAAGTAGATGACATTGTGGGAATTTCAATAATTGGAAATTGAAAGTTCAACAAAATACATTGAATCAAAAGAAAGGTCCAATTCTGTAATCTAGCTGGATTTGATACATTGATTAGATTTCAGATTCGATAACAGTAATAGACTGATGAGTTAGATAGAATGATCTGGATCCAGAATAGGATCTGGAACATATGATGGCTTGCCGACTTTTTAAATATCTAGTCCCAATGAATAACATCTTCACCCATATGGGCCCTAGGTTGTTCAGTATTTCAAGTAGGTATAATTTGAAGTTGATATTGAATTTTAATCTGTTCAGAAAGTCTCTGCAGATGTTTCATCACCCAGACAATAAGTGTACTAGCCCCTATTGATCAAAGATAGAGATGAAATAACTACAGTTACTATATAAGACTACATTGACTCTTATATAGTCACTGTAGAAATAACAAGTTCAAATTCATGGGAAACACCAAAAGAAAATAAATAAAATTCAATGTTTTTGAAGTTCAATGAAAAACATGGAAACTGGCAAAGCTGTTTCAATAGAAAAAAGCCTCGCTGGTAAATAATTATGAATAACGCCTTTCTCTTCGAAATGTTATTGTGAAAACATTTTTCCACCGGCTTTGAATTATTTTCAATGTGAAAATTCACTTTTTACAAACAGTGTTCAGCGAGATGAAAACTCAGCTGCAACGCGACCAACAAAACTTTCAAACTGATTGTCAATCTTCTCTTTCTTGCAATTAATTACTTTTTTATAATCAAAGTAATCGAATGATGAAAACGGTCTTATTTAGAGCGCTGTATACAGTCGCTGTGAGTGGATTAGGAATTTTGGACTTCTTTTCTCAACATTAATCTTGTTAGAACAATAAAGTGCCTAATAAAAGGGTTTAATTTTCTAAGTAAGAGGTCTGCGTTTAAAGGTCACATTATTAAAAGCGCAACGACTTCAAGCACTTTTATCCGTTGATATTTTCTCTCTCTCTCCCTACATTTTCTCCTCTTCATCCTTTTACTTCTTCTCTCTCTGCTTTCTCCACCAAACAAAACTAAGGAGGGAATTCAATTTATCAGGAGAGAGAAAACTGGTGTGATGAGAGTTGAATGAAACTGGATTGAAGCTGTAGGGAAGAATGTTGGGATTGGAGGTAGAAAAGGATTTTCGTGATATTTCAGATGTGTTTTGGACGGAATGCAATAATAGCGTTTACTCTATTAATTTTTTCTAGTTGGAAACCGCTGTGGGTGGAGGTGATAAGGTTTTCTCATTTTGCGCTTCTCTCCGAACCGAGAAAATGAGCCGATGTGGTATGTCGTCGAGCTCCAAACGGTTGTTCATCCGGCGATTTCAATCGACGTTGTAGACCAGTAGCCACGAAACTAGACAGGTAAGTAGAGTTTTACTGGAAATCCATTTGAACAGAAATGGTATTAACTCCAACAGTTCAGTAGTGGTATTCTGTTATTTTTCAAGTAAATGCTATACAATAGAAAAAATTAGCAGCTGAATATTTTAAACATAAACCACGATTTGACTGATTAAGTGAATACACATAATTAACTGAATCTTCATTATACACGGATTAGCAACTTCGATCCATGTATAGCCTACTTTGATTTAAAAGGACCTTATACTCTGATTTTCAAGGAAACAAAGTTTGTACCCATTCGTGGTCATTATTCGACGAGTTAATTATTTTTGCTGTACTTGGAGTGGTTAGTGTATAGCCACATCTTTTCAACACATGAGTATATGCTTCCTTCCTTTCAAATAGGTCTGTTATGTTAATTCACAATCAGTCATAACCTATGAACGTGTTTAGTTTATTCCCACTTTCTAATGTTTGGTTTTTATCCCTTGAAATAAGCCTTCAGAACTCTTTGACCGAATATATTACGCAAAAAAAGTTGGATAAAACAATATGTCGGTCTCTTTCATTCCTCTCCGATGCTTATTAATTACAAGAGCTCTAGAAGTGCAAACCTGTATATAGGTTTTTAAAGATAAGATTATTTTGTGAGTGAGATAAATGTAACGGCACTAATCTTGTCATGAATATGTTATGATTAGAAACCGTTCAGGATCATGCTCAAGGGTAACGTGAACTGTTTCCAGGAAAATGCTATTGAATTTGGCGGGAAGAAGCGTCAAATGCGCATAAGAGAATACATAAACGTAGGGTTTAGTGTTGGATGTAAGGAGCTGCCTAAATTGAATTACTGTTCTACTACGAGACTCGCATTGTTCCCTCGTGGAGGAATGATAGTGGTGTTGGTGGGATTGTGGTGGGGGGTGGGTCCGAATAATGCCGGTTCTATTCAAGTCTATCGAGCCGGGCCTCGGTATACGGCTGCCGGCCGGCGCGTTTTAGTTAATGCGAATTTATTACCGTGTCGTATTGACTTGCACCAGACCGACCGGGGCACTCTGTATAGGATACCGCCACTGCTAACTGTTGAGTCCCAGCCTCCGTTGCAGGCGCCCGCTATGCTATGCTGTGCTACACTCCACACACGCACACACAACTCGGTCAAAGAAAAATAGTCGTCCAACACTAAATAAATGTCTGTGCCACCGTATGCCGTGAATCCAAACACCGTAGCATGTATGAGAGAACTCAGATCGAGGGCACACAACACAGTACAGCAGCCTACTAGTCTACATGAATTCAGGCTGCTCCTATTTTGTGCTTGTGGCTGAATTTCGGTTTTGTTTGCTCAGAGCCCCGATATGCTGTCGCTGTATGAATTATTGAAATGTTCTAACATAGCTACAAGTAAGTTGGGAGAAAGTAATGTACCACGTAGATTCAGTAGTCTGTTATTTGCTGGGATATACAAAATAATACCATTTCACTAGCAACTAGTTTTTTACAAGTAGACTTATAATAATAAAAAATTGAATGAGCAGCGGTTTCAATTTTTGAGAGATGAAAAAATGCATTTCATATTGTTATGGAATTCAACAGTGTCTGATGACCTTGAGATAGTAGGACGACAAGGATGGACAAGGCGGGGATGGGGAGGCTTTGTGTCAACAAACAAGCACATTGTTGTGTAAACAAAAACTCATCGAGAACGTTCTCGAAGTGATAATGCCAGAACCTTCTAGCATTCTCTTGTTTATTCTCAGAAGCCTATATATTCGGAATGTTTGGGTTTACAAGTCAGTCTTACTGGAACATTGAATCTAATTGTGTCAGTGATACTGTGTGACAGA
Organism: Sogatella furcifera; assembly: GCA_017141385.1. Taxonomy (NCBI): domain Eukaryota; kingdom Metazoa; phylum Arthropoda; class Insecta; order Hemiptera; family Delphacidae; genus Sogatella; species Sogatella furcifera. Next base: position 39,973,840 of record CM029548.1, read on the forward strand.
CTAGCCGTTGTAAATAGGCACTCTATAGTTATATTCATTCTGTTTATTAGTCGGTTCATATTTCTTCTTAGTGATAAAGACTGTTCTCATTTCTTAATTCAGTGCAGTGTTAATCTTAGTGGAATTTGTGTTGTGAAACGTTATAAACTCTTGTGCTATCTTCTGTTCCGTTATAGTTTATCTTTTTCTAGTGTGTTATAGCAGTGTAATTAATAAAGTTAATCAGTATAAATTGCCTCAAGTCTTTTATTATAGTGGAAACCCGTAACAATTGGTGTCAGAAGTTCGGATGTAGCTATTGATTGAGGCAATTCTATAAACTTGTACCGTTGTGAAGTGAACTATTATTTTCAATTGATTAAACCGTTATCTTTGTGTGTGAACTTTATTTTCGTGTGTGAACTTTATCTTCAAGTGAGTGAACTGTGATCTTCAAGTGTGAACATCTTTGTGTGTGAACTCTATTCTCTAAGAGTGAATGTTACTCTTCTGTACATATTTGTGAACTGTGTAATATTTGTGGAAAGTGAACTGAAATGGCAGGGAAAGGTGTGAAGCTCACTAGTTTAAAAGTAAACCAACTGAAGCAAGAGCTTGAGGAGCGAGAACTGGAAACAAATGGGGTAAAATCTATCCTACAAGATAGACTCCAGGAAGCACTGCTGGCCGAGGGTCAGGACCCAGATACCTTTTTGTTTGAAACAGATTCGGGAGCTCTAGTGAGTACATTGGAGAGTAAAATGGAAGAAAATAAAACATCTTTGGAGAGTAAATTTCAATTGGTTGAAAGTAAAATGGAAGAAAATAAGTCAGCTTTCACAAATTTGGAGAGTAAAATGGAAGAAAATAAGTCAGTTCTGACAAATTTGGAGAGTAAAATAGAAGAAAATAAAACATCATTGGAGAGTAAATTTGAATCTTTGAAAGAAACATTTGAGGGGAAACTACAAGAGAATAGTAAAATTTTGGAAGATAAATTTGAAACAAAACTTAAAAGCATGGAGGATAAATTTGATAAGAAGATTAAAGAGCTGCAAAATAATGACACTAGTGGGACAAGAGCAGCCTTGAAAGTGGATGATAATGCTTATCAAATTGAGAAGGATACTTCAGTAAATGAATGCAATGTGCCTATTACCATGCCAAATTATCATGTTGGACTACCAACATTTGATGGAAAGACTCCATGGGAAGATTACCGTACCTTGTTAGATGTGTATGTATGGATGTCAGATATGGATGGACACCAGAAGCAAAGGCTGATAATTTGTGCCTATCACTTCGGGGAGATGCACTGTCAGTACTCCAGACAATTATTCCAAAGTCTGACAGACGCAACATTGGTGAACTGTTGAAGTGCATGGAAATGAGATTTGGCCACCGACACATGTATCAACTACACCATTCAGAATTGAGGAAATAATGAAGAGGATTATGGAAAAATTCAAGATTGCAAAGAAGGAGATAAGGTGTTAAGGGGCTGTGGAGAGAGAGGTCATCTACGAAACAAATGCCCAAAGAAGTCAATGTCTGACAAGAAGCAGGAAAACTAAAAAGGGTTGATGAAAAGGGGCTACCATCAACCTGTAGGCAAGAGGCCCCAGGTTCAAGAGCAGTTGTTGCAATGTTGTCAGATAAACCAAAAAGTCTCTACATACATGGAAAAGTCAATGGATCAACTAGAAGACTACTAATTGACACTGGAGCCACTATGACAATTATAAACTATAGCACAGTGACTGATCGACAAGTCATATCACCAACAACCTGGAGGTTGAGAACTGCTACAGGGGAGGCTGTTGTCAGTGTCTACGGGGAGATGTTTGCCACTTTTGAGATTGGTAAATCAAGGTTCAGACATCAAGTGTTAGTGGCAAAAGATAGTGAAGACATCATACTAGGTTTGGATTTCCTACGTGAACATGGACTGAAACTAGAGAAGAAGAAGAATACAGTGACCATTGGTGAAGAAGAAGTTGTGCTACTACCTACGGAAGACTGTACAGCGCAGGTGTGGCTATTAGAGGACATCACCATATCAGCAATGAGCCAGATTGTGACCCAAGCAAGGACAACAAAAGACATTACTGAAGGAATGAATGCAATATTGGAACCAGTAGTTCTTGAAGAGGAGCTTGGACATGGTGTTCTAGTCGCCAGAACTTTGTTTTTCACCAGCTCAGTGTTCCCTGTCCGCTTGATGAATGTGAATAGCTATGGAGTCACCTTGAAAAGGGGCAGTGTGCTGGGACATTGTTCACCTGTAACAGCAGTGGTCCATCAAGTACAATCAACACAGTTAAAGAAGAAGAAACTTCCTGAGAAACTACAGAACTTTGTAGAGGAATCTTGTCAGGACTTGAACCAGGACCAGAAAAAGGATGTGAAGGATTTAATAACCTCCTACCAAGATATCTTTGACATTGGAGAAGGAACGAAAGGAAAGACCAACATTGTCCAACACACAATAGACACAGGAGATGCCAAACCCATTTGCCAGAACCCCCGAAGACTTCTATTTGCTAAACGAGGAGAAGCCAGAAAAATCATCAAGGAGATGGAGAGTGAAGGAATCATTGAATCATCAAATAGCCCTTGGACATCACCAGTGGTGCTTGTGAAGAAGAAGGATGACACACTTTGGTTTTGCGTGGACTACCGTCTTCTGAATGATGTCACCAAGAAGGACAGTTACCCTCTACCCCGTATTGATGACACACTGGATAGCCTGGAAGGTTGCAAGTTGTTTTCAACTCTGGATTTGAAAAGTGGATACTGGCAAGTTGGACTGGAAGACAAAGCAAAGGAGAAGACAGCATTTTCAATTGGGGAAGGACTCTGGCAGTTTACTGTGATGCCTTTTGGTTTGTGTAATGCTCCAGCCACTTTTGAGAGACTAATGGAAAGTGTGTTAAGGGGACTCTCATGGGAAACATGTTTGGTTTACCTGGATGACATTGTTGTTTTGGGCAAGTCTTTCCAAAATCACACGAAGAACCTGAAGGAAGTATTTCAGAGGCTGAGGCAGGCAAACTTGAAACTGAATCCTAAGAAGTGCAACCTGTTCAAAAGACAAGTGAATTACCTAGGACATGTGGTTTCTGACAAGGGAGTGTCCATGGATCCTGAGAAAGTATCAGCTATTATAAACTGGCCTGTGCCTAAGGACAAATCGGAAGTACAAAGTTTTCTTGGCCTTTGTGCATATTATCGGCGATTTGTGATGGGTTTCTCTGGGATAGCCAAGCCACTAACAAATTTGACAGAGGAGAGGCGCACCTTCATCTGGGATAAAGACTGTCAGCAGGCATTTGACACACTGAAGGAGGTTCTCAGCCAAGCACCTATTCTGGTTTATCCCAAATCAGAAGGCAAGTTCATCCTGGATACTGATGCCAGCAACACAGCTATTGGTGGAGTACTCTCACAGGAACAAGATGGAGAGGAGAAGGTTATTGGATACTTTAGCAAAGTCCTTTCAAAACCTGAGCGCAACTACTGTGTCACAAGGAGAGAACTGTTGGCGGTAATGAAGTCAATCAGCCACTTCCATAAGTACCTGTATGGGCGTCACTTCCTGTTACGAACTGATCATGCATCCCTGACATGGCTTCTACGATTCAAATCTCCAGAGGGACAAGTTGCCAGATGGATTCAACACCTGCAAGAATATGACTTCAAATCCATCCACCGAGCTGGAAAAAGTCATCAGAATGCTGATGCTCTCTCTAGAAGACCCTGTGACCAGGACTGCAAGCACTGCTCATGCCAGGAAGGGAAGGAAGCAGTTGCTAACAGGATAACTGTAGCTACAGACTACTGGGGAGGAGATGAAATGCTGAAGGACCAGGAAGAGGATCCTGATTTGAAACACCTGTGGGCTTGGAAGCGTTCTACTCAAGGAAAACCTAGCTGGCAGGAAGTAGCACCATTATCACCACATGTTAAGACCCTCTGGGCACAATGGGAGTCAATTGTGGAAGATGGGGGAATCTTGAAGAGGGTGGTGGAGAATGCTGCTGGTGATCAGAAAAGACTGCAAATCATTGTACCCAGGAAAAGAGTTCCTGAAGCATTAAGACAGCTACATGATGGAGTCTCTGGTGGGCATTTTGGAGTGCATAAGACCCTGGAAAAGGTACGAGAGAGGTTCTACTGGCTGAACTCAAAAGAGGATGTCAAGGACTGGTGCCGGAATTGTGCAGTATGTGCATCTGCCAATGGCCCTATGCCTAGAAAGAGAGCCCCTATGCAGAAATACAATGTAGGTGCTCCATTTGAACGCATAGCCATTGACATAGCTGGGCCATTCCCAATTACTGATGGTGGGAATAAATACATCCTGGTTGCTATGGATTACTTCAGCAAATGGGTAGAAGCCTATGCCTTGCCAAATCAAGAGGCAGTTACTGTAGCTGATGTATTGGTGAAGGAGTTCTTCAGTTGTTTTGGCATACCATTGGAGTTACATTCAGACCAAGGAAGAAACTTTGAATCTGCTGTATTTTCTCGGATGTGTGAAGTGTTGGGAATCAACAAGACCAGGACAACACCACTGCACCCCCAATCAGATGGAATGGTTGAGCGAATGAACAGGACTATGGGAAAATACCTATCAAAGGTGATATCCGGACATCAACAGGACTGGGACCAACACCTGCATTTCTTCCTGATGGTATACCAAAGCGCAGTTAATGAGACTACAAGGATGACTCCAGCAAGAATAGTGTTTGGGCGAGATATGCGACTACCCTGTGACTTGGAGTGTGGATGCAAACCTTGGGAGGACTTGGAACAAGAAGACTACACCAGCAAGCTCTGGAAGCAGATGGATGAGATTCATGCAACCGTCCGCACAAACATCCAGGTCACCAGTGACATGATGAAGCAGCGCTATGACATTCAGGCCAACCATGGAGGATACCAGGCTGGTGACATGGTATGGTTGTACAATCCTCAACGACGTCATGGATACTCTCCCAAGTTGCAAACCTCCTGGGATGGACCTTATGAGGTGGTCACAAGGATCAACGATGTGGTCTACAGGATCAAGAAACCAAGAGGTACTCCACGCATTGTTCATTTCAACCAACTGGCGCCTTATCATGGAGACAATGCTGCAAGGGGAGTTCAAGAGGTGAAGGCTCTTCATCCTGCCATCTCTGATTTTGAAAGATTCATGGCCAACCTAGGGATGTCACTAGAAGAGGGAAATGTCACCATCAGTCACCAGGACTTATTCACCCTACCAAAGAGTGCCTTATGCCCTATGCCTTGGCACATTGCATTGCTAGGAATGTGGGAGCTTCAAGAGGAATTGCTACAGTATTCAGGACAAAGTTTGGAAGATTGGATGAATTGAATCTCCAGAATCCGGCTGTGGGGAAAGCACTTCATCTTCAGGATCAGAACCAACATCTGTTCTATTTGGTGACAAAAGACCAACCCCAGCAGGAGTCAACATATCAGGCTTTGTGGCAAAGTCTGATGCATCTACAAACTCACCTTCAATTCCTGGGAGTGAAGCAGCTTGGAATCCCAAGACTGGGCTGTGGCTATGACGGATTGGACTGGAATATTGTGAGACCAATGATTGGAAGAATTTTCAAGGACACTGGAATCAACATCACCTGTTGCGTCTTCAACCCATGGGCGGTTACACAAGTTGATCCATTGGTGCCAGCGTCTACTGTTTGCACTTCCAGGATGGATCTGGACTGTTCTGGGACAGAACAGTTTTAAGGAGGGGGCAGTGTTATGGAATTCAACAGTGTCTGATGACCTTGAGATAGTAGGACGACAAGGATGGACAAGGCGGGGATGGGGAGGCTTTGTGTCAACAAACAAGCACATTGTTGTGTAAACAAAAACTCATCAAGAACGTTCTCGAAGTAATAATGCCAGAACCTTCTAGCATTCTCTTGTTTATTCTCAGAAGCCTATATATTCGGAATGTTTGGGTTTACAAGTCAGTCTTACTGGAACATTGAATCTAATTGTGTCAGTGATACTGTATGACAGACCAGCCGTTGTAAATAGACACTCTATAGTTATATTCATTCTGTTTATTAGTCGGTTCATATTTCTTCTTAGTGATAAAGACTGTTCTCATTTCTTAATTCAGTGCAGTGTTAATCTTAGTGGAATTTGTATTGTGAAACGTTATAAACTCTTGTGCTATCTTCTGTTCCGTTATAGTTTATCTTTTTCTAGTGTGTTATAGCAGTGTAATTAATAAAGTTAATCAGTATAAATTGCCTCAAGTCTTTTATTATAGTGGTAACCTGTAACAATATTAATATTATTTATCATCCATTGAACGTGAAAGTAAGATCATTAAGATCATATAAATAAACTAGCCGGCAGTGTCGCTTCGCTCGCCTTCTCCGCCTAGCCAGGGGGCTCCGCCCCCTCGACCCCCGACAGTATCAGCAGTGTCAGTGAGTCAAACAGGCTCGCTTCGCTCGCCTGCATAACCTCTGTCAGTGTAAGCTGAGACAAACAGGCTCGCTTTGCTCGCCTGCAAATTCCGTTCAGAAGGGATTCAAAACTTATTGAACACAGCATTTCCATACCTAATCTGGACCTGTTCAACAAATTTCGACATTTTCTACCAATTTATTCTCGAAAAATCCAAGAAAAACTCTGAAAATTCCGAAAAATAGTAAAACGCTAATATTGAGCGTAACCTTGGGAACTATATCGGACATAGTTTGAAACTTGATTCAATATCTTCCAAATTAGTTTATCTATAATCTCACTGTAAACCATTGAATTTACAGAAAGGATTGGTTGTATGAAGGTGGAAGATATGCAACCCGCAATACATCTACAATTTTGAAAACCTGATTAATGGCCTAATCTTGAAAATTGGATTGGATTGCAAATCTTGGAAAACGGATTGCAAAAATATTTCAACACAACTTCATTTCTAGACTTAATCTGATCCTGCCCACCAAATATCAACATTTTCTACCGATTGGTTTTCGATAAAATTGAGAAAACGCCAAAAAACTATAGAAAAACTCAAATATTTAGCGTATCCCTGAAAATTTTTTGAAATCCGTTCTTAGCGCGCGTCTAAACGACTAACTGAACATGCCTGCCAAATTTGAACGCATTCGGTTCAGTGGATTTTTAGTTCTGGTGACTAATGAATGAATGAATGAATGAATGAATCAGTGCCATTTCGCTTTTATATATAGAGATGCAACATACTTGTATCTATGAAAATAGTTAAAAATTTGTATGTACAGTAATGAAATCGTTAATCGTCTACTATGAGGGCTTATAGTCTGCCTGCCTTTCTGTTGTCTGCCTGCCTGCCTGCCTATTCATCCACACTCTGAGCTTTTGCACTCAGTACAATTCACCAATTGAAATGATGTAAATAATGAATTTCTTGGAGAATTTTGGAATTTTTCCAAATCTAATTCCATTTCACGTTACTTTTGTTACAGATAGCTCAAATACTGATTCATGAGAAACTCTGCGTCACTTACATACAATATTTAATTCATGAATTTTGTCAATTCTGAACTAGACAATCTTATTTGCATATTAATCAATTAGTATCCTAGTTTGTTACCAAACCGTAATAGAGCTTACTGAGAGCTATTCCTCAGATTAGTTCCTTGCTAGGTGGAAATTCATAGGTTGAGCTCAGTCAAACATGTAACTTAACAAGACTGACTTCAAACAATTATTACTGAAAGAGCTTTTATGGCATTTAAACTTTCATTTTCATTGCATATTTTAAATCTGTGAAACTCAAGTAAAATAATTAGACGTTGAACAATACTACCACATAATTCGATTTATTGGCTCTCACAGTTGAATTATTATATATTATTCAGATTATTGGATCATTAATCCCAATAAAATAATTATATTCCACCATTTTCTGTACTTATCTGTCTACTTACTTCTCACAGTTCTGCAATTACTCTATTCTTAGCGAGCAATCAAGCTTTAAGGTTTTAAGCTTTTTTCAAGGCCTATATTTTTTTACACTACTTCCATTCAACTCTACTCTATTTATTGTCACGGTAAATGTTCACTTAAGGGAATAAGTTTATTCCATTCAGAAAAAATCTGTATTAAAGGCATTTGTAATGTTACATCAGAAGATAGCCATGCATTTATTTAATAGCACACAGAGAAGAGTTAGAACGACACACATGAAGTTATACAAAGGGAAATGAACGCGGTACAATGACAGACAAATGCAATCAAACTTCTATGATTGGTATAAATTGCTTGTTGAGAGGAGCTGATGCTGTTGAGGTACAAGTTCTGATCCAATTGTCGAGGAAATTACGGAGATAGGTTATGAAGAGTTATATAATATTCTCATGTACTTTGCAGCAATTACTATGTGCAGCTACAATATCACTACTACTTTCAAATTATTTCTGTAGCACGTGTCTAGTGAGGCTCCTCCCCGTACTGATTTGAATACTAATGTGATAAAGTACTGTAGCTCTCTAAATCTAAGCAACCATAACTAATGTTTCAGAGTTTGAACTGTTCTCCCATTCTATGTATTGTTTGTGCATGTGCAAACTTTATTTTTCAGGATAGAGGAAGGTACTTCTCTTTTCGAGCAGGAGTATTTCGATCATCATCAGCTTTGAACAAGCAGGATGCTGCGCACTAATAGACTAGTTGAGACTGTTCGTGATGAGGAGAGATGAATATTCAGTTAGAAATTCAGGTAAGTAATATCTAAATCAATAATTATTTCAATATTCCTTGTTTAACTTTCAATATTATCACGAATCATTTTATCAAGACAAGAAAATTCCAAGTACAGAATAAAGTTTTTCATAGATATTTATTTTCCAAAAATAATTTTTTCAATAAATTTCATGTATGTCTGGCTCAACAGCCCATGAAGGGCCTAGGCCTACCAGCTGGTTGCCAGTTTCAAATTCACTCTACTATACAGCCCGTCCAAGCCAAGAAGACACCCCGGCACGACGGGAAAACGGCCCCAGCCCGGCCAATACCGGCCATAAATTCTCAATCATAACTCAACACTGGCCGAGCCGAAGCCGCCTCTTCCAACCCGCCAGAATTCCCCCCGGCCGGACAGACCATACAGCAAGCAAATAATCATCAACCAGGATAGAGGTAACGTGTGGTTAGCACGTTGATCCTCTCAACCATAAGCCAGTCTCCGCAACCAATTGGCGGCGCAGAACACCTCTGAATAGCATGCAGTTAATCAGTTAGAGTGTAATGCAACAATTACTATTCCTCCAGAGACGGGAAACGACTGACTGTCTTTACTAACAACAGCCAATCTCACAAAGGAGGGTCAATAAATTTTATAAGGAAGGAATTTAGCAAATGATTTGGTACAAGAGATTCAGGGTTTCTGATCTTTGATCGCAACTGATTTGTTTTCTGCTTGATTTTAATTCATTGACTTCAGATTGTCATTGTCATTTCGCCATGAGGTTGGAAAAACAGGATATGTAATTCATTCCAGAAAGCATGACTATTCAGGGATCTAAATGGCACTGAGTGCGCAAAGTGAAACAATAATGAGTGGTTGCTCGAACAGAAAGCGAACAAAACAAGTTGGTGGCTGAATCATTTTACCAAACAATGTCTCTTCTGTGCTGAATTATTGATGGGGGTGGTCGGACAGACAGCTGTGTCGTCCATGAGGAACGCCTGCCTCGAAGAGGTGTCGGTGCCGTAAGCTAAAGTGCAAGCTAAGAGGATTTATCCGAACCGTAGAAGAGACAGCAAAGTAAGTGAGCCTTGAATAGAGAAAAGCCTGTGACTCGTTCCCATTGGCTCGGCTGGTGGGTGCGTTCGTAGCGCTACTGGCGGATAAACGCTGAACCCAGCCTCCGCACCGATCATTGTATCAGTACAGTCTCAACTCCCGGACCTGTAGCAACTTGCAACCTACAACTTTATTATCACCGCCTAGCGTTCCATCAAGTAAGTCTAATTAAGTTCCATATGTGTGTGTGCTTTACTTGGTGTTCTCATGTTTTAATAACAAGGATATTCTAAAATATTATTAAATAGTGAGTTTCAATGATTTTTCGTAATACAGAAACTGTTCATAGAATTAGTCTAGACAAGCACCGGCTCCCATTTGTGAGGGTTGGGGTGGGCCACCACCCCCTTTCCCTCCTCACGAGAAATTGTGCGGAATTATCAACAGCTCGTGGAAACTCTATTTTCAAAATTAATTAATCTATAAAATTAGAACCTCGTGGAATGATAAGGTTCACGTTTGTTATCAGAGAAGAAGTAGATTAAAGTTGAATTAATTATTCATTTTTCAATTTGATAATAGTGATAATAATAATAATAATGATCATCATCATGATTGAACCTACGGAGAAGACATCTAGTAATTTTTAATATTGCGAACGATTCTATTTTGGATTAAGAGTTTGACTACATCAATGACTACGTTTTTTATCGATTCCATATTGTAAGATAAGGAGAGATCTCGTATCTCTTATCACTTTCAAAGTTTCTAGAAACTGTTCTAAGAATTGTTTCCATATTCCAACAGACTTCATCTATCTCTCTGTTTCTCTTTATTCATGAAATAATGAGAATAATTATGTACTGTATGTATTTCGTTTCAAATCATGTTGCTTCAACTGAAACTTCATCCGAACTGCTTTTAGATTATATGTGGTGTAAATCAGAGTTAAATAGCCTAGTAAGAAAACTGGGCTTCATCCCTGTTTCTTACACAACATTAATAGAAAAACTGATTATGGAATTCTTCAATAGTTATTGTGAATCTTGAAAAATTATATCGAATGTAGTTTTAGTCCGTGTAACAGGTGAGCACTTTTTGTGAGTGAGTTATCCTTCATTCCTACATTATTAACTTTTGATTCTTAAACTTTCTTTCACAGTTGAAAAACTGTGATCAAAAGAAGACTTCTCTCAATTGGAATTTATCTGTACTCACGTAGAATCACTAAACCATATGGCACAGCAGAGGTTTCTTATCAGTTGATCAAGCTATAGGCCTAATTACTTATCTATGTTTCCTTTTTCATGGGGCCACTTATATTCTATTTTTCTATTGTTTTCTATTTAAAATGTGAATCACAGTACCCTCTTGGGTAATAATTTGAGAAGGGTAATGTGATTCATATTTACTTATCTATATTGGATATCGACCGATAAAAATGGTTATGGTTCATTCAAGCGATTCTCTCGTTAACTTTATGAAAATAACATTCTACACTTACATTTTCCGTGATAATAGCTTTCAAAACTGTGATGAAACAATCTACCACATTATTTCATTCTATCCCATGTTCAATTTTGTTCTCCGAAACTCGACCTTGTCTTTATCTTCTACGTTTTACTTCTCTTCGTCTTGCTCCATCTCCTTCTCTTCCGCATCCTTCTCCTATTGAACCATCCTTTCACCTACCACTTCAACCACTACCTATGCCTCCTTATCAATTTTCTATCCCTCTCTGATCATCATCAACCTCCCTTGCTCATTCTACTGAGACCCACATCCACCCTCTCACTCATCCATTTCGTGTCATTGCTTATCATGACGTCTCTCAAGGCACCCTGCTACGTATCCTCACCTCACACTTGCTTTCTCGCACTCCATTTTTCATCAGGCCATCAACCCTCCCCCTCACTCCTCCACCTTATTACCTCGACCACTCCCTCCTATTATTATCACTCACCAACACCCCACCTCCTCTCCACACCTACACATCATCTTTTAGTCATTTTTCTTCATCCTTCACAATTGAACCTTTCTTTAAATAAATTTCCAGGGAGATATCACCTAATCTACTCTTTCAGCTTCCATCGACGATTATAACTCCTGTTGAGTGGTAAAATACTTATTTGACAGAATATTCCGAAGAATAACTTTGAATGGATTGAAAATTTTCATTTGTACAATCCTTAAATAACCCTTGGGATTCATTTTAATTTCAATGTGGATCATTATGAAGAGATGAATATCGCTCATGAAACAAGAAGGCCATTAACCTAATAGACAATACAACGTAGGGGTTATGTGAAAAAAAATCAATTGAATTCCATATTACAGTGCTAAGAATTTAGTGCTACTTCTATTATTTCAACAAAGAACAGACGACCTCCAACAATGACTTTAGTTCCCCCACCTTTCATTCCCCACCACTATAGATGAAAATTTCTAGATGAGTCTTTTCCAATTTGATGACTATTGATAATGTTCCAGAAAAAAAGAAATTCTATGTTTCAAATTCCAATATTTTGAATATTGAAAAATAAATTAGGCTAAGTTATCAGAAAAAAGGTTATCTTCGTTTTCCCCCATTTGGTGAAAGCGATATTTATCTTTTCATAATGGTCCATTCAGAAATTGAAATGAATCACATTATCCTATTCAAGGAATGTGGGAATAATTTTTTTTTCAATCCATTCAATAGGATTCTTGTTGATTCGCACCAATGAGATTATATGAGTTCCATTCAGAAAATCCATGCACGCATTTGATGGTTGAAAAATTAAACATTGAAAAATCGAACTCGTAAGTTATAATGTGTAACGAAAAACCCACGATTAGAATAATGGGAGGAGGAGAATAAAGAGCTCAATTATACTCAATTTATATAATTATGCTCAATGATAGATAACATTTGATACGCCTGATAATTCTGAATAAGCTGCAGTAAGTTGCAGCATGAGCGAGGGAAGAAAATTATTTTCAGGAAATTGGATGTAGAAAGAAAAATGAGATGAACGAGCGCAGAAAATGAAAAATATGTCATGTGTTAGAATTAGATGGGGGATAGAAATGAGAATTGATCAAGAAGGAAAAAGAGAGTTCAGTCTTGATGATTTAGTTGATACAGAACTCGCTGAGTTCTAAATTATCAACCACATATGAATTCTGTACCTTATCTCTGGGGGACTCTAAGCTCTCCCTTGGAACAAACATTGTCGTATCTCAAACTTATTCGCATTGAGAATGTCCCCTGTGTCATTATTTACTACAGGCAAATGTTTACCTCTTATCACTACCATTTCCTGTAATCAGCAAGCTCTTTTTCAGGAACTCCATAAAGTTAGAGCATGAAAATATATATATACTGTAGGCTACATATATTTTCTTGGCAACAAACGTTTATTTATTCTTCTTGTGCTGCCTTTGAGAACTATGACTTGCTATACGTTTTTCTTTGGAAGAGTGGAGTGGAATAAAAGTATCCTCCTCAATTCTCAAAGTGGTATTGAAAAGTGTTGATGGTACAGACCTTTGGCTCAACTCTCTTGATTCATCCTGCAGCAAAGGCCCTCTTATCAAAAAAGTAAGAGATCCCTGCGATAGGGCGATGCTTTCTGAGTTCCGCCGGAACTAGGAGAGGAAAAAAGATTGGGAGTTGAAAATAAGATCCTTATTTTGTGAAATTGATAGTGTGACAAAAAACTCCTGTTGCCTTTTAATACTAGGATCCATTGAACTAAAATTGTTCCAACTCCATAGATACAGATCCATCTTACGTATTGAAAAAGCGTTGGATCATATTCCAATGTTAATCAAAGAGCTTCGTATTATAAATGTGTACAGTTCAAAATGTGTAACAGTTAAGGCTAGCCTTATCGTCTAGCTAACCATTAAAGTTAGCCAGTCGGCTATTTTGGCCACAACAATAAAGTGAGTTTTAGCATAATGAGTTGCTTTTTTTTGCTTTAAATCTATTCTATATTCAATTCAGTTCACAGGTGAATTTCCATATGTGAGGTTTCACATTATTCTAATTGGTTGGGAGAATTTTAATCATTTATAAATGATTATCAGTAATGATGAATAATAGAATAAAATTTCTGAAGATTTCTCATTTATTGGTTCATTCATCTCTTGCAGCTTTTACTTTATATTAGAACTGGAGCATTATTCACAAACAATTAATCCCAAATGAGATCCCTACTAACACGATCAAATTCATGTGCCTCATACTCATTCACGTTTAACAAGATGGATAAAAGACTGGTTAAGCTTCCTTCTCGTTGAAGCATTTTGGAACTTGTTGCACATGGATTCATGACTGAAATCTATAATCATGAATGATTCCGTTTCTTTGTAAGCTCACTTATACGAGTAAGGACTAGGAACGCTCTGAATCACTTCAAATTAATTTCTATTGCCTTCCAATAACAGCAGTTCGCTGAAATGAGCTTTCAGATAAAGAGTGAAAGGACTTCATTAGAGTTACAACTTTCAAGATACACTTTTTAAATGGAGTGAGGGGGGAATAATGTGATCGTTCATGAGTGCAATGAGTGCCAATGTTGGATACGAACGTGAAACGTAGCCCACAAATAAATCAAAATTGAAATGTCACAACAGCCGTAATTATTATTTTTTTCTGATGGATGTCATTGAAACTTGTCTTAGAACCAAACCATCAATTTTCAGTTCACTTTTTCAAAATATATAACAAGACTGAAAACTTCAGTTCATCCAACGACGACTAAAGCAGTTCTGAGAGCAGCACTGATATAGTCTGGCCAAGCAAAGAAGAGCCTCTGGCAAGATGAGAAAAATACTCCAGCTCGGTCAATATTGGTTCAAAAATTATTGATTTGGTCTCAAATTGTAGATCAGAATGTTTCCCACGATTGATGAGACCAATCAATAATTTTTGAACCAATATTGATCGAGCTGAAGTGATTTTCCCATCTTGCCAGAGGCTCTTCTTTGCTTGGCCAGACTATACTGTATAAACACACTATCACCAGTTGGTTTTAAACTAATTCGAAAGGTTCCGTTCTCTTAAGCCTCCTGATAAGATCATGATTCATTATTTCATTAAAGCATTTTGAAGAGTGTAGGACTGGTATAAAATTTTAAATATCATTAAATTTAAGAACAATTAATAAAAAATTATTATTTCAAAGGAAACTTGGGATTCTAACTAGGGAAGCGCATGCGGAGGCAGCCGCAAATTGAGCGGAGCGAGTTTTCTTTTTGTCAAATAATGTTTGAAGCAGGGACTCAGAAATTTGATCCCGGAATTTGAACCCTAGCTGAACAGCGAATGGTGAGAGTGCCTCATTCTATTACCATGTAATGTTATGAAATGAGGATATAAAATATGAGCAACAACCTTTAAGTCAATGTTTTCTCAAGTGTTTATTTTGATAAAATAAGGCAAGATGAGGAAATGACTCCAGCTTGGTCAATATTGGTTGAAAAAATATTGATTTGGGCTCAAATTGTAGATCAGATTGTTTCCTACGATCGAGACCTAATCAATAATTTTTGAACCAATATTGACCGAGCAGAAGTCATTTTCTCTATGGTTGGTTCAACTTTGTGAATACAGCATTTGACGTAAGTTACATTTAAGTTACATTGGACTCAAAATGTGCTCTGATTGTTAAAAATAATTATTCAGTAGCAAATTATAGAGGAAAATCAATATATACTTGAAAAATCGCGATAAAATAAGCCTATTGAATTAAATTCGGACAGAGCTTTGGTGTATTCCCACAACAAGCTTCCATTGTTAGTTAGCATGTTGAGAAATATTGAATGAATGCAAATAAATAATTCTATTCATGAAGACATCTAGTAAAGAATCCATTCTGCTTCCTTGACACAGTACAATTAAAATATTACATTAAGGCCAATACAAGGCCAGATGTGCAGCTTTTTGCTGCAAATTTTGTCAGCACTGTGTAGATACCCTCCACTCGTCCAAATTTAAATAAAGATCGTGCCATAATTTGGTGCTAAAAATATTCATAGTATAGCGGAATAGTTTCTTGAGAACAACAAAGATACTTTGCGTCCGTATTACACATTGAATTTTTCCTTCAGTTACCGTATTGAATGCAAAAGGTTGAAATTGGAATTAAAATCGTCATATCTCAGTCTGTTCGTATTATCATCGAATCAGCAATCAGGCACCATTTTATTCAGGATTTGAAGCTCTAAGTTTTTGTAATGGTACAGAAGTTTTATACGAAATTTTTGTCATATACTGTTGAAAACCACTTCCAACAGTAAATTCATAATTAATATTCCAGTTGGCCACCATTTTGAAAATTTCAAATATTGAAAATTTTCGATTCAACTATTTTGAATACTTAACACTTATACTTTATACTTGAGCCTGACAAATTTCATAGGGGCTTGTCAATCCATTATCAAGATATTATGTTAATTATAGAAAAATGGCGGATAACAGGAAAACTGAGGATTGGGGATTTTGCATGAGATGTTTTCTGTTTGTTATAGCTCGAAGAACACCGTGGTGGTACTCGAATGTTCTTTTTGGAACGGTGTGTGTGGATTTAATTTTTAATAATAAAAATTATCTTTGAAAGTGATTTCAAAACAATCGGCAAAAAAATTGTTCTGCTCAGTATTCGAACCCCTGTGATCGGTAAGAAGAGAAATACTAGTCCACGTCGCTAACCACTTCGCCATGAGGGTTTGATGATGACTCGATTTTGCCAGTGATGCCAACATGCTTAATAGCCTATAACCTGGTCGTCCATGTCTACTATCACCATGGCAAGTTTGAATAAAATCGGTCGAGCGGTTCCGGAGGAGTATCATTACAAAGAAAGACTTTCCTGATCCATTAGAGCTTCGCACAATTATATTTTTATGCTCTTCACTAAATCCTTATTTTATACATTCATGATATGATCATTTCAACAAGATATCCTAGATATCTAGGATTCTAGGATTTCTAGGAGAGTTCTATTATTCTATGCTAGAACTATTTCTTGAAAGATATCATAGCTACAACAGTAAAGAGTTCCAACGTTCCATCACTAGGTGGACCTTGCTATCAGAGAAAAATCTTAAATTAGGTTGAAACTCTGTCAATGTTTGACTAAAGACTATTTATTGTCAAAGGCAACAATCGAGTCGATCGTCGATTAACTAACTGTCTGTTGGCAAGTCACATATTTGGCTCGGCCTCTCAAGGCTTTTTCAATCATCGGACCTTCTCTGCAGCCTGCCTACACTCCTCCACTCTTTACTTGCTTTCCGTCATCCATCTTCCTATCTGTCGTCTGTCCCTTTCCGCTTTACTAAACCAAATTTGTTTTCTTTTTTGGATCGAATTGATTGATTGTGTAGCTCCAGTTTCACAGGAGTAGATCAACATCTCTGATGGAAGACGGGACTTTTTCTTTCGACATAATCCAGATTTTTCTGCTATACTCGTTTTGATAGTTCGCCTTCCATTTAACATGGAAAACCCTGTGAACTGAATGAGGAGTACGAATCTCTATGAATGTCCACCACACTAAAGCGTGCTGTACACGGGTTCAGTAGTGTCGGCCAGTTGAATATCTGTAGCCAATCACAGCCTTTGTCTTGTCATTGAGTCAAACAACAACAGCTGTGATTGGCTACAGATATTCAACTGGCCAACACTACTGTCCCCGTGTACAGCACGCTAAATGCTCTGACATCAGATAATATATGCAACAATACACTTCACGATGTGACGGCGCACCTTCTCAGTTTGCGCGAATAATCAGAATCTACGACGGTTCGAGAATTTAGAACCGGACATTCAGGACAATAAAGCTTGGAATCAGTTTCCAATTTCTATTATTTCTCTTGATAAAGATTATGTTCTGAAATATTTCGTGCGATAACATCTCAAAATATGGAATCCAGCATTCAACGTACAATTGTATTGTATGTAGGTTTCAATATTGAAACTAATATAAATTTTCTATATACTCAATAATTAATATTATTTATAAGAGGTAATCAAACATTAAAAAATTAGAAATTGATCATGATCTATCAAATTTTCAACTAGATTATTTAACAAGTAATTTTCAGGAAATATAAACTTCCTGACTCGTTTGTCCAGACATTCTATCATCGGTGATTGGTTTACTGGAGAGGATTAGAATGTAATTTCTAGTTCCTCTTTGCCGGTACTACCATTTTCAATTGATATCATTTCATCGGGCTATACTAATGTATAAAATATAAAAGAAAATATCCCTGATGGAATCTCTCATGCACTTTCCAATGTATCAGAATTCAAAATATATGTGATGAAAGTTTTTTCCTAAACTCTCAAATTTTAAAAATTTAAGTATTTTTTATACGGTCATTCGTTTGATCGTGTCAACTGGTCTGGTAAGATAATGTATAACAAAGTGAAGCTTGAACCGACGTGTCGCACCTGAAACTCCCACTCACATTATTCTACGTAGATGAATAGCTTTTGATAGATTTTGTAATACGGCCACATAACACACAGGTGAGTATTTGACAAGCCACAAAGGGCTTGTTTGTAGCTCACTTGAAGTCCACATCAATGTCAGTATGGAAAAGCTATGTCAAACAACTCATACGCATACCGTGTTCATGTAAATAGCTACACATCGCGTCCATTCCCCCCTCAAACATGGTACTCTATGAAACTTTGTGGGTCCTATAACATACAATGTGCTCAATTGATAACTACTTAGTTTTCGATGGCCTACCACGTCAAAATCGATTCCATGATTGATTGATTATTGAAGCCACGTTTACACCGGAGTTTATAGCACAATTGTTTATAACTTTTATATAATAAGTTATACAATATATAAGTTCATATAATAATAAATTAATCACAAAAGTTATTACAATTGAGTTATCAACTCCGATGTGAACGTGACTCAAGTACAAATTCTAGTCCATAGTTTGAAGTGTACTAATATGTTACTATAAGCCTACTCTAATCACCGAGTGTTTAGAGTCCATTGAATCTTTAAGATGGTAGAATTCTTTGTACCCAGCTTGAATTGCGAGTTTTCACATTAGTATTTTCTCAGCATTTTTCTCAGGAATGACTGAGCTACAGGTCATACATGAAACATATAAACATACATGATAGATCTATCATTATACTTTTTCATACAAATAACGGTCTGATTGGTCTCAAATTGTGGAGGGAAAAATTATCCTCTGAGGTATTTTGATTTACACATTTCAAATAAATGAATCAAAAGATTTCAGATAGCACTGGCGGCTCGTACCCACGAAACAGGTGAAGTGCCCGTATCTTTTACTGTACAACACTTCACCTGTTTCGTGGACACTAGCCGCCAGTGTCAGAGAGCTAGAATGAAATTTCTCAGATTTTGGTTTTTCTCGAAAACTAACCTCTTTTTTGAAAAATCATAACTCGGTTTCCACTGATAATATAAGGAATGAGCTTGTTACCATTATCTTGGGAATTTTATTTACCGAGAAAATATACGAATGATTTTTTCGTCAGACTCTTGGCTTCGGCAGTAATAATTATTGTAGAAGACTGGAAGCGGAAATGGAATTTTGGCCGCCATCTTGAATTACAAAAAATGTAAAAACCTTCTCAGTTTGGCATCACTTGGATCCGGAATCTAGACATCAAAATCCATCATAATCGATCCAAAAATCAACGACATACCTAAAAAATTTGTAACCCCCTTACTTTGCATTTAGCACCCCCAAACTAGTAGAACAAAAACTAGCGTCGCCGGGTGTGACATTATGCTTTACTAGGTTGTCAGAATGACAATCCTGAACGATTCATACTCAAATTGAAACTATTCAATAAATTCTTATCATTCATATCTTTTTAAATAGATGGAAAAACTATTCTTAGTCTGTTTTCAATAAATATTGATAGATTGGTCATCAAATTTATTGATTGTTGGTGCCGATTGAAAGGATATATTTTCTCCCATTCGATACGGTGAACTTCACTTAACACCTCTCCATATTTTTTCTGTCGTTCTAGCTCAGAATAGAGATCGTATCACTAGCGTCTGGCGAGTTAGATATCATTAATTTGTACTAGTACTCTCACGTTTATGTCACTCGATATTGGTATTCATTTCGATTAGGGCGAGGAAACTGATCAGTGAATTGACGTGGAGACTCGCCTCGCTCTTTCTGTATCGCTCCTCTTTCACATTTTCGTTCTTTCCTTCTCGTCGTCTCCCTCATTCACACATACATTATCCCTTCCGCCCCCTCCCACTAGCACGACAAACGCCTTATATCGGTCCGGACCTAATGTAATAAGGGCCGTCTTTTCTACTCTGAGGCGTCCCCATGCTGAGTCGTAATGCAGCTGGCCTATATGGAGTGCAAAGCAGAGGCGAATGCCGACGAGCATGGATATTTCTCACATTTTATTTCCTCTCCAAAGAGGACATTGCTCGGCAGAAGCAAGCTGGTCAGAAACGCAATATCGAAATAAACGTTAAAGGAAAACGATCTTTTCGGATCACTCTAAATTCGTATGGATTCGCAGTTGCTGGTGAAATTAACGATAGAGCTTCTTCACACATAACAGAACAATTTTATTAAACTATCATCCCCTTTTTTATCATTCTCTACGATTCTTATCATAGCTCCCTTTCAATTGAAAAATAAATAAAAATCAAACACCCTTTTTTTGAAAACTTTAAAAATTATAAAACACACATACATGTTTCGGGATCTAAGCCCATTTTCAATGTGGATAAAAATAGTTATGAAATAAATAAACAAAATTAAAATATAAGTAAAATAAAATAAATCATATGGTTACAATTGAAAGCATATGTACACATCAAAATCTAGGCTTTTAAAATTTTCTCAAAAATTGGGTTATTATTCAAATTTTCCTCATTTAATATTTTATCACCATTCAATTTTCTCCCTTTATAAATTTGGAATTCTTCTTTCACATTCAATTTAGTATTTTTGCTTCCAAAATTCAATATTACCAAATTTGTTTTTATATCTTTGTAGCAATGACTTGAATCCAAAAGATGTTTTACTTATATTTTAATTTTGTTTATTTATTTCATAACTATTTTTATCCACATTGAAAATGGGCTTAGATCCCGAAACATGTATGTGTGTTTTATAATTTTTAAAGTTTTCAAAAAAAGGGTGTTTGATTTTTATTTATTTTTCAATTATTTTAAACAGCCCTGTTTTAAAGTTCTTTACTCCCTTTCAATTTCTTATCGAATTCCGATATTTGGATCCTTTGAATATTTGATTTGTGCCATTGATGAGGATGAAATTCATAAGAATTGAGCTTTCCTCAACTTCACATTGGAAAAGTAGCAATATAAAAGCGAAATGGCACTCACTCACTCATCAGCAGAACTAAAAAATGTACTGAACCGAATGCGATCAAATTTGGCAGACATGTTCAGTTGGACCGTTAGACGCGAACTAAGAATAGATTTTTTAAACTTCCCAAGGATACACCAAAAATTTAAGTTTTTCTATAGGTTGTCGGCGTTTTTTTTTCATTTTTTCGAGAACCACTCGGTAGAAAATGTTGATATTTGGTGGGCAGGTTCAGATAA
Source organism: Sogatella furcifera (assembly GCA_017141385.1). Lineage (NCBI taxonomy): Eukaryota > Metazoa > Arthropoda > Insecta > Hemiptera > Delphacidae > Sogatella > Sogatella furcifera. The sequence continues at coordinate 39,995,191 of CM029548.1, forward strand.
GGTCTGGAAATGTTTCCTTGAAATATTTTTTTTATCTGTTCTAGACTACGCCAGTAATCAGTTTTTCAAAATTGTAGTTGTATTGCGGGTTGCATATCTTTCGCCTTGATACGACCAATCCTAACTGTAAATTCAATGGTTCAGCGAGATTATGAATGAACTAATTTGGATACAATTTTAGTACTAATAATATTCTTTTGCCATCAAATGTGTCTCTTGTTATTCAAAATCCATTACTTCAACTTATATAAGTGATACAGTTATCTTGAATGAGTATAGAAAGTAACAAAGTAGTTCTCTAAGGAAGGAGTTGTGAAGAAATAAGAAGAAACACTAAACTTGGATAAGCTCTGAAGATTTCCTATTAGAAACATGTTATTCGAGCTATAAGAGTTTGTTCGCCAGTTTTCCTGGTTTCCTAGCTGTCAGCACTCGATGATGAGAGCTATACGAGTTCGGTGAGGAAGAAAAGTAAGCTACTTATATCAATATGCCTTGCTCAAATATTTACACTGAGAAATGTATCCGCAAATGAGAATTGTCTGTTCCGGGCAAAAGTTTTCTCGTTTCCGTCGACTAACTTTACCAAGTTTAAAACCTTCTGGTGCTAGTAGAAATGTTCGTCAGTAGTTCATCAATTTATCCTTCACGGATCTTATTTCAAAGTTATCAATTTGATTGAATATAACAATTTGGCGTTTCTTTCTTGTGTTATACTAATGTAAAACTTAACTAGATATTTCAAGTACCATATGATATGTTATAAGCAAGGAGGTTATAACCTCTCCTTGATTATAACTGGTCTCCTTACCCTCCTTGGTTATAACAGACTAATGACTTTGATCTGATCAGGTTAACCGTAAATTAGCCATAAAATCCAATTGCTCCCATTAATTTCTGAAGAAATGGTTAATTTGGTCCATAGTCATCAATTTCGTATCACATTGAACATAATAAACCCAGCTAGAGAGCATTCTCAAATAAATTTAATCTATAATTAAAATTTCAGCAGCCTTCAGAGTGATGTAGGAACAGTACCTTCAATAAGTAATGTTTTGGATCATTGGAATAATAAGAGTTACTTCTTCTTTCAAAATCAAATGCCTGAATAAATTAACTAACAAAATAGGGAATATGGGTGAGAAAGAGTCAAATCACCAACTAATGCTTATTCATTTCTTATTTCTTATTGAAAAAATTGATATGATAGTAAGTATGCTTAGGAAATTAGAAGACTCTTTCAGTCAGAAGATCCTGTGTTTGGAGGAGACAAATGCTTCTCTTATCTCTAACCTGTCTTCGGAAATTGCAGCTTTAAGGTTGGTGATTTCGTCACTTAGTGAGGAGAATTTAAAATTAAGAGATGCTTTGCTCATTAACAAGGCATCAAATGTTAATATTTTACCTACCCCATGCAATGGTAAAAACTACGTAAGCTGTGACCCCTTGCAAGTAAATTCTAGTACATCTGCTCCTTCTCCTGTCGTCGTTGAGGCTGCAAAGCAGGATAAACGCAGCGAAGTTCCTTCTAAACCAGCTGAAACTTGGTCTCTTGTGGCTAGAAAAGCAAGAAAAACAAATACATTGCACAAAAGTGAAAAGAAGTTTAGCAATGACACCTCAACTATCAAAGGAAAGTCTCATAATACCGAAAAAAAGAATAATAGACCTGTTCAAGTAGGCCTGAGGAAAGGTACTAACATCTCTACAAGAGCAAGAAACAAGGCGTTGTTTGCTAGCCGTTTTTCGCCTGATACATCAGCAGAAGACATTGAAGATCTGGTCAAGAGCACTATATCATCAGGCTTTGTGTCATGTACGAGACTTCGGTCAAAATTTCCAGACTCATACAGCTCTTTTCATGTTCTTGTCACTGAAAATGTATTTGATGAAGTATGTAAGCCTGATGCTTGGCCTGAAGGAGCAATAATCTCACCTTTTTATGGAGCACTCACTCAGTCTGGAGCTAAGTCTGGGGACAAAAAAACTTTTGTGAATACTGTGACTTCAGTGGAGGAGCTGTATCAGTGAAAAATCTTCATGATTAAAGATCTGAGCATATTTTATCAAAATGTCAGAGGATTGAGAACAAAATCTATGGTTTCTGACTTCGGTTGTTGGTGCAGATTTTGATATTATAGCTCTGACTGAAACCTGGCTAGGTAATCAGCATAGTAGTTCAACGTTCTTCCCACCGAATTACAATATTTTCAGAGCTGATAGGCAGTATGATGTAACTGGACAGGCCCGAGGTGGAGGCTCTCTTCTTGCGGTCAAGAAATCCCTACCTGCAATAAGAAGATTTGATCTTGAACTATTGCCTGAAGTTACATGGATTGAGCTCAGGCTTCCTGGACATCACCTTCTGGTTGCCTGTCATTATATTTCTCCTACATCAGACTTGCAATCCCTGAACGGTTATTTTGAAAGGATAAGTGAAAAATTGATTGGTGGTTCTTCAGACCTGATTATCTTGGGTGATTTTAATGCCGACGCTGTGCATTGGATGGATTATTCTCTTATTCCCAATGCATATTATCAATCACTTTGAAGGGCTGAGCTTGTACTCCAATTTGTTGAAGAGAACTGTCTGGATCAATTCAATAGAGGCTTGAATGATGATCGAGTACTTGATTTAGTACTTAGCAATTTGAAGAAAATTTCAATTTCTCATGCAGTCTTGCCATTTGTTACTCCTGATGTTTATCACCCTCCGTTTTCTGTGAATATAAAGACCATTGATTTTTCGTTACACTTTATGCCCAGGGCTACTTACTGCTTCAAGGAAAGAGATTATTTCAAACTATTTGAGGAGATAAGAAATACCAACTGGCATGAAATAATCAACTATAACGATCCCAATGAAGCTGCTAGAGTTTTCTCTGATGTAGTCAAGAAGGCCATGGATGATTGCATTCCAAAAAAGTCACCTAAACAGTCAGCTTTTCCTTATTGGTTCTCTTGCAGATTAGTCAGATTGATTAAAGCAAAGAAAAAAGTGCACAAGAAATACAAGAGAAGCTTACTAGAAAGAGACTATCTAAGGTTTTCTACTCTTCGAGCCCAGGTTAAACATCAAATGAGTAATGACAGATTAATAATGACTCAAAAGACAGAAGCGTGTTTGCAGGCAAACCCTAAATCCTTCTGGAAATATGCTAGGGAAAACAGGACTGAAGCAAACAACTGTCCGGCCTCTATTCTATTTGATGGCGCTATTGTTACAGAACCACTTGAAATCTGCGAGCAGTTTGGCAGCTATTTTTCCTCTTTATGTCAAAACAATGTCTCCACATCCAATTGTTGCAATACAGACATCGATTATGGGAATAATTATTCATCTTCTTTTGGAGTGCCTAGTGTGAGTGAAGAACAAATACTCAAGGAGATTGATTCTTTGAATAATTCATCTTATGGATTTGATGGAATCCCTGTCTTCATTTTGAAAGGAATAAGTCGTCTCATTGCTCCAGTTTTGACATCAATCATTAGAAGCAGTCTTTCATTGGGAATATTTCCACGTGTCTGGAAGCACTCCATTGTTGCACCTATCCCTAAAAAAGCCAGATCTAATAATATCAGAGACTTCAGACCTATTTCCATCCTGAATTCTTGTGCAAAGGTTCTAGAAAGAGTTGTTTGCAGGCATATCTTCAGGAATGTAGAGAGTGTCATCACCGACTGCCAACATGGGTTTATGCCTGGAAAATCAACCACAACTAATCTGGCAAACTTCCTTTCTTATGCTGGGCCGTGTGTTAAAAGCCAAGAACAAGTAGATGTGGTTTATTTAGACCTGGAGAAGGCCTTTGACAAAATGCCGCACTCAATTTTATTGCGGAAGCTTTCTAATATTGGGTTTAATCAAATGCTGATCAGCTGGATTTCTTCTTATCTTGAGGGTAGAACATTCCATGTGCGCTTCAGGGGAGCTACTTCCAAAAGTTTCACAACATCTTCAGGAGTTCCACAAGGGTCAAACCTAGGCCCTCTACTATTCAGCCTGTTCATGAACAATATTGAAAGAAATCTTGACTGTGGAGTTCTAATGTATGCAGATGACCTCAAAATATTTAAAAAGATTGATTCGAGAGAAGATTTGTTTGCATTGCAGATCAATATTGACAGAGCTTTGGATTGGTCAAAGAAGAATTCGATGCCCATCAATGTCAACAAGACCTTCATGATGAGTTTCTCCAGGAAGACAAACACTCTGGGATTTCAATATATGATTGAGAATGCAAGAATAAAGCGAGTTACCAACATGATGGATCTAGGTGTCACATTTGATAGTAAGCTCCTGTTCACAGCACAAATTGATAACATCATAGCCAGAGCAAGAAGACAACTTGGTGTGATGAGATGGATTGGAAGAGTTTTCAAAAATCCCCTTACTATGAAAACTCTTTATTGCTCTCTAGTACGTTGTCACTTAGAATATGCATCAGTCATTTGGAACAGAGATAGATTATGCACTACAAAAAAAATAGAATCTATTCAAAGGAGGTTTGTGCGTCTTGCTCTGAAGAGACTTATGCCAGACATGGAACATTTACCTTATGGGCAATTTTGTGAATCTGCAAAGTTCGAATCCCTAGAATGGCAAAGAACAAAATTTGATGCCGTTTTCTTGTATAAATGCATTCATGGGCAACAGAGAGTAGGTGACCGCGGAGTTGGAATTGTTGTACCTGCGCGAAATTTGAGACATCATCACCAATTTCATTCCTTTCTTAGAAGCTTTGCCTCTCCTGTTGAGAGATGTATATCAGTTGGGAATAAATTGTCAATTCAAATAGACTTCTTTGAAGCCTCCAGTATTTTTATGAGGAAGATAAAATCGCTTCAACAAATTTAATCAAGAAACATGAGATGACATTTCCTATATACACTGTTGACAGATGCAATACACAAAGGCTAAGAGCCGTCCTATTGCACAAAAAAAGCCTGAGCATAACTTACTACAGTACCTTGACGCCATGTGGTGGAACGGGTTGGCTGTAAGGGGTGATGTAGAGGCCAACTATTATTATTATTATTATTATTATTACATGGCATTCTAATTACTTGTCTGATTAGTTCTCCTGAACACTATCTACAAAGTTAATGGTGGTTCGTGCCCAGGAATCAGGTGAAGTGCTGTACAGTAAAAGATACGGGCACTTCACCTGTTTCGTGGGCACGAGCCACCAGTCTTATGTTATTTTTTGCAATTCAGAGAGTCTCGGTAGCTCTTAATGAAATTTGGGGATTGATTCAATTGGAATTGACTCTATCAGAAATTTGTTCGGCAAGCAAATTGAACATTGGATGGAGACATTTGTTGGAAGTGAAGTAGGCCCCAACTATTGATCGATAACATGACCTTTCATGTTGTGACATTTGATACTTTCAGAGGGAAGGAGAGGGTGAATCATCATCAACTTTTCAAAATAGTTTGCTTTTGGTGACGAGGTCTGCTTTTGTGGAGGTGGATATTGGTGTCGTGGAGGGGAAGTCAATTAAGGGTGCTGGAAGAATACGATTCGTCAGTACTTCCAGGTTGTTGACATTTAGAAAAGGTGGTTTGTCTCATCCACTGTCGCCTGGAATGAGAAAATTCCTCATTCACAATTTGAGTTGTTATTTTACGATTTTAGGATTGCAAATGCAGAGTGTGTGATTAATGATCTTTGGAAACCCCTCTAGTAAGATCTTAGTCTCAGAATACTATTCACTATACTGCTAGCTCAAATATTGTACAAAATTTTCGTACAGTTGCGGATTTCAAGCTTTGGGAAGAATCAAACTGAAATTAAAAATGAAATTCTAATTGAATTCAAATCAATTGAAGCACTGGCGTCATGACTTGCATGATTTGGTTAGAGGACATAATTCTTCATCGGATAAATCTAAGGCTATTGGAATTCTTTGTGATTGACCTATAAACTTCTCCAAATTCATTGATGAATGTCGATATCAAAAGGTCTGAACTCATTCATCTATGAATTTTCAACTGCTATTATGAGCAATTCGTGATCGGCTAGATAAATTCATGTAGTTTCTATAAACTGTTCATCAAAGTTCCAAATTTATAGATTGAATAAATGCCAATAAATATTACTTATGGGTATTCAAATGAATACCCTTGTCAATATCCTCAAACGTCTTTGTTTTCAATTGTTATCATAATTTTACTCTTGTTTAAAGTTTTTTATTCATTTGAAACTATTTCTGCTTTGGCACGGTACATGTGCCAGGTCCTGAATCAAACATCAACATGCCATTCAGTGATGCTTGTGATTGTTGTGAATGAAGCAGCTCTTGGATGCTGGCGATGCTGGTGTCAATCGACAGGTGTCTGAAACCCATCGGGATCTCGATACGACTCAATTGAGCATGTAGACAACGAACAGAGCAGAATTCCAACTGCGGAGAGGAACAGAAGCTCCATTGTTGCTGCCATTGTCTACAGTTGCGAGCTCTTAGGCTGAGGCCGCACCTCCGGTAGGTTAGAGCCTGGAGGGTGGAGGGTAGTTGGTAAATCTATAGAACATACACACCATCCACAGTAATACATCGTATGAATGGTATGTGTTCAGTCGCCATCTTGAAATTCTTAAATATGGACAACATATCCTCAAAAACAGTATGACGTCATACCATTCATACGATGTATTACTGTGGATGGTGTGTATGTTCTATAGATTTACCAACAACCCTCCACCCTCCAGGCTCTACCCACCGGCAGTGCGGCCTCAGCCTCAGTCATGAGCCCATCCTGCCATCATCCTTTCTGGTTTCCAATCATTCACGACAAAGCATCGATTGACAGTGCTCCTATTTGTAACTGGTAAACATCTAAAATTTCAGTAACTTCAATTTTCTTCTCGACACAAGCAATGAGCAGTGTTCTAGTGTAACTTCAGCTATGATAGTTTGTGAGTTTTTGCCAACTAGGCTTGCGCGTGGGGAATAAGATATGTGATGATTATTATAATAGTTCATGTTTTGATTAGATAAGTATTTATAACATACAATACTATTCATTCTCAAAATTTTAAATAATTGCTAATTGTTAATCAAATAAATTATGAATTTTGGAGATTGATAATGATGGGAAGATATTCTAAATAGAAATATTACAAAGAGGATTCCCATTACTGTATCAAAGTGGCCCATTCTCAGCCAAAGTATGAGGGCATATTTGCACTTTGGCTTGCCATTTGAAAGATAAACAGTTATTTCAACCGTACTCTGGATGGCAACCATGGATGAATAGTTGTAGCTCTAGCTTAAAAAAGGTTTTCTGTTCATCCGGAGTTCCCACTCAATCAAACCCTATGTTCGAAGAGACAAATCCCAACCGATTTTTCTCTCTTTGGAATCTGAATACTGTTTTCCCAGACAATATTATTGGGAATTCAAGTCCTGTTCACTGGTAGGTTACATTGAAGCATTGATTCGACAAATTTCAATGACGAAATTGAATTAGGAGCGTCGAGTTGAAATCAGATGTTTTGCAGGCCGTAATACTAGCATGATGAAGAGAGATGGAAATTTTCGAACGTCGATTGAGCCGAATTATTGCTGGAGCGCTGAGCAGCCAGTCAGCCAGCTCCAGTATGTAATCGCATATAATTGTGTTTGCCAGTAATGTTGAAATTTGGCCACCACTTGACTCCATCACAGGTAGTGCATTGCAGGCCTTTATCTCGTGTTCTGCCCGGTTAGTCGTTGTAAATGCAAATCGGGCCTGATATAAATTGTACCACACCCCTCCCTCCCAACCCCCAACGAGGCACAAAATGGTGACAAGCCTCGGCACAAGTGGTGGCATCCAACCTATGAAAGATGTACTTAGCCCGTCAACATGCGCTTCCCATCAACGCCACTATTTGCTGTTGCATCGCACTGATTGGCAACTAATTACTCCTCATTTCTTCCCTTCCACTCATTCGGCATGCGAATTACTTTTCGACCACTGTCACTATTTCGAATTGCATGCATATGTTCACCGAAGATTGATGAGCTGCATTGTCAACATGCATTTCTTCAAACGCATTCTAATGAGGACACAGTTTGTCAAATGAATCAGCGATCACATATTACAATGGTATATTATTGACAGAATTTTTATTATGTGGTCACTGAAGTGAATGATTTTCATGGTTGTAAAACGGGATAATCCAATAGAATAGAGAAAACAGCTCGTTTCAAAATATAGTATCTCGTACAATATTGATTCTTCCATTACGTTTTAGCTCAAGTTGATTTTATTTTGTGATGCAGTATTTTAAAACTACTGAAATACTTTTCAGCTTCTACACCTTTTCTATGAGCCCTACTTGAGATTCATGGATATAGAAATAGCAAGTTTAAACCCGCTTTGTGATGAGGAAATGAGGCAGAAATTGATGCTTGAACCAATCTGGAACCAGTTAATACTCATTCTGCAAAAGTTTTTATTCTAGTCCACAATGACTACTGCTAGTCACCGACCTTTGTTTGATGAGATACCAATGACTGATTTACTGTCAACTATTTATTTACTACTTAAGAGTGGGTAGTAGTAGTCGGCAAGCTGCCGAACCGCAGAATTATGTCCCATAAGAATAATGAAATGAAAATATCCTTTATTAGGCGGAGTTAGGACTAGGAAGTCCTTTCTACCACTCAAACTTAAACAATGTAATTTTTATAAATCTTATGGAACAGATAGAGCCTCTATTCTTGGACAGAATTTCACGTTCTTTATGTCATTAGAAAGAGAATTCAATTCCAGGGGCGTGACTTTTTACTTTCTCGATTTCAAGATTAGTCCAATAATTTTTAGTTAATTAGTTGAACAATAATTATTAAAATGAACTTTAAATCAAAAAAGTGAAAAGTCATGCCCTAGGAGAATTGGATTCTCTTTCCAATGACATAAAGAACATGAAATTCTGTCCATAAATAGAGGCTCTATTATGTTCCAAGAGGCTCTATACTATCTGTTCCAAGAGATTGATAAAAATTACTATGTCCTTATGGGGCGGCTTGATTTTGCACGTTCGGCAGTTTGCTGTCCACTACCATCCACTCTTAAAAAAACTCTGGAGCATTATATTACATAAAATATGAATTTGAATTCAATCGCTTGTATTGATTCATTGAAACATTCATTATCTATTTTAATGAAAACGTCACTCCTATTCTTCATCTACGTTAAGCATTTTGTTATTCACCAGTCAATCTTATGAATTTTAAATTTGTCCTCTTTCATTATTCATTCCTATTCAACTTCCATCTTCTTCTTTTATGATATTCGTTTTCACAACATATTTCTCCAGAAAAAATATTTTTATCAATAATTGATTTTTCTTCTACAGATGGCAAGGCTGAACGGGAGAGTACTGGTACCCTTTGGCTGAACTCATGATCTGGTAAGTTTCACTCGATTTATTAATAAGCATGAACATTTCCTGTGTTACTTTGCACTCAGGCTGTTGTAGGTCACTGTGGACGAAAACAAGGACTTTTATTACCCATGAACTTGAAGAAGTCCACTCTCAGTTGGCCGTGTTTAAAAGAAAATTACAAATTCAGAGAGCGAAAAGTACTTGAATGTCGAAACTTTAGGTTAGTAATGGATGTAAGGAGACGCATAAATTGGATTAAATGTTGGCGTAATAGAGAGAAGGGAAAATAAAATTGCCAAAGTACCATTATGTCCAAAGCAAAACGAGAAAATTATGTGGAGCCTGTTTTGTGGGGGCGTGGCTATGGCCGGATTTTATTTCGTCGCGTTGGAGAGCCAAGCGGATACAGCACTGTATTTTGTTTCAGAAATAGCTCCGATATTATTATCGCATCGAATCCAGTATTGTTTCTGGATAGCACTCACTATCTGAAGATGTTATCTGTGTTCAGCTAAGATCTTGTCACAATAAAAGAAAACCTTCCAATCCAGAAACTTTATTATACTGTTGTTCAAACTGACAAATGAGAAAAATATATATCTCTATACATAGTTCTACAATACAGTGTGATTCTTTACTGTTAGCATCAACACTATAGTTGATTATTAAACTTTCAAAGTTTGAAGAAAATAACTTCTGAAGCTTACTGCGTTCCTCTCCATTCTAAGAGCATAGTGGAAGAATACTTGGTCGGAAAAACGAATTTTCTACTTATTTCTGAAGACCGTGAAGTTTTGAAAGCTGTTGGACAGTTAGAATGTTTCTGTGACTAAGAAATTATTATATTTCTATACATTTGTACTTAGAGAGATTGAATCTATAATTATCTCTATTGAAGCTGGAATTATTACTCGTATACAGTATTTGAGCTACTATTGATTACCTCCTATAGTAACCGCTTGAAATCGTGGTATCCAGTCATTTTCTGTAATATTCATTGAAACAAATATTCGAAGATTAAATAGGAACCAATGAAATTATTCGACCAATAACTACCAACATAATTATTTCTCATTACTATCAAGTATTCTAGATTGGCTTCAGTTTGCCAGTTTTCATCATTGTATCACAATTTTTTTTATATTCTTTTTGAAACTAAGTGTCTGTGTCTGCATTGTAATGAATTGTATTGTCAAAATGGACTATATTTTCATTTATCATTTCTAAATGAATCATTTACTCTATCGCATTAAGATTATTCTTTTTAACTGTTTTGTTATTCTATTATTTTCATGTTAGTGGGGAAAAAATTAATTTGTGAATAACTCTCTCAATCTCATTATAATAAAAACTTTCTACCCGTAATGGACAAAAAACAAAATCAGTACTAGGCGTCTAAGCTAAAGTTGTGACTTATTAATTTATGAAATGATGCTTATAATTATTATTGAAACTCGCCCATGGCAGCAGCCTGTTTTAAGTGAAAGTGTGTATTTAGGTATTAAGATTGGTGGGCACGCCCATTAAATGATGCTATTTGGCATTTTAAATAGAGGCTTTTGATTGGTGGGTGGCGCTCGTTAGCGGGCCTGACTGACAAAGGGTGTTGTGCGTGGTAGGTGGGGAGGAGGAAGCTCAGAGGGGTTGTCTATTTTTGAAGTGGAGAGCGATCGATATTGGAGCTGGACAATGGGATGGACGGTGCGAGCACGTTTTTCTTTTGAGCTTCTTATTATCGGTGCGTGGCAAATGCTCATTACCGAGTCTCGATATGAATCGACTAGTAGCCATTGCTCTTCACTCGGCCACCCCCTCTATACCTATACCAACCGACTATATCTGTTGGTTATTTCCTCATAATGTGTGTTTGGACAGCTGAAGAAGTGTGTCGATATTAGGGGCGATTGGCACGCGAGCCTATCGAATCTACCTTCCACTAAACACAGTCAGATCAAAAGATTCGTTCCTGCCTTATTCATAAGTGCAGTGAAATATTCATCAGGTAGGCCTGTTTTGGAAATGTGAACTAATGAAAAGTGGATTCCACTTAATAGAGACAGTGGGAAGAGAAGTATTTGAATTGAATCTATTAGGCCGCCACGCTGAATTTCTAAAACCACCTTTATGTACTCACAGTGGAAATAGTCTCCACACCCCACATCTGTCCAAACCGTGCAAAATGCGGTTGGTTAGTGCATGTTGATTTGTTTTTGGAAGTAGGTTAGTGGCTGATGATTTGTTTAAATTGTTTTGTAGAGTTTATAGTTGAAGAGATGTTCTTTAGTATTGTTAGATTGCAGTTAAATGGTAGTGTATTACAAGAGTCCAATAATGTTCTGAAAAGTGGAGCTTGAGTTTAACTTAGATAGAACTAAACTAAACTAGAACACCAATCTTCTATGAAGAATATTACATTCATACCAACATTAACGATTGACAACATTATTTATGGAAATTTGCGTTACTTTAACAGGGCAATAACGAGTTTTCAACACCCTTAAGAATGAGATCTTTTTTCAGGCAATACAATTATGAAGAGGGAACCAGGAGCTATTGTAGTGGAGAATGAAGAAGGAATCAGATAGGATTTGCGAATAACGGTTGGCTGGTAATTGGCTATGAATGGAAAGCGCAAGAACGGGGACCGCGCAGGCAATAGAATATAAATATATCAATAATACAGCTGCTCGTTTTGCAATGAATGGAAATGAGATGAGAAGTGTAAATTCGTGGAATAAAAAATGATAATTGTGCAGTAGGTGGTTGGCGACGATGGTGGTGAATCTTTTTCTCGAGTCCATAACTTTTCCAACGGGGACAGGATTAGGGGTAGGGTGCGGTGGATGGGGTGGGGAGTAGGATTAGGTGGCAGGACTTGGATCGATGGCCCTTCCCTCCCGTCCTCACCACAGTTGTGCCTCGGGCCGTGTAAACACAAACCCTGTGCGGAAATGACGCCTCTCGAGCCAGCTGTGGCCGGGACCCTTCCTTGCTTAGCGGGCCACTCGTGCGTTCTCGTTGATTGAGGCGTTCGTGTACGTCAGCGGGCGCGCTCCACTCGCCCAACGCACTCAGCACGCGCTCTGGGCAACCAGCCCACTTCACTGTCTCTTTTTCCAGCCAGGAAAATTATCTCTCACACAAGAAAACATGCACGACTTCTTTTCTTCTTTTTTGTTCAAAATACCTTCAACTTTCTTATTTGTGAACAGACAACGTGTGTTCAAACTTCTCCGGACTTTGTTGAAGAGGATATTGGAATCCCTTCTCATGCAGCTCCTGATTGTTGCCGAGTTTCTCCCCCTTTTTCTTCTCCTTTGCATTCAGATGAGTTACCTTTTTGCGACATTTGAAAGGAGGAAAACACAATAGGAACGACATTCTGGCTACTGTATTGAAATTCGATGAGATAAATCGTTAAACCTTATTATGTAAAAAATACTCATGTAGAGAAACTGGAAAAAATCAATGGCGAGAGTAGTTTGTCATTTTCATGCTAAGATTCTAAGATTTTAAGATTTCTTGATGATTATTGACTAAATTCATTGTACCTTAATATCAATTCGAAGTATTTATTTGGTATTTTCATGCAATATGCCTAAATATTAATGCTTTTTGCTACATAGGCCCATGAAAGCTTTTGAATGCTTTCCTAATCACAATATTAAAAATAGCACTTTTTCAATCATTGATATATTCTAATGTACTGCTACAGTGAAATAATATCCTGTTATTATAAAATAGTAGCTGGGTTGATTTACCAAAAATTAGAAACTTAATTAGATTAATTAAATTTTCGATTAGATTAGATTTTCGATAGGGTTTTATTGAATCATGACTTAAGTCTGAACGGTTCCCGAAAACAACCCTTCTGTTTGGTTTCAATGGATCACTCGTTCACAAAAGTGGTCATTTAGTTATCGATTCAAATCGCAATGAAGCGAGTTATCAGCTTCTGAGAATTGAAATTTGATCACATTCATTCAATAGCGTTCCAACTTGAGTGGTACTCCACTTGACATTTGCTTCTGTTTTCGAACGTTTCGGCTGAAACTGTTTCCTATGGCTTTCTCAATGAAGCGAATAATTTCAGAATAATGCCGGCCGTGAAAAACTCGAGCTTTACAAGGTTTTTGTACATAATTTTTCAAGCGGGAATTGCTCTATTTCTCCATTTTCAATCTCGCAGTGGTATTTTTGAACTTATTTCTCAGCCCACATCAGCATCCTACCTAATAAATATTGAAGAAGCGGAATTTCGGTGAGTTGTCCATTTCAATGGAAATGGGCACTTGATATAAACTTCTCTTACCCGAAATCAAATTGAAAATATATATATATATTATAAAGACAAGATTGTAATTGTTCAGAAGCTTAATCAAATGAACATCACTGTGAACGATTCTCAATAATTGTATAGTGCCAATAAAGCAATAAAAGGAACGTAATATGTTTTAAGCACATTAAAATCATACTAAAATACACTTCGGGTTATACCATTGTTATTGATACCTATAAAGGTACATGCAAGTTAATTGAGTAATAAAGAAGATTTCCGTTGAGTGTTATTCAGTTCACAATGAATATTGAGTGGAAGAGTGAGGTGGAAGAGAGTCGGAGAGAAAATCGATATCAGTTCTTATGGCTTTCCACGGAAGCACTTTCATAAAATGAAGACGCGAAACCCAAGACGACAGACAGGCCAGGCGGCTGCAAGAAGAGCAATCTGGGGAAATTAGAATGTACTCTCAATACTACTAGTGAGGCGGCCGCTCTTTAATTAGTACCCCTCCCAGCCCCCTCCCCACTCACCGACACCTTCTCAGGGTGGGAAACAAGCTAGCAATAAATAATCGGTGCCTGCAACCCGTGCAAAGTGTGTGCCCCTAGACAGGGGAGTGGGGTGAGGTGGCTGGTTGAGATTCAGGGAAGCCGTTCCTGAAAGCTCGACGACATCCATTAGGAATACAGCCGCCATAAAAGTGTGCAGCAAAACTATAAAGTGGATAAGCCTCTCGGATTGCATCAAGTCTTGTAATGTTGTGTGAGCGATTTGAATAATGTTCTGGTGTTATGTAGGCTATGGGATTATGATGATTCGGAGAAGGTATTTTCAAGTGAAATGATGATTGACGATTGGCGGTGAGATAAAATATTGAAGATTGATTCTCTTCTGATGGTAAAGTCGAATATCAGTAAAAAATTTCCTGCTTGTAAATAAGTGACAACTTATATGGCTGTCTTGATCAATGGGATGAGGAAATGTATGGAGTATTTCTTCTCAGTTCGATAGAATGGTTCATTCCCTAATCTCTATGAATATATGTAGATGGTGGATTTCAGATTGTATCCTAGAACTATAATTCAATAACAATTATTATAATAATTATGGAGCCTGAGCCTATGATAAACAGTCTACCAAATACTTGAAAATTCATTATTAACTAATTTATCATATTGAAATTCATTCTCAACTCATCATAGCCTATTATTGTACTATTGGCCGGTGAAATGAAGACTGGTGAATGAAAAACTAATGCTCATTACTGGACAGCCGGCGAGCGGTCTGTAGAAGCATAACGAATTTAGCAGTTAATTATGAAGATGTAGAGGACCAAAAGTTACAGCGGCCTGATGGGTCGACAAACTGTTATTGTAAGTTCCCACAGGAATTCTCTTCATCCTCCTCTTCTACACCCCCACAAGACCAACAACCCTTCCTCCTACTCATCTTTCCCCACCTCCTTACACTTAAACTCCTTTCCCTCTCCAACCTACTCCTACTTCTTCTACTCCAACTCCTACTCAACTAGTTGGAAGACGATGTCTTCTTCCCCCAGGCGATTATTTCGGTGTTTCAAGTTGTGTTTATGCCGTCAGAAGATCGAACCTCGTTCAATAAAGCGGCTTTGCAGTTGTCATGTGCCTGGAGCTACTTGACTCGGCTTGACTCGTGTTGACTCGCGTTCGACCATTTACTCACTATTCGCCATCAATTGATTCGCTGTCATTTGCTCCGATTGATTATCTAAAGTACGTGGTCTTGTCATCTTAATTTCGGTGATGGTTGTTGGTTCTTGGTGCGCAGTTCTCGATTGCCCTCGAAACCCTTGATGGTTGATGTTGGCGATTATCATACTACTATCACCACTTCCCCAAATCAAAATTACTGTGAACATTATTAAAACCCTTCACCTTACTTCCTATCCGCGAAACATAGATAGGTTGGCGAGGTGTAAAACCTTCGGGATTCTCCAGGAAGGACATACGATAAAATTAATATCACTTTACATTTTTTGTTATCTCCTCCGAAACCTTATAACACCTTATCCAAGATGAATATAATAGTTAGCACTCTAGTTTTACCAAGATAATTGGAGCTTTCGAATGCAACTGATACAATCATAAAATATGTTTTGTAGCGTACTTAAGCGTAATTTTGTCGCAAACAAAAATTTTTCAATTATGTAGATAAAGGACTACAAAACTCCAATTCAAATAAACTCCATTTCATATGATACGAATGAATGTATTCGTGAAAATAGTCTGACCAATCAGAGAATTTGGTTGAGTGGTAGAAAGGACTTCCTAGTCCTAACTTAGCGTAATAAAGAGTAATTTCATTTCAGAAGACATTCTGGCATGATCTGGGAATATTACTCTAGCTCGGTCAATATTGATTCAAAAATCATAAATTGGTCTCGAATTGTTGGTAACATCCTGATCTCGACTGAAAGAAATTTTTGTAAGAAAAATTTTTTATCTCGAAAATTTATTTTCTGATTCCTTACTGACTTTTTAGTTACTACTTGTTACCGGGATAGCAGTGATTCACATTCAGATATGAGTCTTGCAAGAACTTCAACAATCATTCTAGCCACATACCATATACTGTAAATTCAAATTACAATTCAATTTAGATACTTACAAATTCAACCATGAATAGGCTGGTATCAATGGAATTATTATTTGTATCTTTATGGTTCAAGTGTATGTGTGTTTTGAATAATTGACGTAGTTGACAGTCCGCATCTGTATCAGTTTTTGGCTTCTACCACTATCATTATTGTAACCATCTGTCCATTTGATTTCCTGCCGTCCCAGATTCAAAGTTTTTGGCTCTAGCCACTTTGTTTGATCTCCAAATAGCTTTGTCGAACTCTCTAAACCATTTGAGTAAACAAAATCGGGATATTGTTTTATTATATCCGTATATCCGTTGTCTGTAATAATTACTGCCATATATTTCACAGCATTCCAAGTGGATAACATGAACTTTGATCAGAGCTTGAAAATTACACAACATTGATTTTAAAAGAATCTATGAACGATAGATGATGAAATATCCCGTGAATAACAAGAAATACTGATAAATTCATGTGCATGATTGATACCATCAATATTAAGAAGAAGTCCAAAATAAATTTGATGAACTGGGTGGGGTGTATCCCAGGATTACTCTCTTCAATGATTATCGGTTCATTATGTCAATAGTACTACAATTTCACGCTGTAACATCTCAGACTACTAGACCGATCTTTGCTTTCATGCATACATAAATAATCGTGTATTCATCACAGTCTTTGACTGTATCTTTCCCTCACTGATTAGGTGATCATAATTAGAAAGAAACTTTGAAAGACTTCTTAGATATCTTTCAACCCATCCATTACTTCCTATCATCATACCACTTTCATAATGATAGCTATGTGCACTCCATTCTTTTCACCTTGATCTTCCGTTTTCAATTTACGATATGCGACCTAGTAGAGCATAGTAGAGTATAGGAGAGCTTCAGTTCAGATAAAGATTGCTGGAAGAATGGAAGTATTTTAAGGAAGGGTTGCTAGGAGAATGAGAGGCTGGAAACTGGTGATCAGTGTACTATTGTATAAAGTTTCTTTCGCTTCTCATCTTTTAAACCCTCCATCTGTGAATCATTATTCAACTATTCGTTACAAACCTAGACTATCCAACTGCCATAGGAAAAAATCCTCTTTTTGCTAAAGGTAATCATCCAATATTGAAGATGCAAGGTTATTTAATTGCCACAACAACATTACATTGCATATTCTTGTATATTCAAATCCTGCAACTCCCCATCAACTCATCCTGTAACTCCATCATTCTGTTCATGCTTTGGAATCCTGATCAATGATTTTTCCGAGAGGAAATCAATAACCAAAATTTATAAATTCGATGGAGAATGAATTTCAACTACCGACGATTGTACTGAATTTGTTTCAGTTGTCAAATTATAAATATTGATTGGAAGCTTTTCTTGATAGGAATTTCTATTCGAGTAGATGTGCACACATACACCATTCTCCATTTAGCTCATCAACCGCCCTATCCACTTGAGATCACTCACTACCTTCCATGAGCAACACTTATCAAAATAAATATATTATCCAGAGTAATAATTTAATCACTCACCACTGAAATTCTAATAACTAATTAAGGCTTAGGATATAAAAATTACATAAACCCAGGTCAGACCAGAAATTTTTCTCAAGCCACTTCCTCGTGTTTCGGATGTACACGTTAAGCCGTCGGTCCCGGCTGCCTAAAAACAGTCGTTAAGTCATGTCAGAGGCCCTGAAATTGTTCAGGAGCGACCTGAAAACTCTGACACCAGACCTGAGCAGGCCAGGTTACTCGAATATTATTATTTTTACATTATATTAAATTAATTATGTTGCATGGGGAAAATCCAATACTTCCCCTGGAATTTCCACTGAACCGCAGTTATTGATTGGTTTTGGGATTAAAATACTTTATTTGTCCACTTGAAATACATTCCAAAATATGATATCCAATTCCTTGAAATCACTTGTAATGCGCACTTGAACTCGGTTCTTGTCTGTATTTAATCTCTATTTCTCAGTAATTCCTCTGAAACTATTCAAGGAGTCAACGAAATTAATCTTCCTCTCCTCCCAATATATTAATAATGAAAGCTCTTCAAATTTGCAAATCCGAGTTAGAGCAGTTAGTTGTTACTGAAACAACAATGATTGTGGAAGTTGCTCAGTAGCAGAATTGTGGTGGTGGAGCCAGGGAGCCCAGAGGTGGATGCTCCACTGACAATTGAAGAGCAAGGCGGTGGAGGCCTGAAGAGTACTTGCAACCCTTTGGCAGGTGAAGAGTGCTGACTGGTCAAGTGGTGCCAGTGGAGAGGGCATGGCAGGGCAGGGCACAGACAGAGCAAGCTGATCTTTAGCCCCTGCAGTCTCCGTCTAGTCCGCACTCTACAGTCTACACTTCTAGTCCGTCATGCGGCTGGCTGCTGCTGTTTTAAATGTCAGGTCAAGTGCTCTTTGTTAGGCAGACGCAACCGTGTAATTAGGCGTCGACTTCCTTCTCCTTCAGACGTCTTATCTACGACTACCTTAACAACGCTTTCTTCCTTCTCAGTTTTAGAAATTCAGCTGCTTGTCCAATGATTATTTACTTTTACTTGCAGTATTATTTCCATTCTTATGCATTATTCTCATGAAGTATGGCTGGAGAGGAAATGTGTGAAAACACATAACCTTTTGAAAGAAAACTCTCAGCCTGTTTTTTATTTCACTTTTGTAATTATATTTATAAATAATTGATTAGCATACAGTTGCCTAATCAGAAATGATCACGTTTCAAGCAAAAATTAGTAAGCTGCGCCAAAAATAATGATCAGTTTACACTGTCAACACTGATTTTATTGACAAGTTCAAAAATTATTAATACACTAACATGGAGCAGTGACGATCGATTTTATTGACCAAGGTCAATATTTACATATTCGAATTTTTCGTCTAATATGAGTGCAAGTTTACAATAGAAAAAAATAATAAACAACCCAAAATTATGTTTCTTGAAGAAGGATTTCCGTTAGTAACGCTTACGCCAAAGTTTATAATTTTTTTCAAATGGATTTTTTCCGTGCTCATTTTGTAATTCATATTGTATCTGATAATTGGAAAACATCGTTTCTGTAACAATTTATACAGAAAAACCTGGGATTCATGTATCGCAATAATGTAATTTATTATGTACAAATCCCTGATCTCATTACTTTTAAAGTTTAATTTTCAATTGATTGTAAACGTCTATGTGAACACAGCTTTATTCATAAAAGATTCTAGAACGTTGAGTGTTTTGTGTTGGTCAGTTACAGCAGAACCCAGGTATAGGCTACTGTAAACTTTATACCTTTGGATAAGTTCAGTTGTACAAAAATACAGAGAATTGAATGAATCTGATTACAATTTTTCATTAGAAATGGACTGAAATAATTGAGGCGCCTTCTACCAATTGGAGAGGAAAATATTCATTTTGAACGAATGTTTTTCATTTTTAAGAAAAAAATTATCCCAATGTAACATCGAAAATAGTTGATGTTTCCATCTCAACACATTGATATAGTGATAATGATGATTCCATCTCATGATAATAAACATTTCATACATTTTAATAATCATCATGGTATTCCAATCCGAAAGCTAACGAAAGAACTGTAATGAATATGACAGAACTAAGCTACGGATGATGTACGGCCAAAAAAAATAATTATATTATTGCGAAAATCTATTTCGAGCTGTGAACGCATTTCTGAAATAGACTGCCTGCGAGGTAATGACTTTGTAATGTTGGGATTTAATTATTAGCTGCTACTGGTGTTGGAGGGAGCTACAGTGGTTTGGAAAATAGGGATGGGGATGAGAAGATGGAATTTGCATCATGCTGCTAGCTGGTTGGCTGGCGGGTTATTCTGGTATCCATTGATACCACCAAGTTGGGTAGCGCTAAAAACGAATACAGGGCAAGTTGCAAGCCAAACAACTAATTAAATTTCGTTCCAAAAAAGGCTTTTACTCTGAATGACGGAGGGGCGCGAGCCCTTGGTCTATTAAATTCGAGCAATTTCGTGTTGTCGTGGTGGTCGGTTTTTGTATATTTCGCAGAAAATCCTTTGTTTCGTTCCAACTCCTGGCAAAAAATCAAAGTAGCTTGTTTCAGTTAGATTTATCATGGTCTTTACAAGTCCAACCGACCTTTTTTTATTCCCTTTCTCACTATTTTCGCTTCCTCGCTGATTACTTTGAGTTCAACAATGATGATTATATTTCACTTTGAATCAGCTCAAGAACATTCGAACCAGAAGAATTGTAAATGCTTTTTGTCACTGCTTTTTTTGATTCCAGAATTTGTATAGTACTACTTTTCAGTCAGCTCGGCCCATGAACAAACGTTTCGAGCATTGAGATGCCGAAAATATACTTAATAATACAGAGTGTTTCAGGAGGAATGTGCAATACTTCTCAGGCTGATTCCTTACACAAGGTAGACAAAAACGTTCCATGGGACCAACCCCCAAAAACGCTTTGTCACTGAGATAAAAATGGCAGAAAATTGAGATTTTTCAAACTATATTAATTTTTCTGATTTTTTAAAGGCTTTAGTGAGGTTCTAAAATGATTAATTCCTATGTAAAATCAGCTGAGGAATTCAATAAAACCAGTTCCAAGTTTGTAACTTCAACGGTTATTGAGATAATTGCTAAAATATGCTAAAAACCGCAGTTTTTCAACAATAAGGTTTATAACTGGATAAAGAATCATAAAATTGTATTTTTTATTAATGGAAGTTGAAGAGAGTCGAATTCTGAAGAAAAAGTTAAGTGTCGACGATTGTGTAAATCTTACCCAAATCTCAGAAATAGCGATCGAAAATCGAAAAATTGACAAAACATAGCACAAGTGATCAATTGGTGTATAGTAGCAATTTTTCGATTTTTGATCGCTATTTCTGAGATTTGGGTAAAATTTATCAATCGCCGCCATTTAACTTTTTCTTCAGAATTCGATCTCTTCAACTTCCATTAATAAAAAATAACGATTTAAGATTCCTTATTCAGTTATAACCCTTCTTGGTGAAAAAATGGCGTTCTCTTCATATTTTTGCAATTATCTCAATAACCGTTGAAATTACAAACTTGGAACTGGTTTCATTGAATTCCTCAGCTGATTTTACATAGTGATCGCTTATTTTAGAATCTCAGTAAACCCTCTAAAAAATTAGAAAAATAAATATATTTTGAAAAATCTCAATTTTTCGCCATTGTTATCTCGGTAACAAAGCGTTTTTGGGGGTTGGTCCCATGGAACTTTTTTGTCTACTTGGTGTAAGGAATCAGCCTGAGAAGTATTGCGCATTCCTCCTGAAACACTCTGTATATAAAAAATTAACTATTTATCATGATTCATGAGAAAGTTGGAATTCCCTCAATTTCATGACTTGAATAGATAGTTTAAAATGTGTAATACAGAAATGTATAATATGTTATAATGTATAATACGTAAACAAAACATAATTATCCAAGGATTGCACTGAATTGTATACTGTATTATCAAATGTTATCTTGAATCCTGCCTTTCACACGCAATTTTATTTGATTCATAATATTTTAATGAACGGAGATTAATTCATATTGTACTCAATGAGAGTTTATTTTCGAAGATACACCATTTCTGAATGCCTAATACATGTTGTGAGAATTAGTCCACAGCTTCATATGAACTGATTCTGGTAGATTATGTGTTTGATTCGATGTTTAGTGCAACTAGGACGGTTGTTAACGATTGGTGGGGAGGGTAAGTACCCTGCACGTATGGCGTTGAAATCTCCAGCAGCTCGTAAGGAGTAGCCGTCATATTGAATACGTAATTTACTGATTAGGGAAACTCGCCTCACCCCTCTCCACCACCAAGGCCCTTCCTCACCGCAGCATTTTCCTTTTCCCTGAAACCATCCCGACTTCTCTAAAACCAACACCAATCTTCCTTCTGAAATTCACTCCGCCATCGCTTCATGTTGCACGAAATTACTCTGCAGAAATAACTTTTCGTTACGTATTAATTGGTTTCCACTTTCCTTCTACCTTCTCTCCAGGTTCCTTCTCGCATTCTCCTTCTCTTTCTCTCTGTCTTCTCCATCTTTGTATCTCCGTTTGAAACCGTTATCGCCCGCTTAGAAGTTATAATAATATATACACATGATGCTTTCCACGCTATCGAATATCAGTGATAACGAGCTGTGCGCTACAAACTTGCACTTGTACGATATTATAATGCTAGAATAGCGCCGCTCATATGCGAGGTGTTTAGGCTTCATTTCAACTTCCATCTCAGGTAATTGCATATGCTTCCTGCTATGACAAATGCTCCTGCTGGTTATCGTATTCGATAACTTCCTCTTCTCACTAGTCTTGGAAGAAGTGCCAATCTAAGTGGCACTGTTAATCTTAAGGGAGTTTCAATAATACCAAGTTTCCATTATCATTGGAATCATTGGTTCTAAGATTGACGGGTCTATCATCATTATGTCGTGTTTTTCTTAGATGATGGATTGATAGAAATATATTCTCATATTCCAACGTGCATCTATCTAATAAGTGTTCATTAGTCAAAAACCGCTCTCATTCTAGGATAATTCCACTTTTTCATGAAGTAGCCTATCGTAAAATCGACAAATTCAATCAGATATCAGAAAAGTCCATAAATATGTGTATCACAAGAACTGGGCATGGACAATCCAACGTAATGAAAGTCGATAAAATTCGATCTCGTTAAATTGTGCAGAGCCGAGCGGTAAGTGCGTGAGTTTGCGCTTCTATTTTCGCGTTTTGAATATTAATAGGTAGCCAGCAGGATTAAGCGGCGTGTACACTACACACACGAACGCGTCGCTCTCTCTAACGTTCGTTCATTTTTAATGAACAATCGCGTCATGTTTTAATCGATAATTTCAATTACAGGGAGGATGTACGGACGGGATCGATGGAACGAACGATTCGTTAGAATGTAAATTGGATTTTGATTTTTCGAGGTAAAAATGTTGTTGGGTTGGAACTCTCTTCTCTCGATCTAGTGATGTCACACTGTGTTGATGATGAGTCTCGTTCGGATGATCCAGGTCCAGTGAGAAGTGGTCTGTCTGTCAGTGCAACACTCATAACTGGTGCGAAGGTAAACCCAATAGATCATCGTGATCAGCATCGTCATAATCGACTGCGGCTCCTGCGCCTTGTTTGTGCAGCTGTATAAGCCTGGAGCACGTCACCGACAGCAACCAGCTTAGAATAATTCTGGGTCTCAAGTCGCGCCCTGTATCTGATAGCCCCTTTCTCACCTCCCTTCACCAACGCGGCCCGCCTGTCATCGCCACTACAATTTATCTTACCCTGTTTTTTCAAAAAACTTCTATTTCTGTCCTTTTTCAAGTGATCGAATTAGTGACTGACGCAAATAGAGCAATAAATCATCTATAGCCCATCAATGGGCGTAGCTCGTTTCAATCAGTAGCGCTATCTTTTCCAGAATAACATATTCAACAATAAAGAAACTCTTTCGGTATTTAAGGAATCCTGTGCGCAGGTGAGAGTTGCGGATATATATTTTTTTTAATTCTTCAATATAGCACCTAGTAAGAGACTTATAAGTGTAGAGATAAGTAAGAGACTTGAAAATGTGAGTGAATACCGATTTCTCGTGCTAAGGGGGAGGGTGAGAGGCATAGAAAAAGTCAGAAGAACATCTAGACATGACGTCTTCTGTTGTGAAACAAAATTTTTCATGTTCAAACAGGATCATCTATTTAAACTTCAGTAGAGTACGGATTTATAAGATACGTTAAAATGGGGTCTGTAGCTTGAGAAATACGTTATATAGGAGCTACGTACGCAAAATAGGGGTTCTGGTCTTCGAATATTCGTTGTATAGGGGCCTGACCTCTGCCTCTGCCTCTGACCTTGAGTTTTGAACTTGGAATATTCTCACTACCGGGGTTTTTAGGCCGAAAACCTACTTAACACCGGGGTTACTTCTACATTGAGTGTTATGTACGTTTCAAGGGGATTTGAAAAAATACGTTAAATCGGGGATTTCGTAGAATCAGGGTTCGTAAAATCAGAGGTCAGAGGTTCGACTGTATTGTGATCATCGAAGTTTTTGTTTTGTGAAAAATATTAATTAGTACTTAGCAATAGTTCCACATCAAATTAGAGACCCACCTTATTCAATAGCTATAATCGTATCAATAAGGCTGATTATTATTTACCATCAGCCTATTATTACTTGCTTGTAATGTAATCAATTCACTCACACTTTTTCTACGGAGAATGCAAAAAAATTCAATCAAATATTATAACCAATCTAGTGTTTTATTTTGTAGTGTTGGATTCCACTCCCGTTCAAAATGTTACCTCGACTTTTTTATACAGTACTTATTCTAGTTACCGATGGTAACTGCCCTATGTAGGCTACTCGTTAAAAATAATAATTGTCCACGCCTGTAAAAACAAAACACATTTCCTAGCTGAAGCACATTTTGTAGTACAATTTTATTTTCAATTTCTCAGGCGCTTACAAATTTTAATTGCGAGCTGTAGTTTTAATTCTCCCAACGGCAGAGTCTGCTCATTCTCCGGGAATGGCTGAAATGAACTGGATAGAGCAACTGTGATCACTTTAGATTGAAAGTTTAAACTGCGCAAAACAATCATGTTGATTGCCTTGCTCTACAGAGTGTCTGCTCTATTTAACATAATTTCGAATAGAAGCAGACATGCAATACTCAACAAAATTTCCCGTATAAAACCCTATTTGACTCCCAATATAAGAACCTCATACAATCCCAAGATTTTCAGGACAGTTGGGTTGCCATTCTGTGGCTTGTGAGTTTTCTCATTTCGCTCACACTAGCTTTGTCCTATTAGTTCAATTATTCAACAGCATGGGAGAAAATATTTATTTTTGTTTTGATAAAAAATGAAATGGTTGTGAGTCGGTTTGAATTATTTTGAATAGTGATTGAAATATAAAATAATATGTTGATAGTAATAATGAGTGAATTGATAATAATTATTCGTTAATTACGTTGTTCATTATTGATAAGGCACAGAGTAGGATAGTTATGATAGGTCGAATTTAACATACATCATAATTCAAATTATTCTCTGGAAAGGTTTCTTTTGAAGAAAAGCTCACTAGTGAATTGAAAAGCTTTTAGATGATTGGTAGTAGTTAATGGAATGTTCTGTTTGAACATTGAGAGCCAAGTCTTGTTCAGATGTTTCCTTCAGCAAGTAGAGACTTTTCTCAAGCCGCCTGGACCATCAAATTTCGCATGTGCCTTTCACACATTATCGTTCAATTGTCGACCATCATTGTTTGGCATATTGTGGTAACACTATAACAGTGATATGGTAACAACAAAATATGGTAATTAACTTTCATAAAAGTCTACATCTTGCAGAGTATACTGTACTTATATTACACATAATCTGATAACTATTTAATTTTTCAGATTGGTGTCCGGGAGTTGAAGACACATCAGCAGAAGAATACTGGAAAATCACTTAAATGATGGCATAAATCTGAGTGAGTATTTTTTACAATTGTTACAAATGATATTATTTCACATACTAAAGGGTATACTATAATGCTATTGTCACCAAATTTGCACTGCCGAGGAAAACGAACCCTTTCTGTTTATCAGTATCCAAATGTGTCAGCCCCGATCAATAACTAAACCAGATACCTGGTTTGGCAAAATCGAATCAATAATTAGCACGTGTACATGACCTGGACTGGACAGTATCCGCAGTGCTGAGAGAACGTGACAAACAAGCCACCATTGTTCATTGCTATCTGCTATGATCCCTGTGCTCACGTCACACACCCTTAATCTAAATAGATAATCCATCAGACAGTAATTATGCCCTGTAACCAATCCCTTGATTATTGATTCAGGTGTAATCGAATCACTACTAGGTATGCTACTAGTCATTACGTAGACGCTTTAATATAAATTATGAATCTCGACTAGACTGTCATCAAGGTAATTAATTATTATTGAACGTTGCATCGCTATTCCTGACTTAGCCACATCAACCTGGATTCTGTATGTGCCGATAATGGATCGATCCCTGAGTTGAGAAGGTAATATTATTTTGTTTTCGAC
The DNA here is from genome assembly GCA_017141385.1 of Sogatella furcifera. NCBI lineage: Eukaryota > Metazoa > Arthropoda > Insecta > Hemiptera > Delphacidae > Sogatella > Sogatella furcifera. The sequence goes on from CM029548.1 coordinate 40,021,575, forward strand.
CACTCTGAATTCAGATATATCAAAGTACCACAGAATGTTCCAGGGATTGTAATGAATTCTTGTTAGAAAACTTGTTAGTGAAAACGTTCCACAATGAAACATCCTCGAACACGGTGAATCATCATTCTTTCGAAAATATTGAAAACACTCATCTGTATTACACGCGCTCTGATACCTAATATTTCACAGGAGTTGCTCTGTTTATTGAGATATGAACCATCCATCCAATTTGTTTATACAATGAAGGTTACTCCATCCCGTCATGGCAAACCAACGAAGTGTAGATCTAAATTTAATATTTTCTGTTTCCCATGTAGAGAGAAGTTATACATGTGTGATAAGAGATTCAATCATATATTGAATTAAGCGTAGATAGTAAAATATATAGCATCTATTATATTATGCAGTAAATTACTGATAATTCCAGAATTATAAGGATAATAATTCTAGTTAATGTGATTTCCATTACATATTTTATAATTCAATACGTTTCGCGTAATGAATATGCACCTTCTTCCTCAATTTGTCGTCAGTCAAGCATGCATCAATCTTATCAAGCTATCACCAGTATTGTGAACATATCATGCACCTTATTGAAGATCTATCATTTTCAGTGTACCATTCAGAGTAATTTATTCATCCTTGAGAGAATCATTAGAACACATCTATCCTGACGTGAGGGGTATTAAATTCGTCTTATTCCATTAGCATAAACTCACTACTTGGAATAAGTTACTTCACATTTGATGAATTACAGCTTTTGGTACAGTTACCAGTAGTAACTGAAGTACAAGTGTTCTCTGCAACTTTCCCTGGAGTACAGTTCACTGATATGGCACAACTCTGATTTTGCATTCAGACTGGCATTACCGATCTTGATCCCCCAAACTATTCAGAGAGACATGGAATGCTGGTGAGACAAATTCATCATTCAATAACGATTGAGATGGCCGGCGTCTTTGAGACACGCTGCGCCCTTTCCTCACATTCATAACTTCATAATTCAATCGTGGCGAAGATAATTTAATTAGCAGAAGGACTTTGATAACGATATCATTGACAGGGTAGGCGAAACGATATTGAGTAGCGTTAATAGAATGGAAGGAAGATGGGGAAGTTAGCATGTGTGTGTGTGTGTGTCTGGATGAAGGTGATAGCGAAGGAGCCAGCAGCAGCAGCAGTAGTAGCAGCCTGGTGGAATGGAATCTGTTGCTTTGAGCGATTCGCTTTGTGCGACCATGCAGTGCTCTGTTTATGCAGCCAGTCAGATTCCGCTTTGCAACTTCAAAACTGTTGACGAATCCGTTTTCAAAAGCAGCGCTCACTTCTCAGTTGGCAGCTCACGCTTTTGGACGCCCGGCACAGATTCTCAGTTCCGGAGAAACACCCCCTCTCAACCCTTCCCCCACTCACAACCATCACCGGAAGTGATCGAGCACTCTGTGATGTGAATTCACAACATCGCCAGCAGAGAGCTGGATAACAGTCAAAGCTTCTACCGCCCCAATAACAATTGTTAGAGGCGGTTCATCAGATTCTTGGAGGCCCCTGCGAGCGTTCTACTCGGTGAATTCTTTGTAGGAAACAATACAGATTTAGGAATATCTGAGATACTCCAATTACGAATAGCCTACGAATAACCAAATCCTCGCACATTTTGTTTTACTTTTGCCGTTCATTGATTTTTCAAATGCTTTCGATTAGTTTTATGGGGTAATTCGTAATGTAGTAGTTGACAGCTCAGCATTATTTTCCTTTTTTTTTATTACAAAAAACCATGAATCGCATCAAAATGAGTTTTAAGTGTTTTATTACCAGTCAACCCATACATACATATCTTTTCTATTTCATAAAACTATAAAAAGCATCTAAAGAGCTCTCTATCAAAAGTCACCCAGTATCTTGTAATAGTATTGCTTTCTCAAAGTGTTTCATCAATTTGAAAACTAAAATGTAAATATTATATGAATTATTGTGAATTATCAAATTAATTCATTGTTTGAACATATATAGCAGTCACATGAACACTAACATAAATTGTGTAAGCAAGAAAAAAACCTTTGGTGTATCTGATCTAGTATCTCAAGACTGACAGCTGACAACAGTTGAAAGTTGATCAGATCAATTTACATTTATCAATCAAAAACTCAAGTCAGCCAAATAAATGGATGTAATAGGGGTTTCGTTGATTAGAATTATATCGTATGTTTTAGGTTCCTTAACCATTAGCAGATTACTTATTGAAGTAGGTATTTTTCAAGGAAATGAAGAGTCACAATTCAGTGACAGATGCTTCTGAATTGCTACTAAGCTCTGGAAATAATATTTTACAGGTTTTAACTCCTTGGAGAGATAACAAAATCTTCAAGCGGAGAGAAAGAGAAAAGTTGTTTGTTTGCTTTCTTTCATTTATTTGTAAATTCATTTGGGCCTACATTGAAGTTCTCAAGGGCTTGTCAAGCGCAATTCTGCGTCTTCAAGTAAGAGAAGTGAGTCTTCTGGGAGAAGGAAAACTTTTCATAGGAAGAAGAGACCGGAAAAATGTCGCTCCGTTGTAGCAGAAGAGCAGTATAGAGAATTCTGTTGTTCTGCTGCTGCTATTTCATTTCCTTCTTTAAATAGAAGATTCACGCCACTACCCGAATCAAGCTCGGAATTCTTTCCTCTCGTCTGCTTTTTCTCTTCTCATTTTCATGGAATTAATTTTAGCAGCGATAGCATTCTCCCCTTCGCAGCATTTATTCCAAACTAAACACGTCACTGCAATGCCATCTTATCAGTTTGAGAGAGACGAACCTCTCTCCCAAGAAATAAGCAGACTTTAAAAGTGTATATTTTTGAATCACTAGTTTCCAAATATTTTTTTCCCTCCCTAGCCTCGTTTGATGAACTTTTAGATTATTACTTTACTAATAATTATAATTTCATGATTCACAATTATATTATTGTGCATGATTGGTAAACTGTTAATAAAATTAATAAGTAATAAACTTATGAAATTATTTGATGTACTTTTTATTCTGTAATGTTTGAAAATTGAGATAATCGGAATGGAATTGTGATCTCATTTCTCTCTTTTTGCAAAAGTTTCTGTTTTATAGTATTTGAACGTCTCCAAATGTTAATTCCAATCCACAACTGCTAATTTATCAGAAAATGAACGAATAAATATCAATTTGTCAAATTCAAATGAGGGTTCTTAATTAAAATAAATGTACGTGGATCTTATTACCGAATCCACCTTTCTCCTCATTGAAGTATGCACTATACTTCATCATATTTCGATTTATATATCTGTAGTAACAAATTTACGTAATAGACTAAATTCATTCACAATTCCCTTTGGCCTTACAATGCATCATACAATGAACCATACAGTGTATGCAATGGAATACAAACAAATAAATGTGTCTTTTGAACATATTCTATTTCCTTTTCAATGATGTTTTTCCTAAATGGCGCCATGGCGGATAGTCAAAATTGATATGACAGTTTTCTGTTTCCTGGTTCCCAGTGATACATTTTCCATTGTCATTAGCTGCACCAATTTATCTTCATATTTCGTGTTTGATAAAAATCCAATGATAAGTAAGCAGAGGGAAAATAGTAGCACGCACCCTCACGCACACGCACATAATCAGGAAGATTCAATTGGTGTGGTGGATGTTGTCCTGTCTTGCAATGTAATGAAACGCACAGCACGGCCTATATCGGAAGGGTGTATCGCGTTCTGTAATGTAGGACCGACCAGTAGCCGGGGACCACACCCTATAGTGACAGACAATGGTTATTAACGCGTGTAATTAAAGTTGGTCAGAATTTGCAGTTCTAGACCGAACAGAGACAAAGGACAGAGAACGTGAGATACATTGGAGAAGAGAGAGAGAGGAAGCCCATAAAGAGCCTCAAGGGCTCGAATATTGAGCACCATTATTTGCCTCATCGTCCGTCCCTTCAACCTCCAGTTTACCTTCACTCCGAACAGCTTTTGTGATCAATCAATTCTCTGGAGCTGCTTGTTGCAAGGTATCTTGCCGTTTCAACAAGAATACGATCAATTTGGGTTATATTCAGATGGACTGTTGGAAGAGCGTTTGAGGTTAACCTCAGTAAACTCAGCAAACATCATGTAGTGTAGGTACAGTACATAGCAATCATGTCATCATTATCAAAATGCATCATATTTTCGTATAATTCCATACTTGATAATACCAAAGCGGGATTAAAAATGGGGTGCAAAATGGTTGAAAGTTTGTCCATCAATAAATCAATTAATCAATTCACTGACCTCTTCTGTAGAGTTGACTCTCTCTATAATATAACATAAGACCCTCTATACAAGCCATTTATATTTCATTCCATAATGTTCTATTTGTAGATTATGATACTGGGTTTCAAATAGAATTTATTTAAAAAATGTTCATTCGTCGCTAATCGTATTAGAAATCTATGGCGGTTTGGCTCTATAAAGAGGGGGTAGACACACGGTCCGCCATTGTGTGGTCAACTTTTAGCGCCAGGTTTGGATTCATTCAATTCGACAATCAAACATATGATCAATGATAAAAATTATGTTAGAAAAAAAATAATACTCATTTCAAAGAGCATTGAATTTCCAGTCTGGCAATTTTTAAGTCAAAATTTTAACCTTGATTCATCTTCCTGCATCTGGCAAATTTGTATTTTTTAATTTCAGTTTTATGATAAAAATGGTTATATTTTTTGCAATTTGATGCTAAGCAATATGAATCATTTCATGACAAATTAACCTCCAAGATTTCAAAACAATAACTTAATTCATTTTCTCAACTTGATAAACTTGATCGATCTCTATCATCAAAAATATTTATGTGAATTCAAACCTAGCCCTAAAAGTTGACCACAGAATGGCGGACCGTGCGTCTACCCCCTTTTATAGAGTCCCAGTTTGATGAATAAAAGGCATGCAGATGGGTCAGATCTGTTTATGGATTTGCTTTTAAATTCCTTGGTGACAAGCCAACGCAGCAAGCATGGCCAATTTTTCCACGCAGTTGCTGCGAGCACTCTAAATCCTGAGCGAAGATTGATAGTAAACAGAAGCTACCCACCAATGCCACAAATATTTTTGATTGTAGCTTTGTTGACCTGGAAACAATGGAATCCATACACAGATTTCCCTCGTGAGTTGAAGTAAAAACTGATGTCTCACATCATGCTGCTGATCATCAAACATAACTGCAAAAAGTTTTTCGAATATATTCATTTGAGAAATAAAATGTATTATTTAAACATTGTTTCTACATATTATCATGGATAGAGTTACTTTGAAGTAATACTAGTATAATACAAATACAAATCATCAGCGTAACTCATTAACTTTCTTTAAACTCACTTTGGATGGTACTAATTCAATATAAGTTTCGCAATGAAATATTGATTTATGATTTATTCATGACTTCGTATTACTTCAAGAAAATATATTTTTTGATAATTCAATCGATTTTTGTGCTCTAATAACTATTCAGACTTTTTGAAATGTTATCGGTGAACAACGTGATTTCATAATAATATAGAATTATATAAAGCGTTTTATATAATGAACTACGTGAGAACTTTTATGAGCCTGATAAATCCCAATCGGAATGATAGAATATTATTACAACAAATTATCAAATGTGTAGATTCAATGTTATTGTTATTATTGATTCATTTTGCTGTTCTATTTGTACATTGTGAATTGTTGTAATACTTTTTCAAGGAATAAAAATAAATAAATAATAATAATAATAATGGAATTCGAAAATCGTGTGGTTTCAACATCATTTATGATAAATCATAGTTTCAATTGAAGCGATCAGTATAAGCAGATATTTTTTCATCAAGCCCATCGTGCGCTTTGATATTTATTGGGGAAAAAATATTTATAGAGCTGCAGTCGTTATTCATAACGAATGGTGGTGTGGAGGAGGTGAGGTGGTTTCGGTAGGAGCTGCGTTTGTGTTATATTTCTAAAACACGGCAAGAGTTTATTGAATTGATCCAGCCAGTATGAGGTAGAGGAAGAGGGAGAGAGAGCAGAGCAACGATTGCGGAAGAGAAATCTCTTTCGATGCGAGTGAAATTATATTCAGAGTAGCAAATGTTGTTGTCGCGGGGTGAGAAACGGCGGGGGGTGGGAGAGGTATGAAGGAAGGGGGTTTTGCGACGTTTTGAATATGAGCAGCTGCATGATAAAATGAAAAACATTAGGGCAGACTGAAAATGAAACGGCGTTTTCATTTGGTTGGTCGTCCATTTTGATTCTGTCGAGCGAAACGGTATTAACTGTGCGTTATGAAGAGCTGAGTCGGTGCGATATGAAGGCTTGCCCAGGTAGTGACGTCACCAGGCTAATAAGTGTGAGGTCATCATTAGTCACGAGCAGGTCAGGAAATTAATCGGCGGGTCTGCCTGCGTTGCATGGTTGGCAGCAGAAGCTCACATTCGGTGATGAATGTGCCCCCTCGATATAATATCAGCAGAATGACCCCCCCCTCCAACCACTGGAAACTATTCCACTTCATCCCCTGAAATGATGACCACGATTGGCCGGCTATGGCACCAGGCTCATGTAACATTACACTACCACTACATTAATATAGCAACACGAGAAATTTGTATCTCCTCAAATTACTGATCCAATACCATATCGTGCAGCTCATGTAACTGGTGGAGGGAGATACCGCAAAAATCTGTTATCACTGTATTAATTGTTCTACTATTTCTATTCATATAACATATTGATAGTGGACTCACAAAATTAATAGATGATATAAGATTAAATTAAATTTATTTGTATTAATGGATGAATTTGGCTAGTAGAAGGTTCATCACTTCCCTTTTTATTGGAAAAATATATAATTAACAATTATTGAAGATAATATAGATCAATAGTGAATTGTTCACAAAATCTACAATACTTCATCTTTGTTTTCAGTATACAGCTATTGACTCTTCTTGAATTGTAAGAGGTTCAATTAATATCATATTATCATGACGATCGGTGAAGTTCTATTCGAAATTAAAATAGAAAAGCCTTCCCTTCGAAAAAATTCGAGCTGTTTATCCTTACTGTTCATCTATGATAAGTGAACGAATTCAACGAATTAGACAATTCATACCACCTATAATTTACTGGTATGAAAATAATTGTTTCAGTGCGTAATCCTCGGCTTTAATCACTTCGTTATCATAGTTTTTCAGCTAACAGTATAACAGCGATCCAGACACCATATTCAGCGAAAGTCTCGTTTTTAAAGTAGAATACAACTAACTGTGGCAGCTCTCTATTAGCCCTATAAAGTAGGCAAATAATGTATAATGGTGACTGAAATGTCGAGCCCCTTTTATATTGGAAAGCACTCATTCATTGAACAATTTGAGAGAGAGGATTGCATTGAGCGGCGGAGTGGAAAGGCGTGGGCGCTTTGTGACGGCTTTCTCTTTTTCGAGAGAGCAGCAGTGTGAAGGGTGTGGGTGCACAAGATATAATACGGGTTGGAAATTAATTAGTCGACCCTAATCTTAGTCGGCTCGTGAAAGCTCTCACCCAGTGCCAGAGCTCTGCTGCACCAGCAGAAATGCAAGGCAGCCGGATCGCTCACCTTGCAGGTGCTGGGGTACCCCTGTGATGGGGGGGGGGTTGGTTGAAGGGTGCCCCCACCCTTCTGGAGTGAGCAAACTTGACTGTTTCTTCGAAAAGTGCGCGCCCCCTCTCGCAAAGTGCGTGACCGCCCAGTCTGCCTTTCACTTTTGTTTGCTCGTGTAGACTCAGCTCTTTACTTCGACCCCTCTTGAAACTCATTATAATTAGAGCCCCGACAAATTACTGCGCAATGATACAGGATAACGCCAACAGCGCAATCAGCCCTCACCCCCTCCCCCTTCCACCAAACTTCTCAAATCATCCCTCAGATTTCAAATGATCACTCGAAAAATTGCTAGATAAACATTCGTTCTGAAAGGCCATTACTGTCTTTCTCAACTTATATTTCTGGAGAAATTCCATGAGCCATTTATAATTTTTTATCACAACTAGTGATAAATTTTCTATTATCATTGAAGTGATTTCAAAGAATTTACAATTTTCAATTCACGAATAATAATATGAGAAACTTGCCACTTCGAGTTGAAGGAACGATTCTTGCGTTTTTTATCAGATTCCCATTTTTTAAATGATCAATCATTCTAATCAATTTCAAATTTTTACAAATGTAATATGGTGAAAATTAAGTTGTGATATTATTGAATTTCTATTTTGTGTGTGTAATAAATAATGATTTTTTTCAGGATGATGAACTTTTAAATATTCGACATGAACTTTGGTTTTGGTAAATTTAATTGTAATAAATTCAGGATTGGTAACGTTGTATAGAAAATTGCTAACTTGCTGGAGCTTAGTTGTCAAAATTATTGTTGTTGGTGCATTCCCAAGTACTGGTTTTAATTTTGTAACCAAAAATGCTACCTTATTTGGAAGTGTACCAATGGGAGAATGACCCTTGGAGTTTTCCCTGGGAATTAGTCCTGACTCCACGCGTAGAGTGGTTGGTGGGGGAATAATTTCTAGTGCTAATTGAGGAGTTCGATTTGAAACACGGAGCTGTAAACATCAATATATAGTGTGATTAGGCCTCGGCCCTCTAGATGGGTTGTCCATCTAGAGGGGACAAAAGTAAAGTTTTGCGACCAGTTGTTTATTTTGTTTTAAAATAGTAGATAAAGTCTTAAAGTTTATGTCAAGTTTATATTTAGTACGGTATGTGAAGTAAAATAGAGGTATTAGTTTCAGTTTGAATGAAGTATGAAAGTGTTTGTGTATCTTGTGATTCAAAAGTTATCATGGTGAGTGCTAAACATTGGTTGTCTCTTCTCTAGCTCAAATTCAAATATAAATCAGTAGAACTTTGACCAAGGCCTTAATTCTAAGTAGCAGTATTTTTCGGAAATTGAAATATTAAATTGATAATTGAAATTTTAAAGAAATTACGTATTAAATAACTCTGTTTTTTCCAAAATTCTGATTTGTTAGATGACTTGATAGTAGATAATTTTATTTCAAATGGAAAGATATCACAATAAATCTGCAAAGTGTCAATGATCACAAACTATCATTTTTATTGAAGTTCCTTGCTCATAGTGACTAGTTGCTAAAATAGTTTTAAAAATAATTTATTATAATCTAGGCATTTGAATGAACGGATCCACAATCAAGCTCTCAACCGATCAGGATTTCGTTACATTAAGTTACAGGAAAATTAAGTTAATTCAAAAATAGTATAACTCGGCCCAGTCGTTACACAAATTTCAGTCATTAGTCATATGAGTTGATATTCTCATGAAATACATCTATTGTTTACATCTAGCTCGGTTTGCCCGAGTCTATTTGTTCTCATCAAATTAAAATACAGTGGATGGAAATTTTATATGAAATTCAGTCCCTGATTCGAGATAATTATTATAATAAATGATAATAAGGGCATATCATGAACGATATTAAATTTATGGGCGTGATATTGTACTTATGAAGAATCAGTATGGAAAACGAGTTCCATCATTTTAATATCATACACCTATTGCAATTCATCCGTAATATCCCTCATATCAGCCAATTACAATCTGGTTGAGATGATTTAATTAACTTCGAAAATGGATTTAATCATTCAAAATTGTAAATAATAATAAAAAATGAAAATTTAATAATTCATGTAGCATATGAATCTATCATTATGAGGTTTTAATCTTTGAATGCTCATTTCAAACCAAACGAACGAGAGCCAGGATAATGGATAGATAAAAAGTCACTTTTATGAAATCATTTGACATTTTCAATATACAGCACATTTTCACCACTTCAAAGCGGATTACTATTCTCCGGTATTGATCCAGTAGCATCAAAATAATTTTCTATTACATGACAAACGACTGTTGATGATAAAGAAATGGAATGAGTATTGATCATCATGATGTGCTCGATTTCATTAGTTGGAATCATTTCCAAGGAGTATAATGCAGTTTTAAACCCAAATATTCATATACTTTCTAACAAAATTAATTTCCGTACCTGATGGAGTCATAAATGAATCTCTCAGCTTGAAATCTATTAATCATGAATTTATAATATAGCCGATCAAGCTATAACACTTTCATGTTATTTTTGTACTTTTATGTTTTGGAAAAAAAGCCTTATGATATCCTTTTTCAGGGTCTGAATTTTGATAGGAACCTGCTTTATTATTCTTCATTAATGATCAATCTATGGATCATAAAATTGAAAAAGTAAGAAATCTCATCCTCTCGAAATATACCTCACTTTTCCTGAATTTTTTGGAGTTTAATAAATTATTTCAATGAGAAATTGATGAGATTTTAGTAACAAATGTCTGTTGAGAGTGATGTTGGATGTATTTTTTCGCTTTGAAGCCGATAGTTGGTTGGGTGGGGGTGGGGTGGAAGAGAGCCGCCCCGTGGGCTGCTGGGTAATATTGGCAGTGTAATGAAGCAGAGTGGAGTGCCATGCCATGTTCACACCGAGTCGAGTTTTTCACTCGGCCAATTATATTTTTCTCACAACCCGTTTGCCGGCACCTAATTGCATTAGGCCTGTCCCACTGCCAAACGCACAGGGGCCTTTCCTTCATTCGTGGCCAATCCAGCGAATTAATTCGCTCGGCACTTCTGTACTCTATTTGCGCCCTCAATTCGCCCCCCCTCAACTCCCCCCCCCCTCAACGCATGTTAAGGAACGTCTGCTTTCAGCCCCCTTTTCCAAAACACCCCCTCCGCAACAAATCCCCTTCCCGCAAACCGAACCGCAACCAATCATTGCGTCCGCAAGCACCACGCTGGAGCCGATAGTGCTCAATTCAGTTTATTTGTTGCGTTAACGTGAACAGATGTTCTGCTGGCTACTCTAGCGGGGAGTTCCATTTGAAAAAATACTCATGATAACCTGTGAGTAACGGTAAATTTTCCGAATCTAAACAACTGTGTTCATAATCAAGAACTTTCACCTTGTTTCCTATCGGCGAAACAAGGTTATGTCGGTGAGGTGGAACACCTTCGGGTCTCACCACTGAATGAAGCCATCAGATGATGATGATGATGATGATGATGGTGATGATTTTAATAATAATAATAATAATAACCTGTGAACTATGGTTTGTAGTGGAATATGAAGTGATTCTGAGCTGGAAAATATTTTTATTATTCGCTTCAAATTTCAATTATTGGTATTATAAATAGAAAAAGTGAAAAATACCAAGTGATTGAAATTGCCTTCCAATCCTTCTCAAAAATTGATTAGCTATGAACAATCATAGAACAAATTGGATGGTTCCAATTTTCACTAGCTTCTCTGTATTGTTCCAGATTTATTGCATCTTAAATGGAGAGTTTTGAATTGCACCATCCTGATGGAAGGTGAGTTATGCAGTGCTCTGTCAAATCCAACAATGGAGAATTATTCTAGGATCAGAATCCAAATTGGGCCATCTATTATAATGTGTCAAAAATTAAATTAATGGATTAGTTCTTGCCAGCTAGTCTCTGGTATTACAGTATATTAGAAATATATGTTCAACTCCATTGTCTCTAATACTACAGTATGTTTAAAATTTATGTTCTACTCGATTGAAAAGTCAATAATTGATTGTGAATTATGTATAGAGTGGGATGAGAGGGTGTAAAGCATAAATATTTGACAGGACCTACAGTAAAAATCGTGTTTCTTTTTGAAAAAGTGAATATTTTCTAATTTTTAGTTTGAGAGCTTCAACTTTCATCATAGAAATGGAGCAATAGAAAAATTGGGAGACTGATAATTTTGAATTTAGTTTTATTTTCTTAAAAAAAATTAACTTCTATTGGATTCAGCTGGCGTATAAAACCAATGAATTTCAGTTTTTATAGTATTCACACAGTCTCTGCAGTACTTACCCGTATAATTCCACATAAGATATATTTGAAAAATGATGGCTCGACATTTTATCTTGGAATAAACTCGGTAACCAGTCACAGTCAGCTAGATTGGAGCTTATTATCATATTGGCAATACTATATTTCCAATTCAGTTCAATGTGATTCATTTAACAGAGTGTATGAAGTGAGTCAATAGATTGTGAGAGACAGTTGAAAAGAATCGTGAAGGGACTTGAGAAAGAAAAATAGGAAGCAAGATTGAAAATGTAAATTAGTATGCAAAAAAGTGTGGAACAGTGGGGTGAATTAGGAGGAATAAAGGAGGAGTGAGCGCAACAAGGATACTTTAAAACGCACAACGCATTATTGGGAATAGGAAAAGAGAAGATTAGATGAATTTGAATAAGTTATTCTGCTAAGCACTCAATCTGCTTGGCTTGCTGTCTAAGGTTCCCAGGTAAGCAATTACGATACACCATCAAGCTTCTGAAGAAGCTTACTCATTCAATTATTCAAATCTTCAAGAAATCAGACTTGGTTCAGGTTCAGCTTTTATTTGATCAGATTCCTTTTCTGCTAATTAACTGGCATCTTGTGCTGGAAATGTCAGACGCAGATAGCAACTTGAAACCACAGTGGAGTTGATTTGGTTGGATTGTTTGTTGACAAAATCAACAACTTACGTTGAGTAATTCTGAGTAAGACATCATAGTAACATGGATAGTCTCACTTACTGTCCTGGAATACTCTGGGGAGTTTTGTACTAATAGAAAGTTAAAATTCTCTCGGAAAAAATACACACGTGCTTACAAACAAAGTTAAAATTAGAAACGTTCATGTTTAATCAATATTTAAAAATGATTGGGTTATCCTCAACACCAACGTAGTTTATAGTCCATAGTACAGCTAGAAGCTAGTAACTGGAATTCTACACTATTTTATAAAATGTTCTGGAAAAGTAATTTTAAAATTTTAATGGATTAATAACCTGTTAGTTTTATTTCATATAGATTGTGAGAATTCATTCCAAATATAAAAAAGTCTACCTGGCTTTTGAATGCTTGTTCATCTCAATTAATTGGAGAAAGGTACATTAATGTTATGAATGAGGAGTTTTACTACTTCTGGAATAGACTACTGAGAAGTTCTAATACAGAAGAGTTTGACAATCAATACAATATCATTTTATAAGAATAACTTCATCCAATTTTCTCCTTCGAAGACCATACGTTCAGATCCCAAGAGGAACAAATAACCACACTGACAAAGAAAACTTTCTATAAGGATTTTCCTATTACAAATTCAGTTTAATAAAGGAAAAGTTTTAGAAAGTTTTGTCTGCTCTCACTAGAGAAGCTTATTATAAAATTTAATCCGGCACTTATAAGGGTTGCGCCCTGGCGCAAATGCTAAATTGGAATGTATGGCTGAATCAGTTTGGGTCATTTTGTTCAAAGTTACACCGGATTCGCTCCATCCCACCAGCAATCTTGTGACGGCAAAAAATACGAAAAATAAGTACTGTTTGAACTCCAACTTCTAACACGGCCTCTTATTACTAGCTTCTTTCGGATTCTTGTTTCCTTACTTCGGAAACTTTGAATTTGTTGGCTCATTAAAACATTGCATCGAAGTTGTCAGGAAATTTTCAGTTCTAAAAACAGTTTTCATTCAGAATTCCAAAAGTTCAACTTCCAAAAAGATCAAACAAGTACTTGTATATTATAAAATTAATGGAAAAACAGAGTATAGGGATACGATGATTAGGGATGTTGTAGATACTATTGAAGATCGATCGATGTTTTTCTATTGCTCACACAGATTTTGTCAAAATAGAATCTCCATATTATTCATCACTTGGAATAATATTCTTCAGTTTGTCTGTGAAGTATCCATTATAATAAGCAAGTTTATGAATTGATTTATCTGGAACCCATCTATTCAGTTTTATTTATCTGCTAATTTAACCAGAGATTCCAATTCACAAAAGTTTGAGATAGGAAAATACTTTGCAAGGAATATGAATACAACATCTTAATTCTGTTCTACATTCATTCGATCTGTGTCGGACATTCACCGAACATTCACCGAATTAGGCGACTAATTATAGTCTGACTATTCTCTTCAATATATGGATCCTACTTCCCTTTTTAATTCTCCTTCCTAGCAACTTCTGTCTTTTGTTGTAAACATTTCAGTTCCCCCCACTTTGGATACCCCGTACATTCCTGATATCATGGCGGTTCTGCAATCGAGATATCACATTACCTAAGTGAGGAGGCACTCAAACAGAAGCTAGCACAATGCGCTCAAAGCATTGCTCCAGCACACATGAACAGTGTTAAACGCGATTAATTAATAGATAAATGAATTCACGAATAAGCAGCTAATACGTAGCACACGAAAAACGAAGCCATCTTCTTTCTCAATACACAGAGTAATTGAAAAGAATAAACAAGAGATACCATCATGGGATTGGAAATTTACATTCGTCCGGCACATATGAGGGTACCAATGCATATTCATCAGAATAAATTTGCATGAACTCAATTCCATTAAAAGCTGGGTACTTTACATCCTTGCAAATGTAGAGTAAGAGCAGGAAAGCTCTAAGTAACGTAAGGCAAAGTCTATTCCTTTGGCAATTCAGAGTCAACTGAAATTCGTTCAAAGTTAGCCTATGTTGTGTAGTGGATTCACTCACAAATTTCTAAATTTAAAAATTACTCTTTCACTTTGGGATGTCACTAAAGTGTTCATTTTAATCAGATTTGAAAAATTAACTCAATACAGTTTTCAATACTGGCTCTCACGAGCTTAATTATCGAGCTTAATAATCAAGCATAATTATCTTTTATCCATTATGAATAGTCTAGTATATAATTTTCAGTCTAGAGATTGTAATTTCAGGATTGAAAGAATTGAAAAATAAATTGAACTGCTTACGTAGGTTAACTTTATAATTCTCATGGAGTGGCTATTCCATTCCATTTGAGCTTATTGATCTTTGTTTGTGATTTTGAAAAATTGTTCATTGGTCATGTAACTAGAAAATGTACAAGTTAATTGTATTCCCACTCAAACCCTTGAAAGAATACATTTCACTAGAATTAGTAATTCAACTCACTGCAGAGATGTCCAATACATACACATTTGAACAGTTAACGCAATTAAATAGGAATGAAACGACACAAAGCTTCAAAATTATCAGCAGGGTAATATACATTTTATTGGACCCCTCTGTATTATGGAAGTCAATAATCGATTATCGATCTCATCGTTATTCATTCCGATGAATGCATTCATTTGAATAAAATAAATACATATATTGACATTCATTGGAAAATTACAATTCGTCAGAGTGGATGAGAAAATTAACTGATTCATTGATGTTCCGATACAACTAATCAGACAAAAATCAAAACAGTGATCTGGTATATTATGGGAGAATTCTCGCAAGCAAAGTATTGATTGAATGCTGTTCATGTAAAATAATATGAATACAGTATTCAAATAATGTAGATTACGATTGTGCTGTATCCCCTTGAACTGAGGTTCAAGCTATAAACAGAAGTTTATTGTGTAGTATACTCCACTTTAATTGGATAATGCAATGACCTTATCTGGATTTTATCTCTTACTTCATCGGTAATATGTCTTGTAAGGTGAGCTAACGATTTTATCTCTTGTTGAGAAGTAGCCTTCTTTCTTGCGTCTCTCCATTTCCCCACTCTCCACCCCCCACCAACACCCACTCCTAATATTGTTCTGTGTGCGACCATCCATTCATCATGTCTGTCAAATATACGTTTCTTGCACCAACTTTTTCCTTTCAGTCTACTCTCAATGAGATTGGAAAACACCAATCTTGCACGTGTGCTACAATGTGTCTGATTTATCCGGGTAGATTCTGGGGATTTCCTTGTGCAGAATTCCTTCTAAACGAACGCAATATTTTCTTGCTATTTTGGTAAGGTTACGTTCTGCAATAGTATCAATTACGTATTTGTCTTGTACTCTTGTTGGTTTCATGGAGAAAAGTATCACAATTAAATGAAGATTAGCTTCAAGACACCAGGAAAAGATTTATTAAAATATGAGTTCTACTGATACTCACACCCTTTCATCTCACCCTTTAATTGATCCTATTGCAGAACGTAACCTATTGTTGAGAACATTTAGTGTTCTCACCTGGCCATCTTCTTGACCTGAGATCTCTAAAGTTCTAGTAACAAAAATTACTCATCTCATCTGGATACCTCTTATCAATTTAAGTTAAAATAGGATAGCTATCTAGTCTCTAACTAGGTGCTATTATAATGAAGAAGAAAATCTGGATACCAGATTTAAGCTTTTATGATGAAATGATGTGATATCCTTTTATTTTTCATAAATGAAACGAAATTTCGCCAAAGAGTACTTTGATTTGAATTATTTTGAAGTTTTGATAAATACAGTAGCCCTAAGAGAAAATAAGTATTAGCCTATCATAACTCAGTTTCATTACAACATGGTTTCACTTGCCGTACTCAACAGACCCCCATGTATGCGGTATCCACTATATCCATTTGTACCCGACACACGATATTGAATAGCCTGTTGTAGATTATCGAATTTGATAGTTCTATCAGAGGAAACGCTGCATCTGGTAACGGTTATCACCTGGAGTACCTGAACGAGGGTGTCATGGGAGGGGTGAAATTTGACTGGACATCACATAGTGCTAGAGGTGTTTGACATGAGTGGTGAACTATAACCTGGCATCAATCTGTACACGATGATACGATGCTGTTGTTGTCAACAGCTATCGAATTTGTCGGCTGATCGACTATAGCGACACAATCGATTAATAGATGCCTATCGAGCAGGAGTTCAGATTACACGGTCACAGTGCAAGACCTCTCCTAGCTGCCGAGTACTGCTGATGTCATGTTGTGTAACTGAACTTTACGATATCACGATGCTCACCTCCCGTTAACATTGAAATCTATGGTCCTTGTTACACTACGTACGGTAGTGTAACATTACAGCCCAGTATCGTGTCGCATTCAAGTCGTCAGTCGAATGTGTGGGAACACCAGAGTACTGATTGCTCTGGTTCAAATCGTCGGGTCAATAGTTTAGTTCATATTTTATTGTGCACCCTGATCCTGACCACTGAAAAGGGATTGCATTGATCGAACCTGTTAAAATCCACGTGCTTGTAAGCTGCTTTCAGTTTAAGTGTTCAGTCGACCATATCAACTGGAATTCTGGTAAAGCACAGAAACAAACTTTGATGACTGAAAAAATCTATTGTGTAGAATAACTGTATTTCTATTTCGATTCAGTTGAAATTCAATAAATTCAATAATCAGTAAGTCAAACGATGCATTCTTGAAACCTATATTCGTCCTGCGGAAATTTCGATACCTGCTTGATCTTATCAGCTGTCAGGTCACAACAAGCCAGATTCTCACAATCTCATTTGCATCATTGAGTTTTCATTCTCCAATTTATTAACCTCTCTTACTCTTGGATAAATGTACCACTCAAACATTTTACAATATTATTTTCAGCTTACCTTCTTCTAAGTTAATTTTTCTGTAGATTCAATCATTGATAATACTCAATTCAGTTTATTCAGTTGATAATCGCCGTAATCTACGCCCCTATTTCTCCCTATATTACAAATGATATTTGATCCATTAAAAATCACATTCGGGATATGGTGCTCTGAATCTTTTTCTGTCGTTGCAGAGAACCAGCTCTAATTGCATTCCATTCATTTCAAGATTATCTATTACCAGCCCACAAGAATCAAGCAAATAATAACTTCAAATCAGTTCTCACTCATAAATCCATTTTTAGAAAAATTTATCCTGTAGTTCATTCAAATAGTACCGCAGTTCTGTCCTGTTATTGTGAGTTGACTGAAGATATGATCAATTCCCAATACCTATGTTATTTTGAAGTGTGTTGTTATTCTGATACGGAACATTGTTTTGTGTTGATAGAACGGAACAAACGGAATTATTTGAAGGCAGACGTCGTCTTTTCTCAGCTGGGAATCGAACAGCGATGTTGGCGTTTTCAATCGATGCCGCGAGCACAGAATATATCGTCATTTTCATTACACGTTTGACAGGCGCACTGTTTGGTGGAGATACAATATTTGGGAATCTGAGAATAACATCTGCTCCCTTAGGCTGTTCGCATATTGGGGAGGGTTTAATCTCTTGGGAGAAGGAAAAGAAACTTGCCAGGCAACGAGGCAGGATTAGATAACATGCTGAGCGAAGAGCCAAACCGAGCAACGTGGTCTGACTCAAGATAGAGAGGGCAAGACGAGTATATCGAGAAAAAGAGGAAGACACGAATACAGCACGATTCTCGACAGCTGCTTCGCCATATTCGCGGTTTTTCCAGTAACAAGCTTCATTTCATGAGGGATAACACTTGTAGTCGAAAATTGTTCTGCGAAATACCCTACGCTCGGCGAATAAAGCTCATCGCACAACGTATCAACGTTTCTTCTGATATTTTCATTTGGCCATGGAAAATCCCTCTTAATTGGACAGAAAACGCCGAGTCGAGTTTCATTGATTTCTTACAGTTTATTCCTCAATACTCATCTTTCTTTGCTGGAAATAAGAGTTTTCTGAAATGGAAACCCCCAATCAAGAGTATTTTCCGCAAAAGTATTTCGAGATGCGGATATATGATTGGTGAGATTACGTTTCTTTCTATGAATTTAATCCATTTTCAAGGAAGCCACTCGTAAGTTAAGATGATTAGAATCGATGGAACAGGACATTATAGAATGATTTTGAAGATGGATATATTATTCTCAGATTTTATAAAGTAATGTATGGCATAGTAACATTTAATACTTTGAAGCATGGAAAATGTAGTCCTCTCCCAATTATGCTAGATTTCAATTAAAAAACATGGTAATAGATCGCAACTTACATCACATTGAATATTTCAGCTGTATCAGAAAAGCCCTATCAATAAATAGCTCCTATCAATAATGAAAATAATTATTCCTATTTTTCTTCTCTAGAAACCCTTTTTTTGAATACGAATCATTCGAAAAATCTCTTTGAGTAATATATCATTTATTCAAAACCTTTACTTCATGCTGAATCATTCGAAGCTCGACTATACGAGCAATACAAAGCAATCAGAAATCCACAGTTGTAAATTTGCATCCCAGTTGATCAAGCGAAATACATCAAGTAAAAAATTCGAAGAGCAATGCGAAATGTGTGAAGGGGGCAATAATTGACAGTTGGCGCAGGATTTGCTACTACAGTACAAATTTTCAATCCTCGGCCAGAGAGAGTTGTCCAGAGCGCACCGCATTCGGCCAACTAGTTTCTCTCGTCAATTTGATTTAGTGGCGCGGATTAGCGTGTGCACTGTGAACTGTACTCTTCTCTACTCTGCTCTTTCACCCTTCACCCGTCCTTTCTCTTATCGTTTTTCCTCCTCGCTCACCCTCGCCCCGTCTTCATTACGCGTCGCTGTCGTGATGTACGTCTTCTCTTATTTCGTTCGATCGCTCGTTTAATTGGTTCTCGGGTGTCAATTGCTGTGTGGGAAATGGTATAGGAGGGGGGTTCAAGTCCAGACCACGACTAGGCGCCTATTAGCCGCCGCGACCACTTGATCTGCCGCCCCCTCAGGGGCGGCGCAGTGGAGGCGGCGAATTCCGACCTGAAATATAGCAGCCGCCAGCCGTCAACGAAAAGCGTAGGCCATTAGGTTATAGAGGCCCGGCCGCCCCCGGGGCCCCGGGGCAACGGTTAAGCCCTTTTTAATGAACAAACTTGGCAGCCGTCTACAATTACCGTCTTCTCGACGTCCTATCTAGACGCTATCGATCCTAAAGCTCAGCAGACGACTGCTTGGAGACGTCTCATCCAATGAAAACGACTTCGCTTCAAGCTCCCACTCAATTTTTTCTAGTTTCATCTTTTTATTAGTTGTAGCATCTTCTCAAGTTACCAGACACATTTTTCCTTCTCACTTATGCATATTTATACAATTTTTTTCGAAAAACTCAAAGTTCTTAATGATTATCACAAATAAAGTTTCGGATATGACATCTCCGTCAGATGCAAAATTATTTCAACTGAAAGGCCTTTATAAAATTTATGTGAATCTCTTAAATACTCATCATAAAATACGAAATACTCTCTTATATAAATTAATTCTTGATAATAAATTTTAGTTGACCTGAATCAGCTACTCTACCCAAAATTATTGGATAAGAAATTGAAATATGGAAGAATCAATAGATATACTGCAGTACGCAACTGCTGTAGCATTATAATAATAATAATTAATTCTAATCTCGTTTTATTGCTATATAAATAGAATATAAGACTTCTGCTACTGCAAATATTGACCAATATACTGAAATAATAGCAGGCGAGATTCGTTGAATAAAACTGTTCAAGAAACTGTGCACGGACCGGGAATCGAACCCGGTACCTATCGGTTGCCACTTCGCAACTTTACCACTTTGAACATATCATGTTTTAAATATTATTCTAATCGAAATTAGGAAATAAGACGACCTGGACACGTGTTTTCGCCTATGAGTGGCATCGTAATACCTCAAATAAATGAATGCATTATTAGTATGAAATAATAATATACGTGAGACATCTTTGGTCTAGTTATATATTGGTATAAATTCCTCTGTGTTCATGTTTGTGCAACTGTCCGTTTGAATTTTGGTAGAAAAATTGGAGCTAGAAAACATTATTTAGAATGAATAGATATTTTAATAGAACTTCTTTTCAATGGCAATAGAACAATTATCCAAAAAATAGAACACTAGAACTAAAATTCAAACATGAAATTATGAAAAATTCCCTCTTTACTCGTATAAGAACGGAAAATAGTCATACAATATATATTGAAAATATTGTAGCTGACATGAATTAGAACTAAAAGTATTGAAATGAACGATAAATTTTGGAAATACTCATATGATAGGAGAATAGAAGTCTCCCCTTGTTGTTTAAGACTACCTATAGTCCATTCACGATGGCTTGAGACAAGATAAACAAAAGCTCTGCATGTGTGTGTGTTTGACTAGAGTGGCTTCGTTTTAGCCACGACATAAACAAGTCACAGCAATGCCGAATTTTCTTGTAGGCAATTCAGAATTATTATCATCAAGTAATCTTTTTTATAGATACAAATTGGGAAATTGTTTGTTTCGGTTGTCTCTCGACTGCATGCACCTAAAATGAACAAACGATTACAGTTAAAGTTTTTGTGTCAATGCTTTGGTTACAGTCTCGGCAACAAAATTCGGGATTTCGGCATTGCTGTGACTTGTTTATGTCGTGGCTGAAACGAAGCCACTCCAGTCGCACACACACACACACACATACACACACACACACACACACACACACACACACATGCAAAGCTTTCGTTTATCTTGTCTCAAGACATCGTGAATGGACTATAGGTGGTCTTAAACAACAAGGGGAGACTTCTATTCTCCTATCATATGAGTATTTCCAAAATTTATCGTTCATTTCAATACTTTTAGTCCTAATTCATGCTAGCTACAATATTTTCAATTTTTTAAAAGGATACATGTAAATATATTGAATCATAATCCATGAATTTAGTTCTAGGAACAGGTTCCTCGTATAGGTATTGCTTTGTGACGTCAGAACTCATAACTTACCCTTTATAGGTTTTAGTGAGAGGAGTCCGAATAATTTCGTGAAACAACAATCGTCAAACACAATTTGTTACGTAGGTGATCTGCATTTACGATGGCATTGAAGAATATTGAACGATTTATGGTGTGTTAGCGCGAGTGAGGCACAGGCACCTTGATTTGGTTAGCGGAAGGAAGCCGATGACGGGCCGCGCCACGGGCTATAAATCATATTCGCAGTACAGGGCGGCTAATGGAAAATGATTGTCACAATGGCGGCTGCTCGCTCCTTGTTCCGATGATGATCGTCGACAGTTCGGTTCGTCGATTCGATTGACCGATAAATCACGTCGCCACGCTAATATCGGCCGCGCGCGCACTCACTGCTGTCCAACAATTATCGCAGTTTTCAATTGAAATTCCAAACAAAGCGCCTGCGATAATTGGAAATTGTGATTAGCAACGACAACGGCAACAATGCGTTGCTGATTTCTCTGTTCGAATTTCAACAAAGAACAACTGACGGGTCAGCGCCTGTGCCTGCCTGTACAGTGCACATGCCTCAAAATATTCAAAACACACATCCACTCTCTCCCTCATACACACTTTTTTCTCAAACATCACACCCTATCTCTCAAACTTTTTCAATAATTCCCAATAATAATTATTCTTTCTCACCTACACTCATCTTTCTCTTTCTCTTTCTTTTTCTCTTTCTCTTTCTCTTTCTCTTTCTCTTTCTCTTTCTCTTTCTCTTTCTCTTTCTCTTTCTCTTTCTCTTTCTCTTTCTCTTTCTTTCTCTTTCTCTTTCTCTTTCTCTTTCTCCCTTTCTTTCTCTTTCTCTTTCTCTTTCTCTTTCTTTTTCTCTTTCTCTTCCTCTCCCACTTTCTCTTACTCTTCCTTTTTTTCTCACTCATTCGCTTTCTCTATCAATTTCTCTTCCTCCATCCCTTTTCCTTCCCCTTTCTCTTCCCCTTCCTCTTCCTCTTTCTCTTTATCTTTCTCTTTATCTTTCTCTTTCTCTATCCCTTTCCATTCCTCTCCCTCTTTCTTCTCCTATCTCTTTTTCTCTTAATCTTTCTCTTTCTCTCTTTCATCATTTCTGTTATTCTCTTCAATTCACTCCCACTCACTTACTCTCTATAATCATCTCTTTTCCACAACTGATTCCCTCTCTTTCTCTGCACTCGCTCTGCATCCTCGCTGTCGAAATATTTAATTACTTTTCAATACACACGGTCCATCCTATTAGGGGACCCCAGTTTTTCTCGAATAAGTTCAACTCTTCCACCATTGTTTACTCGCATATTGTTTTGATTGTAATCAAATGCTCCACATGAAAACGGCACCTGTGCGTTTGTGAGCTTGGTCTGTGTGATGCGGTGTGGTATCCGGTCAAAATAATTACATTGGTGTTGATCTCTTGTTGCACTTACTAATCGATTGTGATAATAATTTTATTATTTCAACGTTTTAATAGTCTAGCATTCACGAGAGAATTGTGATGAATAAAAAAAAACTTTATGGTCGGTTAATATGAAATGGACGATGGAAGTAACCTACATACAAGAAATAGTGTCATCTATTAAAGGGAATTAGGCATTTTATAGGATCTTGGTTGAGCTAAAAATGATGTCTAATCATTGTTAAAAAAGTCTATCCATTACATTTTCTATTACAGTACTTACGTTTTCAGAATTTGCCTGGATTTCATCACAGTAATGCGAATTTTTAATCGATCGCTGTTTCTAAACTTGATTTCTATAATTCACATTCTTTTTCAGTTGAATCAAACATACCTGAATAATCGACTAGAAGAAGAGGAAGAGAGACAGTGGGATTGAAAGAGCTGTTGGAAAACTCTTGAATGCGAAAAGGTAAGAAGTAACTCTAGAACTTTGAATAAGCATAGAAATCTCAATAAGAACAATCCTAAACAAAATAGTTCTGATAGGTCTATAGCATTTCAATTATAATAGGTTGATGTAGTGCATAAAATTCATCTTCGTGAGTAATTTTGGGATTTGGAGAAATAAGGTCAGAATAGAGGGAGCATTATTGAGATGAAGCAATAGAAAAATCAATACATTACGGTTGCATAACAATATACAAGTTGAATGACACACAGCTCATGAACTACAGGAATCATGTTATGATATGAGGAAAAGTTCAATTGTATTTTTCATATCTTCAGGGAATAAAGGTTTCATTCATTCCATTCTTCTATCCGCACTCACATTGAGTTTTATTACTGCTGAATCGTAATCATAAACCTTTATTTCCTGACAAATCCTGAAAAGCATCCAACTCCGCTTCTAGTTTTTGCTGTGAGAGCACTCGCTGAATCTGTGTTTCCTTTTTCCCCCTTGTCTTCCATTTCTTTCTACTTAGGCTTTCTACATCTTTCTCTTTCCAATATATTGTGTAACCGTCTATTTCCCCACGTTATATCCTTGTTCTTGATGTTCACATTCGTATTTCCACTTTATATTTCTTACATTATTTTATCTACTTTCCAAGACTCCTTATCAACTTCTGTTTTTTTCAATCAGTGAACTCATTTCACCTCATCTTTCAATATTACTGTTGGTTTCTGCTCAACTTTAAATTTATAATTTCTAAGTTCAATTTTTCACATTTTCTCGCACCTTCATTTGTCATCCTTTCACTGATATTTATCGTTCTAGAATTCACCTTTTGCCATCTCTTTGTAGTCATCTCTGTTTTCTCATTCCTACATCTAACTCCTCCCCTCACATGCATTCATTTCTTATTCAATTATAAAATTAGATTGTCCACTATCTTATTAATGACTACTTCCATAATTTCTTAAAAGATGTTATCTCTCTCTCTTATCTCTCCTGTTTCCAAATTTAATTGATGAGTAATTGAAAATGTTGATTTCTCTTTTTATACTAAAATGATTTCCACTTTAATTAATCATATATTTCCAAATTATTTCACCTTGATCACCACAATTTTTCATCATCTCTCCTTCACTATTCGACCTTGATCCCAATCCACATTATTTTTCTTTGCTCAACCCATCCATTCATAGTCATATCCTACATGATCATTCAGAAGTAAGATTTGACTTTGGTTCTATTCTTTCTTCTTTTTTACTTTTCTACTCATTCCAACTGTCTATCTCTTCAGTCATCCATCCAGTTATCTCTCCCCCTCACACCTTATTATTTATTTTCTATCTCTCTTCTTCCCTCCTCGAACAAAACCGTTCATCGTTAACGGGAGAGACCCGATTGGGAAGTTGGGAAAATCCAAGATATTCAGTTGTAAACCAACTCCTCGACAGAGCATCTCCTTTCTCCTTAGGGATGCTCAATACTATACAGTGGCTTGCCATCGTTTTCTCCATCCTGCCTTTCAGCAGCGTTGACTAGTCTGTAGCCAGTAGTTAATCAGCGTTCGAAACCGAATGATCTCCAGGGTAAAAGAGCGCCCTTCTTTCTCTGTGACCCTTGCTGGGGTCCCTTAATACGTACAAGCCGTAAGATGCGTTGCCAAGCTGATCCCATCTTTCTCTACAGCCTCTGCAAAGATTCATCTGAGAATCGTACATTCGTTTCTACGGTGTTGGACATTTCTGCCCCAGTCATCCATTGATCCCGATACTTTCTGACTTGTATATTGCTATTTTATATATATCTTTGTGAGATATATTTTATTTCAACATCTTCTTCATTTCTATTTACTCTAATTGTCTCTCAAAACAAATCAATTGTAATATTGATTCATTGATTGAATTTAGGAAAAATCATCTAATGGATTGCCATTGTTGATCTCTCGTCTTTTAAGACACATTTTTTCATTGTGTTGAATATCTCACACAACCCCTTCTCCACTTGTCATTTCTTTGAATCTTGCCAAATACAATGACAGGATATCTGTGTGATCTGATTCAGTCGCCTGAATTTATTTCCGTATGCATTGATCAATGAATAGGGAGCGAGAGTCGACTGTTCGTTTCGACGGTTACATTCGCACACAGAGATGGCAAATCAAGACGACAGCTTCGATACTGTCTTCGTTTCTCGCCGGAACGGTTCCTTTTTCACTTGACTGAATATAATCTGAGTATTTTCTTCTTTCGGGAGTCTCTCGACTCTGTTTGAGGCGGTTTAGTAGATGGGGGTTTGAAATCGGGCAGTGCAGGAGCAGGGGACTCCTTATCGCTGTTAAATGCCGCGAATCTCTGCATCTCGTTCGCGCCCGCCTTTAGATTAAAGGCCATGAGCTGCGAATTGAAGGCGAGAAGCGAAATGCCTTTATCGTCCTAATTCCCCATTGAAGCCGATAATATCTTTAGCGCCGCGCCGCGCGCGCTTGGCGAATAAATTATTCATCGCCAAGACGAGAATATTGCGCGCGTCAAGAGAGGGAAAAGGTGAGCTGGAAGTGGAGTGAGTGAGCTAGAGAATACTATAAGATAAGAAGGAGAAACGCCGTGCTTTCAAAGCGACACGATACGACATAATTGACTTACTCGTTGCCGAATTACAGTACAGTTACATCCACATTCACATTCGTATTGCCATTATTCACATATTGCCACTTGCCGCTTCACATCCCCCTCTGTAAAAAACAGGTGACAAATGCTACGCGCCAAACGAATTTGTCAATGCTGCCTGTCAACTGGTTCGTTCAATTCTGTTTCCCATCATATCATCGTGCACTGAAGTCTTATCCTCTTTGACACACTTGTTCAGTGTTCGTCTTTTATTAATAAGACACTGAACGTCGTTTCCGAAAGCTTGACTTTACTTTTGTGAGTATACAGCAGTTTACTTCTGTTTAAAGGGTGTAGGGCATGAAGTGTTGCATGTTACACGTAGATTAAAGTGGATGTGAGAGTGGAATGGTCTGATCTTCAACTTTGAATCCGTTGATAATAAATTAACTTGTAATCTTGTTGATCTTGTGATCATGTGTTCCATGAAGCACATGGAATGATGGCAATACAGATGGAAGTAGTAATATTTAGTAATATTGATTATGTTGTAACAAGTTGCTCCAACTTAGCTTTAGAACAGTTCTTGATTTATTACTAATTTGAAATATTTTGGAAGAAATAATTGCTCGAACTTGAAGTGCGTATTTTAACTCAAAGTTTGTAGGACTTTTATTTGTTATAAATTGATTCTTCATTTTACATAAAAATGTTATTTATCAGCTTTTTCAATCCTCCCCATTAAAAATTCATGCAAGAATTATTCTTAACTGAATTTTTGAAAGAGCTCTCTTCATATATCACAATTAAATGATGGAATTATTATGAATCCATATCAATAAATTATCATCATTACAAGTGATGATTAATTTAACTTAGAATTTTCAAAATTAATGTCAGATTTGTAGATTGTGCAGAATTTAGAATGACATTCGTATGACGATTATGGAAATCTTCCATTTCTAAGTTTTTTTACTGCCTTTCTTCATGTATGTATCTGTATTTGTTTGTCTATTGAATACTTTATTCGAATTATCCACATCTGAGAAAACTTCTTAATTAAGTGGGTTGATTTTCCTCTGGATTCTGAGTAATCAGAGGTTACAGTTGAATCTGTCAATTGACACAAAGTAACTCAATAAATAGCCACAATTTATAACAGTATTATTACTGTGAGAAACATGGGAATAAAAAAGTGACAACTGCTCGCATATTTTTAGATTTCATGTGTGGATTTTTTATAGTATTTTTGTTATAAAATATTAGAGTATTAACAGAGATCATCGTATATTAGTAACAATACATACATTAATAAAAAGCGATTCCTACTAGAAAATTGGATGTTCTTGTCTTGATAATATCAACCCATAACAAAAGATTGGGTGAGTGGAAAGTAGTTAATATGAAAAAATCATGTTTAGAGCCTGGCATCACGTGGGCTAATACATTGTAGGGCCAAAGTACTCTGGCGATAACAGTTTATTCCATTACACACAACAGATAAGGCCGTACAAAAATAGCACTTTTGAGTGCTCTATCTATCGATTGAATCATTATGTAGGAACGAAAGAGTGGAGTGCTGTTGGGGGAAATGTGGGGAAAGAGAAAGGGTCGAAAAGAACAAGGGCTGATGACCACCCTTGGCGTACAGGGGTGGTCAGTGCGCAATAAAGTGGTGGAAGGGGGAGCGAAGGGTGTGATGGGTTTACTTAGCTTAATAAGGCGTGGGTGGGGGGGTGTTATCGACCCTGAGAGGATGGAGTGGTCAACCGGACAGCGGCAAGGACAGGAAGGCGGCAGTCGGAGGCGGCAAGCGACGCAATCAAGGAGGCGGCAGAGCAGCGGGAGGCGGCAAACAACAAGCTGCTCGCTAAAAGCATTCTCTAATTATTGCTCTTATTACCGCTAACAGACTTCTTCTGCGGCGATGGTGGAGGTTGCTTGATAAACACAGCGCTGCTATTGTCGGACCCGGCCGTCTCTAAATTGCAAACAAACTCAAGCACCTGGGATACCGACAACTTACTCCTCGTGAAACGAGCTACGATACATTCACTCTCCCTCCCAACCCTTGCCATCAACTAACACAAAAGTATCCATCCTCGTCTGGGCCAAAACAAATAAAGATAGTTATCTGGTGCAGGCACGCGATGCTCAGGTCGATATGGGCTAGTATTAGTATAGCACGCCGACATCATTCTCGTATTGTTGCTGTTGAGCTCTCCAGAAAGGATGTTCTGCCGCCTCAATCGTGACCCGTGCTGGAAAATGTGGCCGACCTGTCAAAATTGTGAATTTCGAATTGGCAATGCTTGTTTCAAGTATATTTCTTGTGGAAAATTGAGCTCGAAATAAATTTGAAAACTTAGTCGTGGGGGATGTGAATATTGAGATATCAAAATTTATCATTCCATCACTTGTAACTTTGTACAGTATTTCTCAAGTAGATTTTGACAACCTTCTTTTTCATATTTTAGATTTATTCCTTTCTTTGGTTAGCTTGAGCTATGGATCCTAATCCTACTCATTTAGTGGGGTGAATAAGTTGATTATTTTATTCGCGGGAGAATAAATTAGTTTTTTATTTAGTAACATCGCAAAAATTATTTGAGACATTGATATAATTGCTTTTCAGTAGTCTTCTTCTCTTCTGTGTAAAAATATTGAAAAACTAGCCAGCTTTTAATAGAAAATTTCCAGATTTTCTCTTCATCAAATATTTTATTGCATATTTTTTTGTAATGTTTTCCTAGTCTGCAACTCTATATTTGTATGGCTTGACCGTGAACGAATAAAATGATTATTTATTTATTTTATCACAATAGGAAGTACTCCTATGGCTTTTATTGTTGGGCTTTCTCTTAAGGTTGCCTTAATATGTATCTGGTTGACCATCAAAGAGCAGTCTGAAATGTGATAAAATAGAATTTTATTCTGCGTATTCACATGGCTCTTCTCCCATAGAATCATTGAACAAAATATTATGAATAATTGTCTGAGATGCCCCTTTTTGAACCTGTATTTCTCAAATAGGAAAGATGTTTGACTCTACTATAAATATTATTTATTTCCTGTTATGTTGTTGTACAATTTATTGAGAGTTGAAAAGGTTTGCGGAAATAACAATAGTAAATAGGCTACTATTAGAAAACTATGCACTAAACTGATTCCTTTCTCGTTCTCATAACTTCACCTCTATCCCTATCGCTTTTCAGAGAGAATTTGGTATTCCACATTCTACCCAGCTGGATAATAGACCGAATTTCATGAGAATGCAAACTTCATCTACAACGATGAAATTAAAAACGCCCGAAATACGGATTGCAGCCTGGAAAATAACCATAGTGGAGATGAATTTATTGGATGGTATTCGCTTTTAATGAAGTCGTTTATCAATTAAATTTCTAAGGTTGGTGAATTTTGGCCTGGGATCTGGTGGACATTGGACTAGGGGGAGTGGACTAGTATTGGTGGAGGGAAGAAGTGTGAGCCAAGAAGTCGCCTGGCCAGCATCAGAGTGGTTTTGTTCCGGAGACTGACTGCAATATAGCGTATATGTCTGGAATGCTCGGAATCTGGCGTTTCAGCAAAACGGATGGGGCGAAGAATGGTGCTTGAGTTGAGTTGGGGCACGGAAAAATGTATTTCAAAATATCATCAGCTCGAATTCTGTCTGCCACGAGTAGAAAGTCTTGCTCGCTCTCTCGTTATCTCTTTCTTTCCTGCTCGTTTACTCGCACAATCTCCTTCTCCAATTGATTCCATCTTGGCACATGTCAAAAGGGCGCAACTAAAAAGTTGGAAACGCAGCGCTATTCGTCAGCTCGAAACACATTTATTCATCCAGACACATCAATTTATTCATTCTTCCGCTTAGAAGATTCTGCTCTTACTTTTTTCATTGTCCATTAAACGTTGTTGATGAGGCAATTTTCCAGTGTCTTCACAAACGCATCATCACTCTTCCAACTATTTTCGGGCGGCCAACATTCCCGGCCATTATCTCTTCAATTTCGTCTTTGCTGCTATACAATTACTTAGATATCTGGCCCAGGCATAGCCGTTTTATGTAAGACCTGAGAGCGGATCACAGTCAAAGATGTTTTATTTGGGCACAGCTTGGATGACACTCGGTAATACCGATCATAGATTATTGTCTGGTTAAACGATATGTGAACAGTGTTATGTTATGAGTAATTTCTTGATTCTTTATGACACATATTATCAGTATCATCAATATTTGTCAACATATTACATTGAAAAATAAGCATTCTATAGAATTAGAGGCTTCCGATAGAATAGACTTTTGCATGTGAGATTCTCTAGCGTCGATCATTTCTAAGTTATCGATCACTCAGAAGAATGTACTGGGTACTGGTCTCTCGGTGAGGTTGATCTATAGGTGAACGTGTTGATAAGTCACGAAACTGTCGACTACTCTTGGATGGGTGACCGGTATTTGGCGAAGTATACATTGGCGAGGTGGAACTACCCGTAAGGGTCTCCCCACCATTAAAAGCAATAAGAATATTTTTTTATTACTCAGAAGAAAACTAACAATAGATTCCAAAATACTGTGATATTCTGTTGCTATTTGAGTAATTGATTATGGAATAGTAGAGTAAAGATTAGAGACTGATGTGATCACTTTTGTTCCTTAAAAGCAGTATCAAACTAATATGCTAAAAAATCGTATTCCAGTATCAGAATCAGATGCAATGCGTCCCAATTTTCCTCTCTGTTTTTCAATTTGTTTAGGCCTATAAAAAAAATTTTATTTTATTCTTCTACTTTTCAATCATCACTCATTTTACTCTATGACTATTTTAATCGTTTGTTGACCACTCCAAATACCCTTACAGTTTATTTCTTTCTATAAAAAAGTGTAATTTTTCAACTTCAACAAATAATTTATTCTGTAGAAGCCACTTACTGTATTTGGGAACATTGCTCGCTTGTAAATGAATCCTTGGAATAATTCGAAGAGAATAATAAAGAGACATAGAGTTGAGAAAAAATAATCTAATATTACACAGAAATAGTTAGTAATGGGTGAATGAGACATGGAGCCAAACGGCATTGAAGTAAAAATGAAACAGATGATTTAAGAAAGCGGAAGAGAGATGGTTGATGCTGACTGAGAAAGCAATGACGACAATGACGAATTCATAGAGATGGAATGTCTTGTAAGAGATTAGAGTGAGTGAGAGTGAAGCAGACGAGAGCATTTGATGAGGGGTTCAAGGTTGCGCTGACCACGACTCACAACTGGAGTATCTTTTTTCTTCTTGTACTACTTACTACTTGTGGGTGTACCTCTGCACTCTCTTCCTTTTCATATTCTTCTTCTTCTTCTTCTTCTTCTTCTTCTTCAATCCTAATTTATTGGATTCTTTTTCTACCTCTCCTCTCCCTGTCAAATTTCGCCTAGTCAATCCTTACATCCTTTTTTTACAATGTTCTTCTGAAAATATCGAGCTTCACCTACTTCATATCCTTCTTCTTATGATATTCTTCTCTTTACAATATCTCCTATATCTACCTAACTCATGTATTTTTGGTACCGGTACATTACTTTCGTTTCTCATTGTAACATGTATTCTTATCTAGTAGGCTACTTAATATTTTTACTTCTCACGTTATGGCAAAAAGGGGTCGCTGGTTTTCCCCCGGAGATTTTTGTTGAAAAAAGTGGTCTCAAATGCATTTAGAACAGCAAGAAAGCCATCCAATAGGTATTTTCAATCTTACAGGAGAGCAATCATTCCCAACCATTTCCCTTGAATCTGAGCAATCAATCCCAACCATCTTCCTTGATTCTGACTAGTTGATATGGGTGTTGGGTATGATGGTCATACTGGTCAATCGTCAGTGCCTCATATCACAAAAGTTATTCTACAAATACAATAAATTATAGTATTCAGAAAGTATCACCAATATCATTATTCAAGCTCATCTCATACGAATAATTACGAAACGGACAGGTAATTTTATTTGAAGTCAACCTTGTGGTAGCATTCCCAAGCAGCAGCTCGAATCGCGCGGTTAGAGCTGCCCTGCTTGGAAATGACTCAAAAAGGGTGAATTCCACTATTTATTGATATTGTAACCCTAATAACAAAGAGAACATTCATAATATATTTGTGATGGCTAGAGCAGCGTAGCTAGAGCCGGACAGCTCGAGCCGCGTGGCTTGAGCTGCTGCTTGGGAATACTACCTTTAGTATGGTGTAATTAGTCTACAAATGGCCTCGGGCCTAGCCTCATTTTCAGAAGTTAAAGTTTCTCCCCAATACCAAAATGTCGTATACAACCACTAAACTATAAATTCTTCAAATTAAAATTTGGTGAAATGCTACATTTTTTGGAACTTGATGTTTTGGGGAGGGGGGCTAAGATGTGTAATTATAGTTTTCCAAATATCGAAGATTGGCCTAAAAATGTATACGTTCATCCCTTCCCTTAGATGTTATTTGAGAACCGTTCTATTTAGCGAAATTTTGCATAGGATCACTATTTTTAAATTGTTGTAATGTTTTTGCATCACATTTTGCGCTCAGCCGCATAGTTCCTGATATTTTGGTGCCCCCCCCCCCATACGTGAAAACTCTGTGTTACTTTTTACAAAATTATATTGAATAAACCAGTTCAGAGTTGAAGATAAACTCTTATTTTGGATGTTGAGGTTTCAGCCTGATTTTCTCGTTGATGTAGCCCACTACTAAAGCATCTATTGCCTATTTTAATTTTATATACACCATCCAAGCATAGCTAAATGACAACTCTAATCGACAGCATCAGCTGTTGGAGCGTACAAGCAGAGAGCAGAGAAAACCGACCAACGTTTTGGCGGCAGCTATTGGGCTACGCTAATAATAGGGTCCGGGGCTTGCCCCAAAATTTTTTTGTTTTTACTTTAAAAAGAATATTCATAGGAATTCTAAAACTTTTAATTGAACCCCCATAAAATTTTAAATTTGAGTTTATATGTACAGTATAATTCAATCAAGTCCATTCTATCTAGTGTATATTTAATCCGTCTGGGGGTGCACGTGCCCCTGTGCCCCTCCCCCTGGATCCGCTAGTGCCTTCATCTCTCAATAATTTCAAACAAGATTCTCCACTTTTCCTCTTCATTCCATTCCTTCCCTTTCTTATTCTTTAGCAACACAATTTTATCTTCTCATTAATTTTATTATTCTTCAATTTCCAGCTTCTCTTTTTTCATATTCCTCTTCTCCTTGTTCTTACTCATCTCTCTATTATTGATTGCTCTTCTTATTCTTTTCTACTCTAATTCATACATTATCCACCTCCACTTGTACTGGTCGGAGGACGAGGAACTCAGAGAGTCAGAGGAATTCGTTGAATTTATACAATATATAATATTTGTAACATAAACTTGAGTTGCAAAATTTCAGCAAAAACGAATTTGCTTCATCACATTACTGTCTTAGCAACTCTTGGGCTTGCTTCACCCGTTTGTTGTTTAGAAATGTAGCCCTGGAATATGAACATAGAAAAATGAAACAATACCTAAAAAGCTGTAATGTGGTATACGAAAGGTTATGGGTATACGATAAGTTATACTGTTTATAATGATACCTGTACCTGTATGGAAGTTTTAAAAGATTTTACTTAACTGGTTCTCGGAAAAATTTAAATAATTCATTAAAAAATCCACGAGGGAAAACTTCAAAATCGTTCGAATAAGTAATTTCTAATAATCTTCGCCTAACCTTTGTAAATAATAGGAGAGGTTCAAGTTGAGTCTTTCTTGAGACATCTGCATAGACGCATGAAAAATGTAAAAAATTAAATAGTATTTGAAAATTCTTCTTCTTCTCCTCCTCCTCCTCCTCTTTCTAATCCTCTTCCTCCTCCGCCACCTCTTATTCAACTCTCTTCCCGTTCGCTAATCTCTCATTTGACTGCACACTGCACTGCACCTACTCTCTCACCAGTTGTGCTCCAGCATCATCATCACCTTATTGTTCTTCTTTTGCCTTCTTTCTTTTCGGTTTGTCCGTTGTTTCTGGTCACGACATTGGCCGTGGCCGCACGAGCAGCCTGCGGTTTCAGCCAGTCAACCGCCAGACGCCAACCACTAGAAACCGCTCCAGTTATTCACTCTTTTAATATCGCTACAACCGTTGCCAGTCTTGCCTCTCAATATTTGATCAACTATCAACAAATTGAGTTACTAGCATTGTTGACTCAAATTATATGCCCATTATGTAATTATTACGCCTATTAATTTTCAAGTACAAAATGGACCTACTATTCAGGCCTATCAATTTCAAAGTGCAAATTGGAAAAATTCTGCCCAAATAGGCGAAAATTGCAATTGATTCGACAATCAATGGAGGTGTGCTTTGAATATTGAAAAATACGAGGAACAACATAATGTAATTAATAGGAACATCAGCACAGTGTAACATAATATTATGATAAAAACGGTGTATTTTTTAATGATTACCAATAATTGAAATTGGTAAGAACTTTATAACAGTTTTCACAATGTAATTACGATTTTATTTCTTAATGTCTTCTTGATGCCAAGATGAAAAGGATGCTACAAGATGAGTTTTATTTCAAATTATTTTAACAGAATGTTATCTATTCCATTACAGGACTCTCAGATGACTTCTATATTTTCTTCAGGCCGGAAGCTTCAACTGAGGCATATTTTATTAGAACATCGTGAGAACCATGTATGGAATCCCAATAAGGATAATGCTTATGCATTGAACTACAACACTGGTAAGTGCAAATTCAGATTTTGATATTATTTATCATAATTATCTTTCAATGTTTCATCACTAGATTGGAATTGGTGATACAGAAGCAGTAGGCAAAAAGTTCGATCAGAATTTTGAAAAAATCATACCCAAGACCAGCCATTTTCGAGTAGATTAATATAACGAGCTGTTTAACTGATAATCAGTGCTATGTGTATTATCTGCTCCTGTTTGTTGATCAATGCTCTAATTAGGTCATGTCTAATTAGTTAGCTAATAACTATCACATTACAATTGAAATCTAGAACTCCTGCCCTTCAAGATCTCAATGGCTAATCACGTTCTCATCTTGGCAAGTCCTACCTACCTTTACACCCACGAGCAGGATCATAAGCAGGTTGAGCTGTGTAGATTGATAGAATTATGACGTTTCACGGCCAAAAAAAGCGACATGTGAATTTTCACTCACATATAATTCTAATTATCAGCTTCTAATATAAATTTTTATAACGTTTTTGTGAATCTGTACTCACATATAATTTCCATTATTAGCTTATAATGAGCTTCTAGATTTTATTACGTTTTTGTGGGTTGGTAAAACGTCAAACCTTAAAAAACATGCGTATGATCCCGTGTATTCTAGTATCTGAAACCTACACTCTAACTGTAACATACTATACTGAAACAATACTGCAACTTTATAATCAATAACTCAAATCATAACCGCTGAAATGTATATCATGATAAGCATTCTATATGATATATTATATTTAAAGTACTGATAAAATTTTGTTTCTTGAACGTTTGTGTTATTACAAGTAAATCTATACCATTCACATGTTTAAAATGTATACATGGTATTCCAATTTCAATTGTTCCCTAAATGAGAAGGTTAACTATTTTTGTAATCGTGGAAGACTTCTCCCAATAAAATATTTATTGAGTAGATTTTCATGAATAACTTCTACACATCGACTTTTTATGTGATAAATTCCCCTACAGCTAAGATATCAAACTTAGCTTAGAAGGAATAATTATTCCCAGATTTTTCAAATTAATAGTGGCTAGAGGGAGTAAAGCCACGAGTAGACTTTCCAATTCGTGTTTCTTTTCAGTTTTGCTGTCGATAAATTACTCCACCCCAGAAAAGAAGATTATCCTCTCCAATTTATCCAACCAGCAGTTCTACGCAAATCTTTCATCGAACTTTCCACGTAGCCTTGTCAGGTAAGTAAAACAGCTAGTGCAATCGTTTTTCATCCTTTTCATCGGAACTCGTCTGAGAATCGACAGGCCAGAACATTGAACACAGACTCAGTGGTCTTTGGGAAGTCTGTAGTCATTAGATTGTTATAACTGCGATGAATGGAGAAAAAGATTCAGGGTCGTTTTTTGCACGTTTAATCAGTTGGGAGCTTTTGCGCGTCGCTGTCTGCTCACCGCTCACCCCTGAGTGCTTCCTCTCACAGCGAATCCGCTTAATCGGTTCGAAGAAGGGAACGTTGCAATCGATATCTGAAGGAGGAGTGAGTGAGAGCGACGTTGCTTGCTGCCTTTCATCAAAGCAAAAGGTTCGAGCCCCGGGAAAAATTTATAGGAAGCTGTGTGGCCTTTTTCTCTGGCCGATAGCCGCCTCCTTGCGGTACTCCAGCATGAATTCTATGATGTATCGTTCAACTTATACATGGCGTTTGTCATGTTCTGCATGTTCTGGTCATCTATCCCTTCAGCGCAAATCCCATTATGCGCCATTGATCAAAGTCTCCTACTAGAAAGTCTCAAATCTTATCAAATCTGTTCTATGTATTTCTTCCATATTCAAGGACTATACGTGTACTTATATTCTCTTTCTTCCTTTGGAAATACAGTATTTTGGTTTACCAGAAGGATGTGTTCATAGTTTTTATAAAAATCCTAAACAACTTTGACAGTCTATTCCAGTTATAAGGAAGTATTGTAAACATAAACAAAGTAATTATATTATTTCCATTATACTCATTTGAAAGAATGTATACCTATGATTATATTGAGATCCAATTCAATGGAACAAATTTGTTGGGTTATGACATTAATATGGACATTTTTCGTCTGAATTATCAAATTCACCAACAAAAACACTTCAGCTAAGTAGATTTGTAGCAGGTCATGTAATCAAGTAAACTACCAAGAAAACTACTTCAAGGAGAAGAATAATACTGATTTTTATGATAAAACAACACAGCTTTCCTTGCCAATAGGGCATTAAATTCTCCTGTACCAGCTTGCCTGAGGAGTAACGAGGAGAGTAGAGTTTTGGCAAAGGGTTGTAAGAATTTTCTCTTTCATTCCAATTCTATCTCTTGGCACCGGTCTGTGCTCTGTAGTCGAGTGCAGCCAAAATGATGTTACATACATTTCTCCCTGAATTTCCAAGTAGAGGCACTGTTAAAATATTCGCTTTTCACAAAGTTTATGGAGGAAGTTCCCAAAACTGCTACAAAAAATGGAGACTAATATCATTGGCCATGTCTGAAATAACAATTTATACTACTTACACTTTTCTTTTCGTTTTTCATCCCGCGGGGAAAAATATCACGTTCCTTGTAACTGTTGATCATTAAGCTGAGATGTTATCAAGCTCAGATTGCTGTAGTCATATTGTCGAAGGTACGTATAATATTCATCAAATTGAATCTCAAATTGTGAAAATAATTATTCGTTTTAGTTCTTTAAATCTGCTAAACTTCACTACCATCAATCTAATGATAATATGATTGATGATTTCAATTCAATTCATCATTTGTTTTCCATCATGAAATTTCATTTTTAAATAATTAGAGTTTGAATTCTTTCATGAATTTTAATAATGGGGACCCCCTAAGTGAAGTTGCTGTATAGTGATCAGAAATCCTAAGACTAACTTCTTATATAGTTGAGTAAATAGTTAAGTCTTAATTTTTCTACTATTGCGCAAATTATAATTTTTGCTCATAATTTGACTATTTTCATTGTCCAAGTAATAATTTAGTCTTTAAAGAGTATTTTTCAAGTACATCGCTCTTGTCAAACGGTTAATATGGGTGATCGATGAACTTGCATAAAGAGTGAAACTAATAGTTATTGTTTCAACTGAAAATATTTCTTTTTGGGCTGGAGTATTCGATAATTACCTTGAACCGTCACTATCACGGCACCTTCGCCATATTGGTCTTAGTTGATAGTTGATTATTGTTTCAATTTAGTTGAAACCTGAACGTATCGTTCGCACAATTGAGTACAGTAACTATTCTCAATAATCTGCAGATTCTGCAGCTAGGAAAAAAGCTACTGAAACGTTCTCATTAATTGACCTTCTCCCCAATTGAGAAAGAGTTGAAGAGGACAAATTCAGATGAGGATTTTTCACGTGACTGGACAGCAATGCGGAGGACAGAGCACCATACACTTTTACAGTCAGCTGTTTTATGTGTGCTGCATCTTTCGGCAGAGATCTGTTGAAACTTTCATCTAATATGATTAAAACTAGGAAATGGAATGGGAGAAGAATAAAAATAAGAATGAAAAAGAAAGAGCAATGAAAAAGAGGAATACGATAAGTTAGACAGGTGGGTGAGCTGATGTATGATGATGGCGGAACATAGGAGGTGGATGACGAGCGCGAAAAGTTGAAGAATATGATAAGAAAGAGGATGAGAAAGAAAAAGAAGAAGAGAAAAGAAAAGCGTTGACATTTCAATGCGAGCAAACAAAGCCGACAGCAAATAAATGCAGAACAGCTCTTTCATTTGAAAGCTACTATCGGTGCTACTGCACAACTAACCGACGGCGGAAATGGAAAAATAGTTTTCAATTTATCTGTATGGCTACATTTTCTGTTTTTGTATGTCAGCATTGTAGTGTTGGAAGTGAAGTTTGAGGGGGGTGAAGAGAAGTATAGGCCTCTGAAATCATTGAAAGCGACTAGTTGATAGAGAGGAGGCAGTGGCCTCCTCACCTTGCCGTCAAGGAACGGCAATAGTAATTTATTTACTGAAAATCTAAAATTGATCGAATCGAGCCAGAAAACGGAAGCTAGCCGTAGTCTCTTTGTTTCGGACACGGCGCGAAGAAGAACCTTCCATGTGGAAAGGTCGATGGCCCCGCGTCACTCTTTCTAGCTCACTCTCCCCTCGCCCCTTCTTCCACCTACACCCAAAGCCCTTTGTTTGCTGCGCTGCGGCTAAGGACTAAGGACGGCTCGTGTTCTTGACTTTGAAATCTTGTACCTATTGACATAGCAGCGTTTGTTCGACTCCAAACTACAAATTCCAAAACAAAATTTCGTTTCAAAAACATGTAGGCTGTAGGCTGTACGTTGACTAATATCTCGACACCGTGTCATACCCATACCCGGCCCTCTATTGAATGGTGCCGTTGTGAGCTGACATTAGCATAGAGATAGATGGTTGATTCATTGCAATGGAAAATAATATGTAATGATGGCTCGCCGACGATGGACGACGTGTACTTGGAATATTCCAACTACAATGTGGAAGATGGTAGATTGTGGGGTAGATTGTAGATAGTTGCACTGTCTATTCATACAGCAATCCATTAGACATCACCATCATCAATGGTATCAATGCAGAAGTCAGATCGATACTGATTACAATATTTCGTGTTTCTGTGACTGTGTCGAATAATAGTCTAATACTTGTTTCCATGATATTTTTGTCTTTACTCTTTACTGTATTATTTTGCTGCTAAAATTATTGCATTGTGTGAACCATATTCCTATTATGAGCAAGATAGCAATGCGCTCGACATGGACTAGTGTGGACAAATATGTAAATTCTAAAATATTATAATTTTTTTAGGAGGGTGAAGCCCACATTAGCTCATAGTCTTGTACGTTGGTAATGAGAGTAGTCAGGACCGACGGTTTATCGTCTCCCCCGAAAGACGGGGAGGCCGTATTTAAGTGATTGTGCTGTGGTCAAAAATTGTTCAGCGCTTGGGACTTGAACCGGGGTTTACCTGGTTATTAGACCGGCGCTTTATGACTCCTCCAACGAGTCACCTCATCAATGAATAATAATAATTATTATCAACTGCATCTTACTGATATATCATTTCCATCAACACAAATCTCAAAATATTTCATCTACTGTCATCTCTTCAATTTGTAAAACAATTTGTATTGGAAGGTTAAAGAGATGAAGATAGATTTAGAGAATAGATTTAAAGATTAAAGAGATTCTTGAGATTGAAATATGCTCTCATAAAATTTAAGACATGAAAAAATCTATTAAAATTATTTCGTTGACCTACAATATTGCTCATAGCTGTTTAGCCCTTGCTATGGACTGATAGAATATTAGAATATTATACAGTAATCAGTCTATAATCAAACTGATTATACAGTCTCCATAGTCCTGGCCATTAATAATAAGGACATAACTGTCCATTGCGAGTCTTCGAAAAAAATATCAACTCATCGTTGAAATTATATGATATTATAATATCTCGATTTAATTAAATGAGCCAGCTAATTTCGCATGATTAATAAGCATTTCCGATGTTGGTTGAAGATTGTTGACCCAGAGTTTCGCCTTTGAGCGTCAATAATGACAGAGCGACGTTGTGTAGCCAAGCGCGGCTGATAGGTGGTGTAGTGGAGTGGGGAGGGGAATAGATCAGATTTGTTGTTTGCTGTGCTGCGATGTGCGATGTGGGACAAACACAAACGCTGCTCTGCGCTGCGCTGCTGCAGGCGACAGGCCGACAACCACGCTGAATGTAATCGGGTCGATCAGGATTTGCGCCCTGTCACATCAAAACTAAAAGAAAACAAACGAAAAGTACACAAAACGAATGGAAGAGCGGAGGGGAGGTGGAGGATGAGTGAGAATGCGTGACACAAAGCGAAGAGTGAGTTATCGGAACGAGTCCTGCCGTGAAATGAGGATAAGAAGATAGAATTGGACGTGAACGAATCACGCGCAAACGGATAAATACTCGCTAGTTCTTCGCACGCTTTGCTGCGATTGTACGTCACGCATAAAAACAACGGCTCTTAACGAACCAACCAACGACAAAGACCCTGAATACGCCTAATTATGAATGAACTTTTCGTCTAGAACAAGAACGAGAACAAAACCTCGGCCAGAGATAGATAGATATTCACGAGCGAAAAGACAGTTTCAACACGGGAAAAAAGATTCTCGAAAAAGTTTGAAAGAATTGTTAATTCTCATTGTTTGCAGGCACAAGCCCTATTTAATAGTTCGGCATGACTGAGCATTCCGCAGCGAGCTCCGTCTTTTTCGACTACCTTTTGGCCCCGGTTTACTTTTCTCCCACTTTTTTTAAACAAAAGTTTACATCCTGATCCTCTCCGTTTCTATTTATTTTTTGTTTCCGCATCAAAAACAAGTGAAATTGTACACAGCTGAGTGATTTTTTCCAGAGATGGAATCAAATTGATCTTCATCTTGAAGCACATGGAGAAACTTGTATTGTTAATCAGAAACTCATGATTGTACTTCGGCATTATGGATTACTGTGATGATTTTGGCAAATCAGGAAATTTTGAGTTAACTTTCAAATCTAGTTTCTACATAACCCAAGTTTCAAAGTGAAATATCAATCAGCAGCGTAATAACGAATTTTTCACCCAACATCAATATTCTAATTAACCAGTTGTAACATATCACCATTATGCATGGTGAAGTTCCAAGAACTGTGATGAAAAAAAGTTTTACATTCTGGTCTTGGTGGTGTCACTCATTATCCATCATCCCATTTCCACTTTTCCATCAGTTGAGGTTAGTGAATAAGTCCTTAGTCATGACGTGAACATGGAAATGGTAAACTCTATTGTAAACCTTTTACCATTGACTTAGTACTCTATGAGTACTCTAATATTGTCTTTGCTTTTACTTTATAGCCAATAAAAGTATTCTATTCTATTCCATTCTATTCTATCCTATCCTATTCCATTCTATTCTATTCTAATTCTATTCTATTCTATTCTATTCTATTCTATTCTATTCTATTCTATTCTATTCTATTCTATTCTATTCTATTCTATTCTATTCTATTCTATTCTATTCTATTCTATTCTATTCTATTCTATTCTATTCTATTCTATTCTATTCTATTCTATTCTATTCTATTCTATTCTATTCTATTCTATTCTATTCTATTCTATTCTATTCTATTCTATTCTATTCTATTCTATTCTATTCTATTCTATTCTATTCTATTCTATTCTATTCTATTCTAATTTGTAATAAAATCACTGTGAATGAAATAGGAATATATGCCATGAATC
This sequence comes from Sogatella furcifera, assembly GCA_017141385.1. NCBI lineage: Eukaryota > Metazoa > Arthropoda > Insecta > Hemiptera > Delphacidae > Sogatella > Sogatella furcifera. The sequence goes on from CM029548.1 coordinate 40,063,694, forward strand.
AAAGTAACCGTTTCTGTTTTATAATATAATTAAAAAATCATTTCTATTGAAAAAACATCTATTAATCTGGATTGAATCAGGAGCCCAAATCTTTAGAACCGTAAAGTGTACAATTATTGCTTTGATATTAAAATTAATATTATTAAAAAATAAAAATTAAAAATATAAAAATTGGTTTAATATTTTGATTACGATTTTTTCTTTCACAATTTGTTTGTGACGACTAGTGAAGTAGGGATTGAGAATGAGAGTGTGAGGGTGGTTTGGATGTGTGTTGGAGAGAAAAAATAAGAAATCAGTAAAATTTGTTACAATTCTCAAGATTTCACACTTGATGAAAATTATCACGTCTCACAGCTCGCAGCTCAGCAGTCAGGGTTTGAGAAAGTTATAAGAGGCAATAGCAGCAGCAGCAGCATCATCAGCCTTCTTTCCTCTACATGGATTATCCAAAACCGTTCTGTACTTTTGGAAAATGTATGGTCTGAATGTGGAAAGGACCAGCGTGCATTATTCGAAGTGAATATGCGAATAGCCATGGGATTGTGGTAGGAAGGGGCGGGGTGGGAACTTGAGGGGTCTTCGAACCGGACTGAAACGACTCAAACTTTTCTTCGTCATAGTTTCTTCGTCAATTTCTTTCTCACTCTGGAAGGCTACACGTTTTCTGCTCACATCTTTCCTCTCCTTCCTTAACAAGTGCAAAAAGCTGGCTGAATCTGGAAGAGGCGTTGCGCAGAACACTGCTAATGCATTTGAAGGCAAATCTTTTCCTCTTTAAGCTAAAACACAACATACTGTCTAGAGATTGTGTCGACGTCTTTCCACCTACCCCCCTCCAAACACCCAGGCCCACCCGCTCGTCAGGCCAACTTTCTTCCACTGCCTGCTCGATTTTCTGCGCTTTTCTTTCGTCTTTATAGCGGGCCGACGCTTCCTATACGTTGGTCTTAACTACTATTTTCAGGATGCAACAGTCTCGGTCTCTCTTGCTATCGGTGTCTTTGTTGCACACTGTCGCCGGCCCCCTCCGATGCGGAAGCTGTGATAGCTTTAAAAGGGTTGTTAGGAAGAGTTCAGCATCGGAACCCTTTCATGGGTTCCATGACACCCCCCTCCACCACTATCGACTTGGACTCAGCCGTGTCCGTTCCACTAAACACATTGTCCAGGAATAAGTTTAGCGTTAAATACATTAAATGTGCTCTCAATTTCCCCCTCCCACATGCCACTTCATCACCCCCTCCTCCTTCAACCAAAGGACCCTTCCATAACGTTTATTACTTTTCACTGTAGTGCCATTGGCTTGCCTTGTACACCGTGGAATGTTCCATTTAAAAGCGTTTTGTAATAGCTTATGTGATTACAATTGGTGTAGATAAATTGACACAGTCTTTCTTACATGTAATGCTCGGCAGTGAACCCCACTTTCATTTCGATGAGATCCCCGCGCCATTAAAACTGTAATCGACTACTTAATTGAAGAGTGTAACAGCTCTGCTCAGGCGGCTCTCCAAAAATAAACAATATCATATTAAGTAAATAGATTCAATGTTCAACTTCAGTTCAGTAGCCTAGTGACCTATCATATTGGATGGATATTATACCTAGTTTGACCCTGTCGGTTCTACCTAACTGCTTACCTCTTCACATGCATAGACAAGAACAAAAATGAATGGAAAAGCGGAGTAACTAAATAATTAAGGATGAGAACGAGAAGAGAATGAAAGTGGAGGTGCGGAGAATCGAAGAAAAAAACAAAAATTGAAAGAAAGGAAAATGAATTCTTAGCTTTAAAAAGGATCAGCTGCTCTATCAACCAGCACATTCAAGTATCCGTACTTAGCTCTCTTTTATTTATTTCTCTTTTATATAATAGCTTCTATTAAAGGAAGATATGATCCGTATCTCTTAATCTCCTACCTCACCTTCAACGCAATAATGTTTCTCAATAAACGTTATGTTTTACGAGTAATTGTTGGATGTTTCCATACAATTTTCCATAGAACTATTTTGCTTCCCCAAGATTCAACTGGAACGACCATGATAAAAAATAGAGTTTACGTAGAAGCGAATTACGACACGTAACCCTGTGGTCGTTTTTCGGTGATACCAACTAAGTCGTTTTTAATGTGTCCTAACTTGGTTGGTAGATTGTACATTTGCCGCAGTGCTGTTAATTTACATGCAAATTCAACGTCAGTTTGATTTGCTAGCGAAGGTTTGTAGGCCTACTACATTTAGCAAGCTTGTTGCCTGCTATCTTGTGCGGCTGGGCGTAAATGTATTTGAGTACTTGCGAGATGAGTTGTGGGCTCCACACTTGGTTACGTTTAATGTCTTCTCACGACTATAAACCACCACTTACTTGGCGTAGTAATCAGAGCAGCCAAATGCCGTTCATTAACAGGTGTGTTATTATTGGCGTAATTCATATTTCATACTAACTAAATTGCTTATTACACGTTACATCAATTCGCAATGTTTTCCTAGGTGTTAGCCCACTCACCATGTGATGAAGGATGGGCTTGGGATGTACAATTTAATTCAACATTGATTAATTACACTGTCCGGTGCATTCATTGCAGTCTATGTGTAATAATAACAATTTCATGTTTCCGGTGCTAGTCAAACGGTAGCTGAATTGCTGTTGGCTGAAATATGTGTAGAAAACCATAATCATTTAAAGTGCTGACAACTCAGGATATTTATTTCAATAGATCAATTAATCTACAATCATTCATACAGCTCTCATTCTTTTTTAGTGCTCACAACAGATTTGAATAATACTGGAAACCCATATTCAGAACATCAACAGTGTGATAGGATAGGTTGATAATATTATTGTATAAAGCGAGACCAGATGAAACTGTACGGCTTGCAGCATAAATTATATGAGCTTATGGATGCAATGAACTTGTTGTGCTATTTTAGTCAAAACAGAACTGTTCCGTTTCATCACAGATAAAAACAAATTTTTCTCTCTCTGTGATTTTATCTGGAGAGAATGCATCCTCACAGTAACATTTATTTCAATTAACAATTAACAAAGTACTTTGTTAATTAGTACTGTATTAACATTTTTCAACCTTAATATTATAGTTCAAATAGTTAATTATAATTTATTTCCACATTCATAATTATTAATAAAAAAATCAGTAATCTTTCCAAAAAATATTTTTGTCAGTTTTGTCACTTTTAAGTCCTGATTTGTGAAGTTTGTGTGCATTCTAAACGAAAATGTTACATATCATTATAAAGTCAGAATTAAATCCTCTACAATATATGAAAAGGTTTTTCATTAAATGTTCATATGACAATCATTATCCACAGCTCAAGAACAATCAACTCGCACTGCCGTGTGTACACAGATTGAGTAGATCGAATTCATGCAACAAAAAAATTTTCCTTTATGCTATTAGAAATAAATTACCACGCATTTGAAATTGGTTAAACACGACTTAAGAATCACTCGGTAGAAATTAGTTGATGAAAATCATTGAATGGGAATTAATTGAATTCTGATCAAGATTTATTCATTTTTTATATAAATTACAAAATATATCGGCTTAAATACTATATTATGGAAATTGAAAATCTTACTAATTACATAGTTCGTTTAGAGTACAGACTATGGAAACTCATAAAAAATGTTCAATGTGAGATTTACGGTAATATGACTGTTGCTATAGTAACATAAAAGAGGAGTATGGATAATTTATATAAATTTCCATTTTTGGAGAGGGATTCTCAAGAACACACACACACACCTTCCATTAACACTCAACCATGAAGTGGAGAGAGAGAGAGAGAGAGAGAGAGAGAGAGAGAGAGAGATTAGATTAGATTACTTTATTCAATTAGATGACAAAATTCGGCTTAGATTATACATTGTAATATAAATGAGTAAAACAAAATTATCCTATAAATTTCACAAAATAGAGACTTCTAGTAAAAATACGAAAAACGGTGATGTAATGAATGCAAAATTTATACAGATTTTAAATAGGAGGTTCTGCAAAATGAATAAGGAGTGTAAGTTATCTAAGTGAAAAGGCGAAGTTCAGACATATATATGTCCATTCTTGGGAAAGGATAATAAGGTTATCCTTTCCATTAACACTTGGCCTTAGAGAGTGAGAGAGAGAGAGAGAGAGAGAGAGAGAGATTAGATTTCTTTATTCATATAGACAATAACAATACATAAACGCTTCAATTCTAGATTGCTCAAATATAGTACGTAATAACATAAAGGAGTAAGTGTACTTCTATTATACAGAAATGAATATACGGTAGCTATTACTTCTATTATAAACGTCACGAGCTGAGAACATAGTAACATTATTCATCAAACACGGATACACCTGAACGCGAAATTATAGAAATTTTATTAAAATATATTTAATTGGCAATCTTTTAAATTACGATTGAATAATTGTCTAGATGAAAAGGCGAAGTTTGGACTTAAAGATGTCCATTCTTGGGAAAGGACAACAAAGATGTCATTTCCATTAACACTTGGCTTTAAAGGGAGAGAGAGAAATAAAAAAAAGTAGTAACATCCTTTCAGGATTTAATAATGTCGCACATTGGTGTGTCCCGGGATTTAGGCCTCTAGTAGAGTTATAATAGAAAATTGCAATTTCTTCTATTAGGACGTATTTTATGGCCCGGGTAGTTGGGTTTTGATCAGATAGTGTCTACTGGCCTGGCCAGGCGGGTGGCGTGGGTTGTGGGTGGAAGGGAATATTGTGAGTGTCAAGTTGGCTGGCCTGGTTTGGCTAGGCTATGCCAGTTGCGCGCGCCGTCAGACCTGAGTCAGAGTCAGTCTCTCGCCGAACAGTGATTGAGCTGGTGCACACAAGTTCTGCCGGCACTTCCTTTGTCTGCCTCACATTCTCTATTGATCCAACCTTTCTTCGTAAACTTAACTTCTTACCTTCGCTCAATCATTTCTCCACCAACGTCGAACAACATTTTCAACTTCCGAACAGCAATCTCACGCGAAACCAACGCTCCGCTCCGAATATCCGAGTAGAAATTTGATTTCAACTTACTAAGTCGTTTTTCCAACTTCAATTTTTGCGGCGGAAAATCTCAAACGTCTGTGTTTTACAGGTCTGCTTCAGCACTGCCAAATAAAGCAACGTTGGTGAGTAAAATTATTCAAACTCCACTTTTTCTCGAGTAAGTTTTTTTTGTGGCACAAGCGAATAAAAAATGAATTAGGCTATACTGTCGAACGTAAATTGTGTAGTTTGTAATTTTTTGATGAATAATGTCAAATGATAAATGGAATTTTGAAATATTTGTCTCTTAACTCTCACAATTCTCACTGAAATACTTCAACAAGAGTTGTTGATTTTCCATCGGCATTTTATTGATCTGTGCTAACATGACATACGGTAGTAAGACCGTATAGCACTTGTTATATCCATCCGATCAATATGGAAGATGATTTTACTGAAGTTTTCAAACATTCCTTGATTACTAATTTTGAACTATACCTCTATGAATTCTATTAAAGGTACAGAAATTGTTAGCTTTTTAAGTTTTAGTTAATTTGCTGTAACAGAGTTTTGAAAATTCCGGATTCAATAGCCGGAAGGAAATATTCTCTCACAACTCACATAATAGTTCATGTCTCCTCTACTCCTCACTATAATAATCTCAGACTTATTTTGAAATATCAGCAGTAGAAAAATCATATCTTTCCTCATATCATTTTATCAAGAGGTGAAAAAAATTTTATCAAATGGCTTCCACTTTCAGAGGGAAATGTAGTAGAATTAATAGTAATCACATAGGTATTTAGGCTAGCTATTTTTGTAATTTGAAGCAAAATAAAAAGTTATATAATTGTTAGTGTTGAATCATTACATAAGTTACCAAATCTTAGGATGCCTGCCTGGTTCAACTTTCTTATGATTCTGCTTCAATTTGCTTGGCCACAATTTAGTTCCAAAGAATCTCGAAAGAAGAGATTCACTTGATCACTATTTATAAGTTTAATATTGAAGTGGTTAACAATTGAAATATTGAATTAAAATACGTACTCTAACGTTTAAAAAAATCACAATGGAGCTGGGATATGAAATTTTCTATTTCCATAGCTAGTTATAGGTATTTTACAACATTTTCATGTTACAACACTAACATGAAAATATTTTCCTGGTTGGTTAAATGGCTAGTTTCCACCAGATTGTTGAATTATTCTAGTAAGTTATAATCTCCGACAAGGAAAAGACTTTTATGAGATAGACTATAAGCCTGAATAAGATTTACAAAAAATTAGCTTTCTTTACAAGATTTTCCTGATAAACTAAAGAGCTTACTTACAAGAAAACTGTTTTCCAGCAATTAGTTCTTCTATAAGCTCCAGAAGCTTCTATTAGTTCTTAAATTTTGAGCTCAATAAAGTTTCTCATAAAAATTTTTTTGAAGATAGTAAATATGCTCTTGCACGAATGAAGGAGAGATTTGAGATTCAACTAAAAAAATCAAAGCTATTCCTCAACTATGAATGCACCGGATAGCGATTCAAAATATAACGACAATACTGTAATTTTTATCAGATAATAATTTATGCGGAAAAAGTTCATAATCTATCAATTTAGATCCGGTAGTTACGAGAGCTGAATCACTTTTTTCTCCACGTCATAATATTGAAACTAAGATCAAGATTGTTCAGTGTTCAACTTTCAGAGTAAATTATTATATCAAGCTACTGTTTCAGCATCTTAGCAACTGATATCGTCAGACGATAATTCATGACCATGAATTTATCAAAGTAGAATCAATCAATCTTTTATGTTAAATGTTTAGTAGATTACAGTCAATCAATATTCAGTTTGCAGTCGAAAAAATGTCATACTGAATATGCTATATCAATTTATACGGTACTGACGTTTTTCCCTTGATAAAATACTGTGACTTCTTTTCTATCATCATTTTTTCTTTAATCCTTCCAAAGAATCGTGAACATTTAAACTTTCTTATTCACTCTGGCATTCTATAGATTAGTCGAAGCCACCCCAAACAGCTTGTAACCTAGTTATGCCTGATGTATACTGTATTTGGGTGGGGCTCAGTAAGTGTAGTAGTAGGTGCGACCATAAAATAAGTTTTTATTCGAGTTGTTTTTTATTGGATTGCTAACTGCGAGCTAAAACATGGAGTAGAAAAGTTCTTGAACTTACCGTCAGGGAACGGAATTTAATGCTCTCGTCCCTCTTTCCACAAAAGCTGACTGTTCTCTGATTTATGTATTAGAAATAGAGAGTGTGAAGAATTTTAATTCAGAAAAGCACTTGGTTACTATTCTTTTGCACGTTTTTCCAGGTGAGGTTTTATGTCTTATCTAATCTAAGTTATCTTATCTTTTGTTTTTCATGACCTCTTGTCGACCATTAGCACAGAGGAGCTAGGATTTAACTCCTCTGTGCCAATAGTTTCCGAATCTCACTTTGTTCAGCACTTTATCAGTTCTCGAATGATATCTTATTCTATTCATAAGAACGACAATTTCATTACTGAACTTATCATGAAATATGAGAGCCCACTTTTCGTAAGAATATTAATAAGGAACAAGAAAATAATCAGTTCCTGCTAAACTGAGTACTCCTACTTTGCAATATGATTAAATGCCAAAAATATTTATGCACAGAATCAGTATATGAACTCGAATACAGTATAATCCTAGAAAATTCTTACTTGAAGAATGACAATAATTATATATTTATATATTTATTTAATATTCATTTATGTAATTATAAATGTATTCTGCACTAGAATTTGGATTATTTCGTTCGATTAGGGGTATATTGCAATCCTCTCCAATAGCTATTTTTTGGTTGTTTCAATTCATTGAATATACATGGATATTGGAATACAATGATCTATTCACTTGATTAAACTCTAATATAAACTATAGATTTTATAAATATTATAGGTCTACCATGACTAACCCTAACCCTCTTCAAGAAATCATTTTCAAGGTACCCTCACCCAGACACAAAATTTAATTGAAAAATTATTCTATATTGAATTGTAATATATTTCTCTGTTTTGATTTGATCGAATTGAATATATCGTTGTTCCATGAACATTTGGCTAAATAAGAAGAACTCAGTACCCAAATATTGATTTTCATCTACTGTTCTGCTCACGTTCTGTTTGGGAAAGCTCACCAGTACGTGTGTATTTCAAATTAACCTCAGCAATAAATTCCATATTGGCATTTTATTGTGAAGCACCAGACACCGGACTATGAGTTTATTACTTCATTATCCTCTTTGTGAAATTAGTATGTTATTCGAAGAGGGCTGAATTGAAGTAGTAGGCCTAGCAGTGGCAGTATTGCATCCATTTGCTGGTCAACCTCTTAGTTAGCTGAACCAGAATTTCAAGGATTAATTCCAGAGGAGTTTGTAATCCTTGTTTTGTGGCTTGGATCCTAAGTAATCGGTTTGCTGCTACCCTGCTAGGGACGTAATGGAATAATTTGAATTCTGTGGACTTGAGCCATTCAATTTCAGCGCCACTGATGTCTGAGTCCCTGCTCATCTTATTTTGTGTTGTCGGATTATGCCAATAGGCTGCACTACAAGATCTTTTCCGAGGATTTCAAAATTAATTAATCTTTCCGCCGTTACATTGTTTGTATTCGCTTCATCCATGACCTAAGTGATAGCATCAAATATTATATTTTAGTGTATGCCTCTGTTCAAATTATTGTAAAATTAATAAGCGGTTCAGATTAATAAGTAAACAGCTAAGTATTAGCTCATGGGTGGATAATATATATTGATAGGCTACTTTGTTTTATAAAAAGTGAATTTTATCACTCAACCAATAATTTATAGCTCTGAGTTTGATAGTTTTGAAGTCCACTACATCTATATCCTATGATTGCAGTAGTATAGTCCGGCCAAGCAAAGAAGAGCCTCTGGCAAGATTGGATAATCACTCCAGCTCGGTCAATATTGGTTCAAAAATTATTGATTTGGTCTCAATTGCAGGAAACATTCTGATCTACAATTTGAGACCAAATCAATAATTTTTGAACCAATATTGACCGAGCAGGAGTCATTTTCCCATCTTGCCAGAGGCTCTTCTTTGCTTGGTCAGACTATACTCATGTACGAGAATAATTTTGAATTTTTCCCACCCCAATTCAATCTCGTTACTTAATGAATCGTTTGATGAAATACTTTATCTTGAATTCAATATTTAAATTCATTCCGATAACGTGCGAATGTTATCATTCATATTATAATCGTAGGTATAATATATCGATTGAATAAATGCTACTTAGATTGGGTATTACGATCTCAGAAGATTAGTTCACACACCGTGAATGAGTATATTCAGATGAAACATCCTGCATGATCAGAATAATAATGAAGTGTCTACAGTAGTTGATGTAGGTGCTACTACAGGTTGGTTGTAATGGTTAGGTAGAAGCTGTGGTTACCATAAAAGGTAGAATGAATGAATCATAGTGATTGTACATACAAATGAGCCTACAATAATTGAGTCAGTAGGACATGGGGAATAATTGAGTGAGTATAAGGAGTGACTGACCATCGTTGAGTAAGTTATCTAAGGACACATCTTTGAGATTGGAATATTCATCAAGTACGTATATAGTTGGAAGAACAAAGCAGCAGCTGTAATGAGGTGGTAGTGGCTGAGAAAGGTCTGCATGAGTGGGTGTGGGTGAGGAGAGGGTGGGGTGAATTGAGGAAACGCTTGTACCAAGTGAATCGGTTATTTAATTTGCATTCTAGAGGGCGGAGCAAAGCAAAATGCATGCAAGCTTACTAACAAGGCCATCTGTGAAGTGGTTATTGGCCACTGCCAAATGGAACTGTATTGCACAGAGGAACTGAACTGATGATGGAGATCTTTGCAGAGGACGGATGACAGGGTATAGCTACTCTCCTTCCTCCCGCACTCCCTTTGCTGGCACTTGAACAAACAGCATTCACAGCTTTGGTACTCTGGCCGGTTGTTGATACAGCTAAGCACCAGTATGTGGGTGGGATTCGGATTGGGATAGGCATCGCATAGCCAGCAGTCGACAGCGTTGCCCAATTTCCGGTAACACTTCCACCATCCACCTCTGTGGCCAGGACTAGGGCTTTCTGTTTGCGCTCAGGACTTTTCAAGGGCCGGTCGCCTCAAGGCCACTTCATCAAGCCCGGAAGCGCATATTTCATTTCGCAATTGCTTTTGTAGCAGCGCACAGGTCATCAAACCCGATACTGCACCAAATTGCCACTCTGCTGTTGCACTCTAGCTAAAGGCCTCCTCTCAACTTACTGATTGAACTTTGTGCCTCCTGTACCCAAGTAGTGTACAAACAGTATTTGAATGGATTACTGAAGTCAGTATAGTTGTCACCCATAGGCCTGAGTCAGTACCTTTCTTTATCAACTAAGTTATAACTGAAATCAACTTTCTTACAAATTATTATACAACTAAAGATAAAATTCAGTGCAACCAAAGTTTTTATTGAAAAATTTTAGCTTCAAAAGTAACCAAGTTCTAAATAAAAACTGTCTATCCATACAGTTTGAAGTGATGCATTAAATCTACCAGGAACTTAGCTGTCTCTCAAATGAATATTATTTTAATATGTGTTTTATAATTATATTCTTGGGTCTTGACATAATACTGTAGAAGCCCATCAAAAAAAATTATGTAGCGCCTCTATGGATTTTTAACACCTCCATCTTTATGATCTCAGGGCCCACTATTATCTTTATTACAACCATCATAAATATTCAGTTTCCGCTTCTCTTACATAATTTATGAATTTCGAAGGTTTGAACATTCTACGGAGAGCAGCGAGCAGCTCTCAATCTGTTACCCAGTTTGAAGATGTTGACTATTCTGAATATATTTGGAACTTTGTTCTCGCCTTCGCTAGGAAGTCGGACAACTTTTCTCAGCACAACAAACAAAGAGCCAGCGGCCCAACCGCGCTCAATAAACTCAACCAACTTCCGTTCAGTACAAGTCAAACCTGGATGCTCGCTCCACTCCACTGCTGGGCTTTGTTATGTTGGTTTCCTAGAGTCTAGCTTTCATTTGTTCGGTCAATTGCATGATTTAACCAGTTCGGTGAGCTGCTCCTTCCTCTCAATCCCATTTATCTCGTGAGTTATTACAAAATTATTTAATAACTTAACTTATTAAATAATCAATTAAAATTAATTAACCAATTAATTACTAAATAATAGAATTCTCGATGATTATTTCATTCCCAATAACTGATTGATATCAATTATTAGTGTATTTAAAACCAATCGATATCAATTATTGGTGAATTCAAAACCAATCAATTAGTGTAATTCTAAATAATTAGTTTTGTCTAAAACAGCGTACAGAGCTCTTGAAGAGTTGAAATGCAGGTGAGAGCGGTCAACAAATGTATAAAACCATTATATAAAATGGAGGTGAAGGAGGTGATGAGAAGGAATAATTGGATACAGAGCAACGAATGAAAAGTTGGAAAGGAAATAGTAGCCTAGCAGTAAAAAATGCGAGAAGAAGAAGTGAAGGAGAAGAAAACACTAGTAATTTTTGTGAAAATGGTGTAGGCCTTACAGGGAATCGACGAGCGCGCGCATCATTAAGAAAATGGTGCAAGTTGAGGCGGAAATAGAACAAGAAGTAGAAAGAAAGATAAACGAGCTCAGAGAATCGCCGTGCCTTGCGACAGAATTTGACCGCTGCGCTGCAGCCCTTTCTTGCTGCTGGGTTTCTTGACGCGTATCAATTGCCTGCTGCAAATGCTGCGGCGGCGGCAGTCGGAATGGATAAAGAGGTGGCAAATGAGAGAGCCGTGTGCGGGAAAAAGAAGAGGAGCGCGACTGATGAGAGTGGAAATTTCGTGAACCGTATCTGACCCGATCTTTGTGCCTGTCTTTTTCTCCACTTGTCGCCGGCCCTTCTTTCTCCTCTCTTTTTCTCGTAATTTACCAACGTGGGAGGACAATTTCTCTCCTTCCGACAAGGACCGATGGCTTCTACGGCGACTCGGAAGCACAAGGACATTAGAGAGGTCTTACGTTGAACGGATAAGGAAGAAGTCGTAATGAAGGATGAACATGGAAAATGAAAGACGACGAGAAGTAGACGACAGTCGTTACTACCATCGAAATTATTATACACGTTCTCTCAATGTTTTCGTCTCTTTCTTCCTGTTCGTAAGCTGCAATTTTCCATCTCTTAGTTCGCCTGATGTGACGACGCTCTTCCCTCCAATATGTTGATGACGATGATGATTTTTGATGACGCCCTGACTTGGAAGGGTGTTGAATAAACTGCTTTGATTGCTCAGTGAGTATGTGTGGGAGTGAAAAAAATAAGAAAGACATCGAATGAAGGTGAAAGAGGCAGTATGAGAATGAAGTGCGTAAGAAGACGAGAGCGCCGCGCTGTCCTACGTACGCCTACGTGGCTACTGCACCGGAAAATCGAAAATCTCGAAAGCTTCCAGATTTTTGCAAGACGTAAAAGCTACCTTATTTCAAATTACAGAGCAGTCTACCCAGTTGTATACACTTATCTGACAGCCTGCTCCCAGGCAAATAATCCAATTTCCGTTTCAGTGCTATGAATACGGCTGTGATTAGGATGATCTCATTCAACTGTGTTTATGGAGAAAATCGTGGGCCTATTTTAAGTTTATGCTCTTTTCCTCTATAGTAGTGCATAATTCACTGTTGACTGATTGTATATCATTAATACCTTTGAGATTAGAAATTGCACCATAGGAAATTGATCGTCATTACCACCATCATTGTTCAATTTTTCAAAGCTCATTATTTATTTATTGTCCTATTAATTTTATCAAGGGGTTTTTAATCTATTAGATTCGACCAAAGCATAATTTTCCGCAAAAACAGACAAAAGGTTCTCTCGCTAATAGTGTAGTACTATCTGAAATGCGACTACGACTACCTAGACCGGATCCGTAACGAGTGGCAACCAATCTTTTGAAACTAAAAAAATCTGTCAATTTTTCAGGAAAATATTATCAATTATATGGGTTTTATTCAGTTTATTAATATTTCTATTGTATTTTCTGGACATAATGATAATAATATTCGTGTAACCTGGCTGGCTCAGGTCTGGTGTCAGAGTTTTCAGGTCGCTCCTGATCAATTTCAGTGCCTCTGACATTTTTGAACAATTGCCATTTAGTGACTTAACAGTGCTTAATCGTTTCGTTTATTCCAGGATCATTTTGTCTTTTGAGGAGGAGGACATTGCTGGAACCATACCTGTTCCACAACACATGAAAATGGGACACGCTGCACCATCAATTGCTGCAAGAGCACCTCCAACTTACCATTGCAAGGTAGATGAACTATTGTTTCTATTGATATAGATTTATGACTAGGATATTTGTTGCAGCTGAATGCTTCTATTGAATGATACTATCAACCTTTTGGATTGAGGTAGTTATGTTTTTAACTGAATTAACGAGTATATACCAATCTATTCTTTATTTATTCTATTACATTTATAGTGAATAACATGATGATATTGATAGGAGAAAAAATAACAAATTCATCAACCCCGTATTTCTTATCAGTCAAATTCAAATAAGAAGTCACATATACTCTAAAACACATTAATGTCTAAAAATAATATTTAAGCTTTTCAGCCCATCACCAATATTACTAGATCAATAGTATAATACCCTAATAAATATAAAAAGATTTCAATTTTATGATATGGGAAAAGAGTTTGAAAAGTGCACTTCTAAATTTAATAAACCTTGATTTTATGATGATCATATATGTGGTGTTATTCTAGAGTTTAATTGGAATCAGCAAATCTTCTGAAAATATTGTTTCTTTTTGTTGAGAGTATATTTTCAAATTACAACATCGTAGTTGTTCTACCAGATGGGTAAATATGAAAGTTGAACTGTGAATTTTCCATTTGACTACAGTCAAATCCATTCCAAATTATTATGAAAACTATGTGAATGAGGGTTGAAAAAGCTGAAGGTCATTGAAACTAAATTTCAGAACATTTTATTTAATCTTGTTGTTTTCCCCTCCCTTTTTTCTTCCTATACGTTATTTTTTCATTAAAGGATCAGGTTTGGTTGTAATAAACCTCCGTTCAAAAATATGTCTTCTTTTACCCATGACTATATAAATGGCAATAATTCGGTAAAAATCCTATTTATGATGCATGTATATCCTGTGAGAGAAATACATTATAACATGGTTTAAATACTGAATATAGTGTTGCTGTGATGCTTCTAACAATCAGTTGAAGTAGGCGTATGGAGGACTAACAATATTCTTTGATGGCTCTATTCAATTTGAAAAGTAACTGCCGGGTTGGGTGGAGTAGACGAGCAGAAGAGAGAATAACGCAAACACACGTTGAGTGTTTTCAATTTGGTGGCCGTAAATAATGGTCTAATAATTCATGTGTAGGTAGCAGCGGATGTCTTTGGAAATAGTGTCTCATGAGCGATGGAGTAATTCATAACGGCATCGCTTTCCTACGATTGGATGGTTCGTGACGCAGCAAGGCTTCGTGAGGCAGACGTGTTCAATGATTCTTACACGGCTCTTGCTTCCACTGAATGAGGATGAGGGCGAAATTGAAGAAGAGCAAAATAATGGCCTCCGACTTTCTGCTTGCTCCAGCCCGCGAGTCCCCTCGGTCCCTAGACAAGGCGATATGCAGCGACAAAGAACCCTTCCCCTTGTTCACTCAGGAACTGTCTACTTTTTTATATTCACATTTCTCAGCCCGGCCGAACCACCTCCCCGTCCTCACCACCCCATCACACTGACTCCCCTGCAAAGAAGAGCCTCCCTTCCCTTCTTATACTTCATCATTTTCTTCTCTACGAACTTCATCGAATAAAATTACCATTACAAATGGAATAATGGCTTCCCAACTTGTTGACATTCTATTATTTGTTGAAATTCAATAAGCGCTGCTCTTTTGTTCGATAAAAGTACGCCATTCGAATGTGATCGATTCTCATCAGACAATTTTCACAAAGATGGTGACTTATTCAAGAAACTAATAAAATTTACGCTATGTGCAATATGATTCATTGGAAGCTTTGAATTATATTATCGAAATTATACAAGAAATCATTAAAGCTTTCTTGGTCTTTTCACATCTTCTTGCAATCAACGACGTTCAAAGTTCATCAACGATGAAATTTTTAGAATTAAATTTAATTATTTATTACTCTATAAATAGAAATCGAAAAGAAAAGCAGTCGTTCGTCTGGAATTTTTAAATTTTGATTCAATAATAAATCTAATTTTCAAATAATATAGATCCCTCTGCAAAACAATGACCTAAATAATTTTCCTCCTTCTACAGTCTCTTTCAGGCTTCAACATTTTTTTTCTTAGTCCACTTCATTTTATTCTCATTTCCTATTGGCTATTGCTTCCCAATGACTTGTTCACAAAGCCTGATTGCTTGCTAACAGAACTTCCCTCATAACTCCTACTTCGACCAACTTTATCTTTAAAATTATATTTTACCATTATTTAGGTAAGTGAAAACAAAGTTTGTCAGATCCACAAAGTTAAGTTTCAATGCTCAGGGCATCATAAACTCAAGTATGGTATTTTAAATAAACTTTGTAGATCTGACAACCTTTGTTTTCACTTACCTAAATAATGGATGAGTTCCACAACATCTCTGATGAAATAAAATTTGTTGTTTGAATATTGATGTAGTGGAATTTTTCCATAATGAAAGAACTAAGAAGTTGTTAGTAATATTAGTAATAAAGTAATTAGTAATGTAATGTAATTAGTAATGTAAAGTAATTAGTTATTAATAATGGCATTAGTAATGTTAGTAATATATTAGTAATAAAGTGGATTTAGATAACTTCTTAGTTCTTTCATCTCTGATAAAAGTGTAAATTATATTTTACCATTCTTATTTTTGCTTATCATTCTTGTCTTCTTGTATGAAACTAGTTATTGTTTTTATTATTAAAAGTTTTGAACTCTGGTGATTTATCTCGGAATACTTGATTATTTTGAAGACTCAACAGGTGAGTTTTTGAGAGGTTTTAACTCACAAGCCCGTGATTCGTTTTCGCCATAAACTCTGAGAATTCACGGGCGTTCTGCAGTAGAGATCAGACTTTGAAAAAAAGGCGTCGAACCAGGAGGCTTCACTCTGCTTTTCAATATTCTCTGATTACGCCAATTACCTTCAGCATTTGAAGGTCCACGTTTATCCGAGCAAAGCCGAGCTATGACGAGTGGTGGGGTGGGGTGTTCTGTGGTGATTGGGGGAGGTTCAACCTTCTTGGTATAACCGGGCGGGTATTCGAAGAAGATTTCTTCTTGAGGAAAATGCTGAAGATTAATAACTAATCTAGAGGCGGGCTTCGGTCGCTTGAAAAGAAGAGCCCTAAAACCTTCTTTCTGTACCCTGCTTTTCAGCAGCGACAAATGCAGAGGGATTTTCTTTCATTATTTTTCACTTTTCAAAAAAATCACCCCATTTTCTTTCATTCTGTTTCCGACGGCTAAAGAAAACTCGCTCATCTTGTAAGACGTGCTTTTTTCGTCTTCATCGTGCTGCATACCTCCAACCACCCTTGCCCGCCCCACCTGATCAGCCTTCTGTAGAACAGAATCGACGTTGTCGAATGCCAAATCTTGTTAGACCTCCCTTCATCCCCAATGATTAATTAGTTATTGAGTTCCATCCTCTCTATTTTTAATTGATTACCTTCCTCTACCTTTATAGGGGTCGATTTGATTACGTGAGAAATCCTTTTATTGTTGCAATCCAGGTCCTGTTCATGTGCGCAGTGTTTTTTACGAAATGTTTATTGCTTTGAATTAATTACAAGCGGGAAAAGGCTGAGAATAAATTGAGAGTGGATCTGACAGTTCTTGTCAGTGACCCATTCACTGAACGAATCGCAATTATTGTTGAGTGATGCTATGGAATGGGCGAGATAATCCCAAAATTGCAGCACAGGCTGGATAATAACTATCTTGCTGAACATTTTTAGCTGGTTTCAGGCGTCTAGACTGGGAATGGATCATTCACATTTAATTTACCAGATTTAAAACCCTCGAACACTCATCCAAAAAAAACCTTGATGGCTGAATTTATTTTCATAGGTACATTAGTAAAAATAAATAGAGAGGAAATTTATTGTCATTTATTAAAGTACAGTATCAATACAGGTGACAGGTAAAAAATATCACTATTGCAATAATTATAGGTCTCTATAATTATTTCAGATATGAAATCAAGATAATTTCATTTTATAAGTGCTGAAATCATAAAAAATTTCATGGCTGTCCATCTCGTAAAATGGTGGCGAAAAACGGAATATCAAATTTAACTATTTAATTAATTCACACGAAATACGAATACTGTTTTGTCTACATAACAGCAGAGAAACGCGCCAGCTAAGCGTCGTTATAGCTTATTTCATTAAGTATTCTACACATGTACAGTTTAATTAAGAGATAGAGTCTACTCAGAACGAGTGGAATGATATAGTTGGGAGAGATTGTTGAATAAGTTTGATTAAGAGAATCTGCACTATAAAGAGGAAGATGTAATGGTTAAGAGAAGTAGTGGATTAATTTTCATTGAGCCCTGTAAAAAGGGATCTGTTATAGTTTAGTATGATGAATTGATGATTGAGTAAATTTGGGAGAGTCTACAATGTAACAAGGGAAATGTTATTATAGTCGAGAGAGATAGTGATGAAAAGAAGAAGAAGGAGAATCTAGAAATTAGTGTCAAATACATCAATTAAGATGATGACTTTCTGGTGGACTGGGAAAAGACTTTTTTGAGGGAAAGAGAGAGGGTGGATACGATCGATTTAGTGATAACGATATTATGGGACCTGCATGTGTCGTTGGTCGCGAACGATGACTGGAATGTTCCTAATTATGCAAATTACAAACGGTCAGGAGATCACTCTGTTGGCCAGCCGTATAGGCATGGCAGGCCCATATTTCACACAGTTACATTTATAACATTCGAACTACCCGGTTTCATTCTTCGTCGGACATTCACAAATTCCACACTATTAATCCATGTCACCTTCAACAAAATGTTTCTGTGTTCTATGCAGCGGCCACATTGAGGTTTACTCATGGGAAAGAATTGGAGACACGCCGACCATTTCCGAGTATGCTGTTGAAGTACAGTACAGTGTGTTGTAATGGTAATCAGCTGATTGAGGTGTTGAAGGTGGTTCTGGAATGAATACTCGGAAGTGGAATGAGGAGACATAGAAGCACATCGGTAAACAGAAAAGACGATAGGTAAAAATAGATGAAAATAGAGAAGTTATATGAAGTAAAAGAAAGAGGGGTAAAGAGAGGTAGTATGAAGATGGAATAGAAAAGGTGAATAAGGTCAAAAAGAAGTTGGAGAGAACGACAATGAATTAATACCGTAAAATGTAAAGAAGTAAAATTACAATTAATTTCGACTGTTGATAAGTTTTTTACTTATTCTTTGCTTTTCATCACTGGATTTTTTTAGATGTTATGAAGGATGTTATGAAAGAAGATGAAAATTTGAATAAGAACTATAAAAAGATTTAATAAATTTGTTAAAGATTTTTTATTAATTTTTAATAACAGATTTAGAAGAGAGGTTGTAAATGGTGTTCGAAAAAATTAATGGTCCAGAAAGAGTAAATAAGAGGAATAAAGAAATGGGATGCGAAGAAGAGAATGTGAAAAGGTCAAACAAAAGAATAAATGTTGACAAAAATGAGAGGAAATGAATATAGCGAAATGGATGACAGCCAGAGAGAGAGAAGAGTTCAGTACGAACAAAACTGATGAATTGAAAGGAAATAAGAGTGACTTGGAAGAAATACAATGAATTCAATAAGCGAGAAAAATGAGTAGGATGAGAAAATTGAGAAATGGATCGAATACGTGTGGAACAAAAATGAGGATGAAGAGAGGGAAAGAATTTGGAGAACTGTAAGAAAATTTTAACGCAAAAATGGTAAAGTTGAGAGTAGTTGGAAGAGTCTCTCTCACGCATCTCATTCTCTCATACCATTCTGTCATCGTTCGTGCTCTTAAAAATATTAACACAAGAATGGGTTCGGTAACACTGTTAACTTCTACCTTCCTCTCCTCTCATTCCGGAAAAAAATGCCGGCTTGAATTTCAAAGACATGGAATGAATAATTTGCTGGCTGAACGTTTTCGACAGCAGTAATGTAGGCTGCTGCCTACCTACGAATATTTTCAACTTGGGAGAATCCTATATAGTTCCTTATGTATTGTTTAGCTAGTGAATAAAAAAAAAATTGTAATGTATATTTTCTACAATATAATAATTATTAACGTTCACACTTGAATTGTTTCTGATAGAAACATAGGAGATATCAAGCATAATAATAATCAAAGACTAAAACTTGGGACAATAGTGAACAAAGATCCTAATTGGTCAATTCGACCTTTCAAACTTTAAAATCAACTAACAATTTACAGATATAATTATTGTAAATCTGCACAATACCTTGAAGTGGAATCTTTGTCAACTAACAAATAGAAAAATAATGTCTGGTGGATTTGCAAATTTGCACTACAGCTTTCTTTGTGGTTTGATATTTTGGTCAAGTTCTAGTACAAAACAGTTACAGGCTAAATGCGTTGCAACCTGGAGCTACATGAATTCGTGCAAGTCTGTTATGTCTGAGGTTGTTGGGAATAGATAGAAGGAGAACAACAGTTACACCTACACCAGTAGATCCCGGTCATAACCTCTCCCCAGTACCCCCCGATATCCGCCCCCCCAACTCCCTCCATTTTACTCTACCTACTGCATCTGAAACCAGTTCTATTCCAACGTCAGGTCGTTAACGTGCAGCCTTTGTTTCCATCTAATTTTTCCCACCGGCATGAATCTATTAACCCAATTCTAACAAAGAATCTTCCGGATCGCTGTTATCGTGAATATTTGTGGTCTATGTTGACTTGTATAATTCAAGCTTTTAAAGTTTTAATCAATAGTTTAAATTTTTTATTAAAAGTTCTAATGAAATTGGAACGCCACAGAAAATCTGTACAAGCTTTTGAAGATTTCAATGCAGGAAACTATTAAAATTAATATTCGAATTTTAGAAATATTGAGAAATAAAATATCAGTGCTTGTTAATGAACGAATAAGGTAGAAATAAGCTACTATACTTGGTTATGTTATAGTAATAAGGGAGTTGAAGTCACGTATTGGAAATTAGCAAAAGCTTAGCAAAAGGATTGGGAAAATTAAAAAAAAAACACCAATCATGTCAAATGATTTGAATAGTATCAATGCTACCAGAGTAATGTTCTTCGAGAAAATAATTATCCAATAACTATGCCATTATTCATAAATTCTATGTAGCCTAACAATATAGTAATAGTGTTAACAATGTTATGCTTTTGATTTTTTTATTTCGTTACTATTATAATAGATTATCACAGTGTTGAAATTAGTATAATTCAGTACAGTGTTTGTTGATGATGCATCCGCTGTATAACGAAAATTTATGGTGGTAATACATCTCACTAGTTAGCAATATAGTTGGCTCAAAGATCTAGTTAGGGGTGAGTTCTAAAGCAAAGTTAGTGAGGTTAGCAGTGGTTGGCTGGCCTAAGTCTTCTTCTGTATGCCTGAGCTGAGCTGAGGTCAACTTAGACGCAAGGTGAGATGTGTTTGTGCCAGGACAGAGACAGAGTGATAAAGGAGAGAAATTTTTATAAGGAATAATGGCGTCATTAGGGGCTGAGGGTGATATATCCGCCTCCAGGCGGCTATGCCTCACTCTTCGCTAACAAACTGTTGCTCGTCACCCGGTCTCTTCTCTTATTTGTCCTTCTCTTTTTCTTCCACTCGCTTTCTGCTCTTCTTCCTATTCTCTTTCTCTTCTCTCCGGATGTGGTATGTCATTTGCATCCAGACCGTCACCCGTCTTCCTACTCTTCCCTACCTCATCCAACTACACCTTCTTCTCTTTCTTCCCCTCTCCACTCCATCACTTGCTCTTTCTTCTCCTCCTATCCCTGATGCCATGAAACCTTAGGGCCCTGTCACACTACGCCACTTCAGACGCGCGGCGGATCATGTTACATTTTTTTACCTCGCGTTTCGACGCGTTTTGATGCGCGTTTTTTTGTGGCGCCACGAAGGGGGGATATAACCTTGGATTCTACAGTGTATTGGTTCGCGCACGCTGAGAAGAGACTCCGGCTCAATGCACCACTATTGTAGCGGCGTATCTTCTCAACATGCGCAAACTATACATGAGCAATTTATATTTCAGAACTATTCTGAATAATATTCAGTTGTAAGATGGATGTTGAGGAGACATACTGCATTTACTGAGGAGATACTGCATTTCAGTCACAGGAGTTAACTGGATGCTTTGAACAAACAAATAAACAAAACAAATTATTCAACTATAGGCTTCTATATAATAGTCAGTCCAAGCAAAGAAGACTCTGGAAAGATGGGAAAATGACTCCAGCTTGGTCAATATTTGTTCAAGAATAATGAACTTTAAAACTTAGGGCTGTTTAAAATAATTGAAAAATAAATAAAAATCAAACACCTTTTTTTGATAACTTTAAAATTATAAAAAAACACATACATGTTTTGGGACATAAGCCCATTCTCAATGTGGATAAAAAATAGTATCCACATTGAGAATGGGCTTATGTCCCGAAACATGTATGTGTTTTTTATAATTTTAAAGTTTTCAAAAAAGGGTGTTTGATTTTTATTCATTTTTCAATTTGTTCAAGAATTATAAACTTGGTCTTAATAGTAGATCAAATTACACAATTGAGATCAAATTGATAATTTTTGAACCAAAATTGGCCGAGGTAGAGTCATTTTCCTATCTTGCCAGAGGGTCTTCTTTGCTTGGACAGACTATACCTACTATTAAAGTTTTCAATTAATGAAGATCTCAGTACCCTTTTAAAATAATATTCATTGAATAATAAATTTATAAAAATAGTAATAAATATTATTTCAAAAGGGTACTGAGATCTTCATTAATTGAAAACTTTGATAAGCTACAGTCAGTGGCGCCGACTTCATCAAAATATTGGGGGGCAAACTGAAGATTAATGAATCGGGGGGGGGGGGGGTTGCCATCCAAGGATGGGGAAGGGGTTGTGAGAATACACAAAAATACACAAGCAGTGAGACTGCATCTTTGCATGTGATTTCGTGCTGAATTCTGTAATGTAGAGATAATCTGATCCATTCAACTACTTTGAATTCCCTATAATTATTATTACCCTATCATTAATTTAATTCAAATTGGCCATTATAATCGTGATTCTTGGAAGTAAATGAATCAAGTTTCTCCTCCAATTTTGAACACAAAAAAAATATTTAGAAATAAAAATTAATATAGGTAATAGTTAAGGTACTGAATTTATTCTGATATGTAGGTTGAAGGAAAATTTTCATCCAACTTACACATAATATACATCTAGTTCGTTTTTAATTAGAGTTTTTACAATTTCCACTCACAACGTTAATAAACGGTTATAAAAAAAATCGCACGAAATACATGAAACACGAATAGATGTGCCATGTGCTAACCACCACTCTCACTAGTGGAAATGAAAACTGAGTAATTCTGGCTATGAATGTTAGTTCCATTATTGTGTAGTTTGTTATGTTTATCTAGATTTTGTATTTATATAGACTGTATTATATTTTCAAAGAAGAAGAGTGGGAGACTTTTACATTAAAAAATTAATTAAGAATGAAGTTCTTGTAAAATGTTGCAATACGACTCATATGCGGCTATAACAATCTAAGCCCAGACGCCTAGCTGGGTAATGCAAATAATAAACAGGAGACTGATCGTCTATTATTTCTATGGTTTGTGGACAATGTGGAAGTAGTATTTCAAAATAATAATAGTAGACCTATATCATTCCACACTATCATAGTCCAGTTTCCAGTTGTGAATATAATAAAAATAGCTAGACCATTGTTTAAAATTGGTTTCATTTGAGCTATTTGGAATTGATGATGGCAAAAAATATTCTTTCAATAGGCCTACTTATTGATAATTGATACTCAAAAAGTTGATGAAAATTTCTCTAGTAATCTATGAATATTGGGGGGCAAAATACACGCATTGCCCCCCTGAGTGATTATTGAGGGGGCAGAAAGTGCCTTGCCCCCAAAGTCGGCGCCACTGAGTACAGTAGCCCTAAGAAAAAGGAAATGCCTACTATTAGTTTAGAAGTTATTGCCTATTGGTCACGTAATTGGAATATCATTATCTTTCTATTAAGTAACATTGACATTTTGTCGATTCTTATATTGTACTTTTTAATCATACTGTACTCATTGAACTTCTGTACTCACCCCATTTTTGTTTCTCACAGGCAATTTCTGAGTTGAAAGTTTTTAACTCTGACAAATCTTAATTTTATTTATATACTACTGTATCAAGATTTTTCTCTTCTCTTTTATTGAAATTTATATTTCATTGTATTGATCTTTTGTGACAAATGAATATGGATTTGAACTTCGAATTTGTATTTACCAAACAACCTTTTTTCATCAAAAGTTGGATCATCCTTGTTGATAAATATATTGGTAATCTCCTCTCAGGCTTGATTCTTCCTGTTTCGATTCATGTACTCACTGCTCTTGATATCCCATAGGGCAGTGCGTTCTTGAATTTCTACTATGAAAGCTTCGACATCCAAAGGGAATTCCATAATGATTCTGCACCGAGTGACAGTGACAGATTGAGACTGACACTGCCAAGTGCCAATAATTCTCATACATGAGCAGTTGAGCACTGTGTGGTCGTCAATTAAAATGAAATTACATTGAAATGTAGGCAATTATTATTTCTTGAGAATTATTGGAAACAACTGCCATCAGCATGACACGGTTTTGTCAACATCTTATATTAGTAGTAGCTGTGAGTGCATAGACTTTTCATTGAATATACTTCTCATATTATTATTACTATTATTATCAATGATTTGATATAATTGTTATAATAATAAAAAATTGCTCGTAATTATATCTTGCTCATATGCACATCAAAAACTCTGGAGAATAATTTTATCATGTGAATTATAAGATTATACTCATTTACATTTGTGGATGAAAAGAAATAATAAGCTTGATTATAATACTTTTTGGAAAAGTATTATTATTTACTTTTATTTTTGGTAGATAAATCATTCATTAATTCATTCATTCAATACTGGCGAAATTTATTAGGCCTGTGTGCTTAAAAAAATTTAAAGTATACTACAATATTTTCTCATATAATAGAAAATAAAAAAAGATACTGATGATTCTAATCGAAGTATAGAAATATAGCTGCAATTTTATATTTTGTAACAATTTGTAGTGTAATAATACTCATAATTTTTCACTATGTGATCATTGAAACTGAATAAGTAGTATAGAATAAAATTGAAACTATCAAAGATAATATAAATTCCTCAATTTTGAATATTTTTGAGTCCACGTGGGAAATCTTACTAATTAGAGAACGCTGAATCCGAATCTGAAATCAGAATTCCTCTATCTTCAAAATCACGTGATTTAGATTTGGTGGAGTGATAAGATTTTTAATTGCGAGTGGCGCTGAAGTGGCGTAGTGTGACAGGTTGGGCGCGTTCTCATAACGTTACAGCTGCTGACCCTGTGGCTCGCCACTTCTGAGTGGCTTTGGAAACGCGGACGGTCGACCCAACGGCGCGTCTCAAAAAAACGCGTGGCGTAGTGTGACAGGGGTACGCGCCACTCGTATTTGATACTATAGGAAAAAGATTGGATGAGCCTAACGCGCTGTTACGAACGCGCGTCTGAAGTGGCGTAGTGTGACATGGCTCTTAATCCTCGTCGTCGGCTCAGTCCGTTGAAGTTTGCTTACTTTGCTCTTTTTCTTCTTACTTGTGTATCACCTCTTCCCGGCAATGGTTTAGTAAGTTCTTCTCCTCCATTGTCCTTGTTACGTGCTGTCTCTTCTCTTGTTTTTGAGAACAGCACTATCACCAATAACAACGATGCCTTATCATTAATTCTCTCTTATTTCCCTTCTATTTCATCTTGGTGTTTCTATTTCTATTCTTCCTCTCCCCTCTCTTTTATACTTCATCTACAACTGCATATATTTTCTTTTTTCTCGTTTATTGCTCCTCATTTCTCCTAATTTTTCTAATTTTTGGTCTCCCCTTTCTCACTGCTCCCGATTTTCTTTCCTTCGAGTTTTAAATTTGTTATTCCCAACACTTATTACATCTCTTTTTGATAGTGTTCAATTATGCTTTTCTCACTTGATATAATCTTCTTTGTCCTATTTTTCTTCTTTCCTCTCTTATTCTATATGTTGAGGGTTGTATGGTATAAAGGACTATGTGTACTTACTCCTTCTCAATCAATTTTTGCTCTGCTCTGCTCTTTTTTGCCACTAAATACTCTTATTCATTCTTTGTTCTTCCAGACAGCTTTTAGTATTTTCTGACAGAGCTCATTATCTGTAAGAGTCATTATCGATGGTCAGGATTTTCCCAGATGTAATATAAAAAACATTTCCTCAGGATGCAGTCCTCAATACATTCTTTCTACACATCCATTTCCTATTTTTACAGATTTCTGTGCGGACTACAGCATGAAACTAATGTAGCTGATGAGTTATAAAGATAAGTCATCTATATTTATTTATTCATTCATTTATCCATTTAAAGAAAATAATAAATTTATTGGTTAAAAACACAGACTAACGTCCAAAACGTCTTCATACCAAATTTTGATGAATAATACAAGGTAAGTTCGAAACTAGGTTATTTTTTCGCTGCACTTCAACAAGAATTTATAGTCGAGGAGAAATACCATATTATACAAATTTTGAATTTAGAGCAATAGCATGTAGATTTTTTCACACAATTTCTCATAAAATATTAAATAAACTTTTTTTATTCTATCAAATCAAAGAATGAAACTTATTGGGTATAAAAGGTAGAAAAACATGTTCTCAATTCATATCAATACAAATGAAATGAAGGCCAGTGATGAATTTTTGAATTCTATATTGCTGAAAATAATTTAATTCACTATTATTGTAAAATTATTGTATTACTATCAATGGAATGAAGAAACAAAAAGCGTACACATGTTCAATGATGTGGATACAATATGAACAACAAACCGTAATAAATGTTAACGACCTGGCGTAGGTGGAATGATCGCAGCCCACATAATAAACCACTAAACGAATTTTCGTACCAATCTTCGGCGACCTCAATTTTCAGATTAATGCACTGTAATTTGTGCTATTCTCTAAATATAGATGATAATTCTGAAGTGCATAATTAGTAGGCAAATCGAATTGCTGGTAGAATGTAATCATACCAGATTATTCCCTTGTTAAATGCACATTGTGCACATACTCCAACAAGTTATTGCATTCATCTACATAGAAACGACATTATGCAGATGAGTGTGGAATTAAAAAGGTATTAACGTTCGGAGATTTTCTACGGTAACTTTACAGCTTCTTTAATGTGCTTTGCATTGTTGTTGGCTTGTTGCTAATTCTGTTTTCGATTCAGTGGCCGCTAGCTGGTTTTGTTTTATTATTATTGCTGTTGTTACTATTATTATTTGTACTTGTAGGCCACATTAGTGAAAATTATCACCCAGTTCAGAACCTTATTCCAACATGTATAGTAAAAGTCAAGCTTTTTCGAAAATTATTGTACCTTATTTCTAAATTTATTATTTTAAAATAGAAAGATGTCATGTCTTATCGCGAGATTGAGAATTTCATAGGTCCTCTTTAGATAGAATAATTCAAAAAATAATTTTGTTGGTATATCGAGTATGGATGAAATTTTTCTTAATGAATCAATTCATAAATTCTATCATCACGAATGGAAAAAAGAAAATAAAATTAATTAATGGAGAAATCATGATCATGATTTCAGAATAATTTCTGATTCAGGCTGTGATCGTCCTGCAGAGTAGAGAATATTTTGAAATAGTAGAAATAAAATGGATCTCATTTTTCAGAATAAGTGGAAATGTTATTGTGCAATTTCATTCAGCTCTCGTGAGTTTCGTGACAATTGCATCTTGTGAATAGTGTCAATGCGGATAGTATGAGAGGTTTTAGAAATAAGCTCGTATCAAAACTAATAAATGTATTAAACCTCTTTGGCACGTATAAGCCTACTGCTCAACTATTTTATGGCTACGGCTGTATTCCCACAAATACCATCTCACCTGGCGACGCTCTCTAGTGTAGTGCGGTACTTTTTTCTCAGTTATTTCTTTCTATTTCGCTGTTATTATAAGGCTCTCATACAGTTTTTCAGTCTCTAATATGACATTTATCGTATTTCATTCACCATTGGCTAGTGAAAATCCCGTTTTACAACAGGCTCTTCTTTATATTCAATTCCTGCCACGTAGACCAAATACTCCTTGAAGTTATATCAGACTTGGAAAAGTCCGCCTATTGCTTTTATTTGAACAACTTATAAGACGACAGACACACTCACTGTATTGTCAAGTAACTTTTTCTGATAATTTACTCGTTTCTTCACAACAACTTCCCTTCTGGGACTCATGAGATGTTAATCTCAACGTTTCTTCACGTAGGCCTTTCCCTGTGCCTGTTAGTCAGTAGTGGGGATAATGCAGTATAAATTGAGAATTTGAAAAATGTAGAATTTTTCATGTGTTTATTCCCCAGAGTCACCTTTCTAATCACCGAGTAATCACAATTTTTCTGTTATGAAAATAGATTACAAGTTCATAACGTGAACTATTTGAATTATAGCATACATTAATACAGGATATTTCAGAGGAGTCTAGAACTATGTTCGAAGTCAGATGAAAGTTGGTAATCAATAAGTGAAAATTAAATCAGTACTATAGGCATATAATACAATACAATACATTTTATCACCAAAATCTCGATTCTTTCAATCGGGTTGATAAATACTCAGCTCAGATTAAAACTTACAAAGAAGTTTTGTGAAAAATACATAAATTTCAAGTTCTGATCTTCATTGAATTTATTTTCGTTTAGAAAATGCAGTGAATTTTTCTGGAAGCTACTCCTTCATATGGAACTAGAATGGGATATATGGACTCAATAATCTCATCGTTCGTAATAGACATTTCATTATTCACAAAAAAGAGAGTTCAAATAATGAAGAGTTCCAAGCTATTTGATACTTTTTCTCATGAATGCCTCTACTAGTACTTGTTTATACTACTCGTAGTACAAGTGGAGTACTGGTAATTGTTTTTATGATCCAAATTGTTATAAAAATCGAATACAGTAATTCTTAAAAATTGAGGAGAATGTAGGGAGAAGATGAACCTCTTTCCACACATAATTAGGATCATGACGCAATTTTTTGCAATACGAAGCCAATCTGTAGTGAATTTGGTTGCACTTTTATTGCTTGGTCACCGATGTGTTGAATGGTGAGAGGGAGGCTGTTGCACCCTATTTTTACGTTAGATACGTTAGAAGGAAGCCTTGAAAGGCGCAACAATCGAGTGGCGGTGGCAGACTATTTGTGTCCGGAAAAGGAGTTGGAGAAAATTGTGTCCGTGTAGAGAGACCAAGGCAGGACTTGCCAACCCTTCTTCTCTTCCACCTTCTCCTTCTTTTCTTCCTCCTCCCCATCCTCTTTCTGGCACATATCCAACCACTACTCGTCGATGTGGCTTCTATTTTCAGAGGCTTCATCATATCCATCTCCACATGCACAGTGTACCACTACCACCACCGCTACCACTACCGCTGCTAAGGAGGCAGCGCGAGCTGTGGATGTAAATTTTAATTACCTTTAAAACGAAGTTTGGCACCGCCTATCGCCGAATATATATTTAGATGGCTCCATTTTTCATCCATCTACATCTACATCCTTTCTATTCATAACGTTCTCTGTTTTTCGTTCTCGAATGCATCCGGCTTGCTCGAGCAGCTCCTCTCTCTCTCTCTCTCTCTCTCTCTCTCTTTCTCTCACACCCTTTCTCTTTCACTCTACTTCTCTTTTAACTTCTCCTCACTCACTCCTCTTGAGCTGCCGCGAACAAATTGAACCGTTCATAACTCATGACAACTGATCGGCTCTGTTCAATTCTCGTTGAATGGTACTCGATAGCTAGCTGGCACTATTTTACAAACAGATGTCCAAAATTAATCTTTATTGAGCCAAGTAGGGACTAAATGTAAACATTTTACATTACAGGCCTGTTGAAATCACTGTAATGTGATTTCCATTTAGTCAAATATCACTAAGCGTCCATTAAAAAAAAAATCTCATAAAGAAGGTGTGATTCCAGTTATCGTTATGGAACACAGCCTACTGGAGATTAAAATTGAGTTGAATTTCGTGGTAATCAATGAGGCTTATATTGTGATAGGTTGATTCTAACAAAAGGTGAATTATATGACTTGAAAATTCGGGAAAAGTATTATTGTCAAATTAAATTTGCATTATGTGGTTGATACTTAGAATTCAGGAATGAAAATGCTTGGGTAACTTGAGTATTTTCAAAAGGTTGCACAGGGTTTTGAGAAAATATGTATTATTGTCAAATTAAATTTGCATTATGTGGTTGATACTTAGAATTCAGGAATGAAAATGCTTGGGTAACTTGAGTATTTTTGAAAAGTTGCACAGGGTATGAGAAAGATGTAAAATCTTCTTGCTTCTCATACTTCACGTAAATAGGTCATTCGCAATTTATTGTTGAATCACAAAAATCCATATGTGTCGTTTAATTTGTAAGTTTTATGAAGCTGTAAACTGCAGCACATATACGCTAGCAGCTGTAATGTCACAAAAAGTGAAAACGGAAAATTCGAAGCAAGGCTCACAGCTATGACTGGTAGTGCTATCCTAATGGCTTAGGCAGTCCATGCCACCCAGTTATTATTGTGCTAATAACACAAGCAAAACATCAGTGCTTCTCTTGGTTTAGAACACTTATGACAGGCGTTGTTGTTTTGTGAGGTCTAGAATCTAGGAGAAATGAAATACTGCCTCGCAACAAGGAACTGAACTACGGATTAAGTGTCCCCCGCAATAATAAAGAAGGCGCGCTTTCCGGGGGCGGCAGCGGTTATAAGCGTTATGTTTTCACCCCGTATTACTCATTTATTACCCGTTTGAGTAATGGCGGACCGTTAGCAGGGGGTAGCTACCATTGGAAACATCGAGTCGGCCGGCCGACCGTAAAATAACTCACGACCTCACTAAACACAACAGTGCTCGCCACAGTGTGTGCGAACAAGTCTTTTCTTAATGCGTTTTCCTCCGGAAAATGTTTTCCTCCAATAGCTTGACGAAAACGGAAAACCACAAGGACACCGATAACACAGGCCACAACCGTCTTTTAAATTGCTTTCAGCATTCATTGGCCTATACATTATTATGTCACGTCTATAATGTTCCTTTGTGTAACTTCCACTATATCATGCGCTTTTTAACTTTTTTCAACTAACCAAACTGAGTAATAGACTAGGGTTTGAGTATCACAAGGGTATGTTTTTCCTTTGATGAGGTGGATTTGTTACCGACTTTGCCAGAAATTGGCGAATAGATCAACAAGGATCATAATAAATAGATCATTGAATAATGAATAGACGATAAATGGATGTATGCGATGTCCAGGTTAAACTTGAGTTGACTTTATAAGTGTGAGCTTTAGAAGATTATGCAATATGCATGTATATTGGATAAGTGTATGTATCAGATCTGAATTTTTCAATAAATTTGTGATCTCATATATCAAAATAAACACAGTACATTGAACAAAGTACACTTGTACTTCGTATACTTGAACTCTAAGTACTTTTAATAAGATCTCATAAATGAAACAGATACAATTAAGTACAAGGAAACATGATGAACTGCTATAATACAACCAAAACAAAATAAATTCTATAAATTGTAGGCCATAAAGAACTTTAAAACTTAGGGCTGTTTAAAATAATTGAAAAATAAATAAAAATCAAACACCCTTTTTTTGAAAACTTTAAAAATTATAAAAAACACATACATGTTTTGGGAGCTAAGCCCATTCTCAATGTGGATAAAAAAAAAAAGTTTTTTTTTTTTTATCCACATTGAGAATGGGCTTAGCTCCCAAAACATGTATGTGTTTTTTATAATTTTTAAAGTTTTCAAAAGGGTGTTTGATTTTTATTTATTTTTCAATTGTAGGCCATAGATAATCTAGGAAACTTGGGGGTCAACTTCTGTAAACATAACTCCTTAAAAGGACTTACGGTGCAATAGTAGTAGTAATGCTAAAGAAATCTATAAAATTATTTTCTTGGTTATGTAAAATTCATAATATAGTAGGAAGTAATGTGAATGTTTAGAATGATTGTTTTAGAATATTATGGATTGGTTTCGTTTCTTACTAGAATGCAACTCGATAATAATCAAGACCTCCACTGGATTCCATCAGAATTACCATGCGTTTCAGATCTCACCTCAGCACCAGCTCCAGAAATGCAGTCAAGTCAAGAGCTCAGCAACCATAACAATCAAGTACTATCGTTATTGTCTGCGAAATACTGGCGACTTGGGCGGCAAAGATGGCTTTCGGGCTGGCATGTTCCACCTGTTGACAAATGCGAGCCCCAAAGGTGTTCACACCAGTCAGCCGACGTGTTTGGGCATTCTAATGGCTCGTTAGTTGCTCCCATTGTTTCCAACCTTGGGTGGTTTGCTTACGTAGCAAATCAAGGCAGTAGATAAAGCACTCTGTATCCGATTATAATCATTCACCGTCGGGTACATTCGGAGGCCCGGGAGACTACTTTCGACTAGGTCCTTCCGATGTATTTGCATTTGGACGAATGGTTGGGTTCATACAATGGTATGTCAAATCATCACTATGCAAGTATCATGGCAGACTTATGTGTTCACACTAAGACCATTGGATTGTAGACGCTTCGGAGCGGAACCAGGGACTGATCACATTATAAATGTATATATGCAACTGGATTTTAGTTTCAAATCTTGAATTGAACCACACAGTCTTATGTATTTTCTTATATTTGATATGTGGATATGATGAGTGCAATCATATCATCAATTGTAATTGCTCAGTGATCACATCAAATTGACCTCCACTCTCTCTCACACATAACTGGCAGCATTTTTTACTACAAAAACGCAGTGGTGCAACTCGAAGTTTGAAACTAGTATAGCTACAGTAACCCTTTTATTAAGTATGTGGTGCTATTTATTAATATTTTTTATTCAATTCTAAATTTAAAAGTACATTTATGTCATGGGATAACTAATGTAGCTGTATACTTCGCTTTCACTTGCTCCTACTAGGTAACCTGGAAATTGATACAGGTCATACAAAAAATGTAAATTTTATTTTTTAAAAACTTGGATTTTCAGAGTTGAAACGATATTGATGACTACCTGGCTTATTAATTACAGTGTTTATTTCATTTTTTCACTAATGGATGTAACCTAGTAAGATTGAGGGATAGGTTTAGGTTTAGGTTTAGGTTTTCTATAGTTTTCTAGTCGTTGAAATTTGAATTCTCAGATTATTCAATCGTAAGAAAGTTTATTGTTCCAATGACTGGAAAGCCATCGTTGTATGATTGGTTTATTCAGTGAACATTTATAACAATTTTGTCGACTCAGTAATGAAAATCGCAACTTGACTGCAACTTGATATGTGGATCGTGCTCCAAGATTGATGTGTATAATAAGATAATGTTACGATAAAATAAAAGATAATTCAATACGTATAAGAACAAGCTCCTATATTTACATAAGAAAATGCATTGTCATGAGACTGTAAGGTGCATTCAAACGTGTGAAAGAACTACAGCTATACAAGCTAGTTTTCAAATAATGTAGATCTCAGTAACCTCTTAAATTAATTTTTATTTTACATGACATGTTACGGCGTTTTAGCCATTTTCAAATGCAAATTATTCGGAAACTTTGATAAAGCCCGTTTCCATTCATACATTTCGTGCAACAGTGTTGCACAACACATTGGCAACATGTTTTTACGCGTTTTTCACCGTGCCTGGTGTACCGTTTCCATTCCGTCAAATGTTTTGAGCAACATCAGCATCTAGACTACTTGGACTCGAATTCACTGGTCATCAGAGCTCAGTTCGTTGTGAGCATTTGAAGAAGATGGACGATAGGCTCGCTCTAGCAAGTTTTGTTGTTGTAGCAGGGGGTTATCAAATTCTTAAAAATAGGCGAAAAAGACCACGGTGGTGGATTAGAAGCATCCTCGCAAAACGGCCGTATGAGGGTACTTATAATAATTTAACGAGGCACCTCACATTACAAAGTGGTTCTGAAAACTACGTGAGAATGAGTGCTTCCGATTTTGAATTCCTACTAAATATAATTCCGCCCCGAATTGCCAAAAGTACTCACTGCCGACGAGCTATTCCTCACTTCCGACAAGATATCCTTTTAGGGGCGTCAATTCTGCAATTCTGCAATGAGTTCTTATGGTTCGCTAGATACATTCTACAGCACTGTTTCTATTTCGAATTGTTCAATTAATTTAATTATATTATTCTTCGACCACTCCATTTTCAATGTATCAAGAGTTAAGACAATACGAAACACACAACACACTGAAAGTCACCAACAGTGAACTGAAAGTATTTCTCGTTTGCATCACATCATGGTCTGGAAACTATTTCTTCAAATCGCAAAAAAATGCAAAATAAACAGAAGTCGCGACTACATCCTTTTTCTCTCCAGCTAATAGAGAAGAAAAATGCATTGTTCAGTAAAACCATTTATTCAGCTCGAGTACCTACCTACAGTTCCTCTTTTATTATTATTTTTCTGTTACGTTGCTCAAATTCAATTACTTTTTCAAACAACTGACATAACCAAACTAAATATATCAATTCATCATAATTACATTGTAGTCACGTACAGCCAGCGAGAATAGCGAATATAGAAATATTCTATATTAATATATTTTATATATTCTATATAAATAAGTATTTCATATTCTATTATTTATGCGTACAGCAGGAAAAGAGACATTTGGATAGATACAAGTATTACGGACTATATTATTTTTTCTTTTTTTGAAAACAATTC
The DNA here is from genome assembly GCA_017141385.1 of Sogatella furcifera. Taxonomy (NCBI): domain Eukaryota; kingdom Metazoa; phylum Arthropoda; class Insecta; order Hemiptera; family Delphacidae; genus Sogatella; species Sogatella furcifera. Next base: position 40,097,869 of record CM029548.1, read on the forward strand.
TCGCCTTGCTGAATTGTGAACTCCTATCATATAAGTTACTCCCATAATATAATATTATAATAGTATCCACTGTGGTAACAGTAATTTAACAAAGTAAAACCGAGTAAGTTTAGACTTACTTACATTGTAGCAAGGTTATTGAAGATTTTTTAGTCTTAAAGAAAAAGAAAAAGATTAAAGACTTTTTTGTAACCTTGCTCTGTAGTAACAGAAGTAAAACCAAGTAGAAGTATTATTAGAATTTGAATAGGTCGAATGCAAGAAATAAAATGACTTGAATATCCGATAAAAATAACTTCCTCAATTTTGATTATTTCTGAGCAATCGCGGGGATTCCTACTAATTTTTGAACGCTGAATTCAAATCTGAAATCCAAATTGTTCTATCTCTAAAGTTACGCGTTTTAGAATTTGTATAATTCTAATTTGTGCCGCGGCAACATTTCTTGCCGTTTCCATTCCCAGGATACAATGTTGTGAGAACGAGTTGCAAAACACATTGGTCTCCAACATGTTGCCCGGCGCAACGAGTTTTGAAACATTTTCGGACCGTTTCCATTCGTACAATTTTCATGCAACACTGTTGCTTAACACGTTGCAAAACATTTTTGTGCTAATGGAAACGGGGCTTAAGTACACTATACTAGCTAGCAGTATATAGCTATTGCAAGTAACTGACTCTAGCTATTGCTGATTGATCTGACTCTTGTGAACTCCTAAAACAAATGGTTATAATAATGTTATTCGCCTGAGATTAGAGTGAAAATTGAGGTGTTGGAAAAGCTAATGTTTCACTTCACACGTTTGTTGGTCGGATTGAGCTCGGGTACCGATGTTATGTCCCAAATCAGCGCCTAATGGAGGTGCTCCGTTGTTCAGTGCTCCAACTTTGATGTAGGATTCGATAGATTATACTTTCCGGGAGCACGGGTCTCGGCTGCCGGAGATCTGCGTCGTTACACACGCTAATTGTTCCTTGTTCTGTCGCCAGCATCATCTGCAGAGCCAGAGCACTGTTCTAATAGTAGTCGATGACCACTAGCCGTGCCTTAATTGCAGTTCGCCTGCCTTCTCAAAGTCGTACATGCCACTGATATGATCTATGTATTTTTGAAGTACGAATAGGTTTTGTGGATGGGTGTTCCAGTTGAAGCTACAACCAAGGCATGTAAGCTATGCAAAAATACACATTGAGTTCCACCACCCAGTCAGTGTTGAAAAATTTGCTTTGAATGCTGAACTTGATCGACTGTTGAATCGATATCTACTTCAGTTATCCAATTCAACTAGGCGACTAGGCCTAATCAAGTTCAGTTATCCATTTCCAGAGCAATCATTCTCTGAAGGTCGGTGAATATAATTATATAAATGTCGAAGTTACGAGAAATTGCTACTAAAAAATAATAATATTCGTGTGACCTGGCTGGCTCAGGTCTGGTGTCAGAGTTTTCAGGTCGCTCCTGATCAATTTCAGGGCCTCTGACATGACTTAACGACTGTTTTTAGGCAGCCGGGACCGACGGCTTAACGTGTCCATTCGAAACACGGGAGAGTGGCCTGAGAAAAATTCCTGGCCTGACCTGGGTTTGAACCCGGGACCTTTTGGGTTGCAACGCCAGCGCTCTACCCACTCAGCTACGCCACCCCCCGCTACTACTAGCCGCTACTAGTAAATTGTTGTGAAATCTAGACCTTTTATTCAATTGTTCTAGAGCCAGAAATTTCACCATTGCTCTAATTATTGTTTAAAAATATTATCAGTGTGCCTGAGTCAAGCTAAAATTGTTTCCATATTTGACTCGAGCTATTGCATTGAAAAATTAAATTGAATGGCATACAATTCATTACTTTTCCAATGGAAGAATAATTAATCTTTTTGATTACAATTAATAATCTTACATTAAATTTAAAAATTCATGTGATAGTGGAATGAGTCAGTAATGAAGGGTAAGCTTTCTAATTAGTTTATTGATAAGTGGAGGGGTGAATTTTGATAACGTGGTGAACTGAGAGGATTATTATATAGCGTCTCTATAACAATGGCCAGTGTTTGATGTGGAATGAAGTTTGACAAAGCGTGCATTTTTTGGTAGCCGAGCGAGTTTGGCTTGAATTTGTGGCAATGAAAGTCGTTTAAAGTTAATACCAGAGGTATGCGAAGTCCATTGAGCGTTGGAAGCCAGCTGAGTGCGGAATGTGGAATGCCAGTGAAGAAGGGTCCGGAACCCATCTGCGATCTGGCACAATCGAATGTACAGTCACTTCCGGACTTCCGATCTGCGTTCCGGTCCTGCTCTCTCTTTTTTATTATTTGCTCGCCATTGTTGCGGCCTCATGGGTCATGGAGGTGTTGCCATGCCGCTCCATTTCGAGTTTGGCTCTGTTCCAAGTGTCGACCAAAATTCAACCCCCTTCAACCCCCCTCCCTCCCCCACCATCACTCACTTCAGAAAGATGTCTCTTCATTAATGAACAGAGCCCCGCCGAGAGAAGACGTCTTTCTTTCGTTTAATAGATTTTCATTGATGCTGGCTGATGCTCTCTACCGTATAGTGTATAGTGTATAGTTTACTTTACCTCTTGCCTCATGTTTTAGCCTCTCCTTCTTTTCTTGTAGATTGATTGATTCTACGATTTCTGTTTTGATTGAGCCGAATGGGGATAAAACTAATAATCTCTTGATAAGGTGGTTTCTATATAGTAATATTTTGTTCCATATCACATAACACCTTATTTACCCCTTGCAGTATAACTTTAAAGTATAAAGTACGTATACGAGCTTATTGAAGCTCAATCACCTAGAGAGTGAGTGAGTTCATATTATAAAATATTTATCCACGATTTTCCTTTTTTGTTGCTTGGAAGTCCGACAAAACCCTAGATGAGAGAGGCTCATCCTCTGTAAACTCTCCAGTATCAAACTCAGAGTCCACGAAATTTTTCAAAGAGAATGAATTGAAAATTTCTTTATAATCATTTCAGTATGAAGGTGAGTTGACTAATTTCCGTTAAAGTGCTGGGTCCTCTTCCTTTCATATTCATAGAAGTGTAATCTAATCGTGACTGCATCACTTTGGAACTGAAGTTGACACGAAGAGTTAGTTATTTTTCAAAGCACAAATCTTTTGAAATTTAAAACTCAGCTTTTTTATTATTGAAATTGCGTTTGCCGTTTTCAACGAGAGATAAAATATGTGTCTTTGACACTGGAAACGTTGGCTGGCTATTTTCTTTGTCAAGTAAACGAACTGATTATTCTTCTTCAAGATTAAATTCAATTTGGTTTCCGTTCCTGCACGAATTTTACTTTACTCCAATTTCATTTCTTTTCTCTAAACTTATCTCATTTCCGTTAAGAATCTTTCTTGATTCTCACTTGGAAAAGAATATTGGTTGCAGAAAATTTTTAATTTGGGCTTTTGCTCTCTAAATTCTACTAATATCAGTTCCTTACTTCCTCAAATGTTCTTAAATTGTTTAGCTTCTTATAAATGTCGATTTTGTCATGCATTCTGAATTGATAAATTATTAGAAGTTTTAATAAGAGAATAATGTTATTCAAGAACAAATTGTACTTTTTTGTAGTTAAGGGCCCATGACCATTTGTATAGAATTGAGATGTCATTCAATACGTAAAATTGGGCGCACAAAATTGCCTTATTGTATCCCTCCTTTGCAATGGTGCAATATTTCTTATGTTTTTTCCTGTAATTTTGAACTTCTACTCTTTCAAGAGTGTAAGATGAGTTTCAATTGAATAATATATTCTACGTTTTCCAGTTATAATACATTTCAATAAATGTATAATTTTACCGTTCATGAGTGTTAAATTATATAGAATAGCGTGTTGACTTCATGTAAACAATCAAGATTGGGTTCAAGATGGAGACAGAACACTCTGTCAATATGAATCTTTTAATTGTCAATTGTTGTGATATTAAATCCAAAAGATGGAAATCAAATCAAAACAAATATTCTGACTTATACATAACAATTTAATTCGTGTACGAAAATGTTTTGAACGGCTGTTCACGTATTTCATCACAATTAAACGTGTACAGGCACATAAATATGACTCAGTTTTGCTAGCTGTATTAAACTAGTTTACATCATCTGTCATTTTGCGAAACCTAGTCTGCAATATGAGTAATGTCTCATTAAATTGGATGACGCACTCAACAACAGAATCTAATTGGTTATCAAGAGCCGCTGGTTACTCCCAACCTTGACGCCGTTAAGTATTTCAAATCGTGGGAATTCAATGTGATTACAAATAGAGTCTATTGTAGCAACTTGAACAAATTATTACCTGCAACTTGAGTATAATCAGCTGCGATTTATTATCATTACTGCAATTTTAAAATGACTTGACAACCAGTGATCGATTCTCATTTGATGCGACAAGTGCTAGCCCGCATTGCTTATCATTTTACCACTTCGTACGTGCATTTTAATAAGAATCTATCATTAACGTTGGCTTTTATTTGTATTTTCAGCGTGAGAATATGCATATGCTTACTTTCCCAACACATTAGATACAACAAAAATTCAAAATTAAAATTCACACTCAGAGGTGTTTTAAAATTGATAGATGAAAATAAAAATAAAATACCCTTTTTTAAAATAATATTTTTCAAAGTTTTAGAAAGGGTATTTACTTTTGATTTTCATCTAACAATAATTCATTTTAAATTGTCTACCTGCAATATCAATCTAATTTGCAGTTTTTTTATTCTGAAAACTTGATATCGATTTCCATTTCACACGGTGAATTTTATAAAAAGAGGAATAGTTTAACTCTTCATCTGGATTTATAACCATCTTTCCAACACTTCCTTACCTTATTACCTACCCTCTTGTTCAGGTTTTTCTCTAGTTCTTATTATATGAATCTGGTTTCCTATTACATTCAACTTTTCAATTCAACTATTGATAAATTCATATTCAAATTAAACTTCCTCCAAAACGTTCAAAATTGAACTTATTTGCAGGTGATAGGGTACCCCAGATTATGAATACATTGTATATTTTGGGTAGAACTGTAAGGTATAGATAGATAGATTTATACGTCCGACTGCAGAAAGTCTGCCAAAACCAGTGAAGAGGAGTGAAAACCTAAAGACTGGGAAAACAGAAGGAAAGAAATAATTTATTTATGAGACATGAATGCTGGCCCCATAAAAATAGGAAAAGGCTCAAGCAACGTTGTAGAGTAATTTCCGCGAATATCCAATGATTTTCTCATCACGTTGATACTGATTTGGATAACTCTTCTAATCTTCAAACTTTCCTAGGTCATGTCACTCTCCAAGGTTAACCGAATGATTTCTCTGATAAAACTCTCGTGTTGATTGTTGATTCCTTTGGTATCAGTTCTCGCTACTTTAGGGCGTGATTGCAATCTCCAACGAGTTGAACGTCAGGACCTATTAAATAGCAACGAGCTGACACGGAGCAGTCGTGCGTACCGCAGAATCGGCCGCAGACAATAACATGTCACCGTATATAGTCCCCTCACTTGTCTGATGTGGACACCTGATCTCGCAGATATTCCACGAACGTTTTGAATTACCTGACGCACAAGCCGGATAATGCTCCGGGCTTAGTGCGGGTTGCAGACCCAACACACTGATAGTAAATTGAGTCCAGCCCAACACGGCTTATGCGGCATTCCATCAGCACTTGCTTTCCATACATATATACAGTAGTTGTTGTATACAGAGCTGATATCAATCCAAATAGCGATCATATTCTCTCGCTGTTGTGACCACGCGAGTGTTGACTGATTCGTACAGTAGTTGCTTATGTAACAATTTGTTATCATCCGTATTTCATCTCTAGCTAATATCGAAATAATCCAGCCATCAGTAACTAACTATTCAATGACTGAATATTAATAATAATCAAAGCTCCATTTCAATTTGGTGGAGTATGTTTGTGCGAATAGATCAAAGTAATTATTTGTTGCTAACAAAACAAACGTTGCATTTGCACGGTTGAATCACCCAGATTAGGCCTCGATACATTTGCAAAATTGTGAGTTTCAAAAATATCGTTCAATGTTAATTTACATTCCATTTATGAATTCATCAATCCCTCATCAATATTTTCTCTTCTTGTTACTCAAAACTCACCTTCTTTGCTCTGTTTCAGATATGCTACCTACTAGTTACGTAGAGGTAAGAGGCTTTTTTATTTTTGTTCATATATCTTTCTCTTAAAAATAGGAAAGTTATCTATTTTATTTGCTGTGAAATGTGGTCGTACTCATCAAACTTGGGTGAATTGTTATCAAAGGCATGTAATTATGGTTTTCTACTGATAGAATTATTTGTTTATATTCTTTTGAACATTAGTATAGCACTCAAGTGATACTAATGAGCTATTTACTTCCAATCTAAATTTATAGAAGTTATTGAAGAATGTATGTTCCATTTGTTAAGCCTTCTTCATTGGTTATTGACTAATTTTACAAACTTTCACATACATAAGATGATTTTTCACTTGACAACTTGGAATCTTGAGACTTTTCTCTGAAGGCTCGCTGTCCAGATTTAGCTTAGACGAATTTATTATTAATTTTTAACGACATGTAGTTCTGTTTTTTAGATCCGTAATTTGTTTTGAGATATTTCTTGTTGGTAATTGAAAATGATGATCCTTGAAATTCCATTTGGATAGCTCTCAACCTTTTTCACAGCTGTAAACCTCCTATTTTTCCTTTCTCAGATGAATCACTCAACGATTTGCAGACCACTTATCTGCTCCAAAGTGTTTAGATATTGCAAGACTTTATAAATAATGTGATGAGTAAATTACTTGATTTAGGAGATACTTGTAATAACTAAGCTGACAAAATTCAGAGGAATGTACCAACACGACATCTGAACAATAATAGCTGGATCATTTAAATTATAAAACAGGGTAATGACACTCTGGAGATGTATTTCACACCTTTGTTCTTGGTATCCAATATCTATTGGAATATGTAAAGTGTGTTATCTTATTTTATGTGTGGTACCACATCGTGAGTGGAGAATGTGATCGAGTGTCAGAACAATGCGAAAATGTGAGCAACTGTACTCATCTGTTGAAATTAATTATCTGGTTGAGAGCAGCATATTATTGAGAGAATAATGTGGCTGTTGAGGGCTTTTTCAGTTTTGTTAGCAGATTATTTTAGCTGTGGAAGTTCATTCGGAGCGCGCTGCTGATAGCATAGCACAGGGCACTCTCCATACTTGCACAATGAGGGCTGATGTGATGGTGTCTATATCTATCTTTACATCAGCTCCATATCTATATATGTAAAAGCGCGCGCTCAGCTTTGGCCAGAAACGCATTCTGGCTTTCTAATCGAATTACTGACGGCGACATAGGATGAGAATGAACATCAGGATGGAGAGGATACCGTCCAACTTTATGGGCTTTATCCTGGCCTCTGATGTCTTTGTACGCGTCTCTTCACTCTCAAACCCTCTCTCCCACTCTCTCACTCCCTCTATTCATTCTCCTCGAATCTCGCTCGCTTCCTCACTTTGGGCTCAATTATAACAACTCTCTTTCAACTAATGAGCTCGATTAAAAGTCGGCATCTGGATCATTTGAGATGAATGCGATTTTGTGGTTCCAGGGACGAACTCTGCGATAATATTTTGTTAGTATGAATTAATCTTCAATCGGCATCAACAACCTAATTATGTCGTAGTATTTTTCATTCAAAAATCAACAATGGAATACTATAGAATTTGATGGAAATCAAATAGATGATATTCCCTGTATCCAAATTGGAAATGAGCTCCTATTGTAATAGGATATAATACATTTGATAGTAATTTCTCATAATCGTTAATAATTTAAATCTGGATATTTCTTATCACTTATAATGGAGAAATTTCATCATTCAATATAAATAATATTATTAATCAAGCATTATTGTTGATAAATGAATCGCAGTAATAATTATTGTAAATAAATTTCAATCTTGTAATAACAGTTCAATTTCCATTCATCACGTTTTCTTGCCAGTACAATAATTTCAACTAAATTGAGGACTTAGTGATTCAATTTTGAATGAATTCAAAATTTCTGGTTTGTTGAAAATATAGTTGCAATGATATAGTATTCCATCAGGTAAAATAGTATCATAATAGTTTAACAATTCATTGTCGCTTTTCATCTTCTTCATTAGAAAGAATCTAACTCAAAAAGATTTTTAAATATAGATAGCGTTTTTGGCATAATTTCAAAAAGTATAATAGCCTATGAAATATAGTTGGAAGCGATCAGATTATGAATAATTGAACTAAGAAAAAATGTTTTCGCCTAGAACGAACTTTGTTTTGAGTAGAGGAGATAAGCGAGAGTCTTGGAACGAAAATATCTTATTTAGATGGGATTATAAAGTTTGGCCGCGTGGCAACATTGCTTTGCTTTCAGCTGGATAATTTATAATAAATTATTCTTGACTGCCTGTTATTCCGTCAAAGGATCTGCTTTTCTTTTCTCGGCACCTTTTTTCCTAATCCTATTTATAGGCGGAGTCAGGCCGGCTCATCCTTTTATTCGTTTAGCGCTATTCAATGCTGCTGCCTCATTCGTTTCCATTCATTGATTCTTTTCTCACAAGACAACAAAAATAAATAATCGAGAAGGAAATAAAAAATACAATAAAAAAGACAGAGCTTCCTATTCACAAGACATTCTGTTCACAGTTTCGCACTTCTGAGTGTCTTTCATTCCATTCCTTCAACTTTTTCGAACTTTTCCATATTCTTTCATTGGAAACCGAACTCTTTTCTAATATTTAAGTTTGTTTCAATAAATTCATCGAAAATGGTATTCATCCTCAACAGTTATTCTTCTAAAGGAATAACATCAATAATCTGAGTCACTAGTCATCAACCAAATCGATTCATTTGGATCAATATCGTTACAATCATATTTGAGTGCGTTCGTAGTGTGTTGAAAGATTCAAATGAAGGTTAAGAAGAAGTTTATTAAATAATTTGCTCACTTCTAACTTTTTCGTTATTTTGTTGTGTTTGATTACTGATTCGTGTATATCTTTAGTGACATCTTCATCTTAATCTATCTAACCCACTACGAATCTACCTTACATCAGTAGATATTCTTTGAATAGGAAGGGAGAGTAAATAATTCAACTTACATTTTAATCCATTTTAACGGTTCTATTTTGAAGGAAACAATAATTTACTGTAACACCAATAATTGAATTCCAAGTATTCATAAGCCAATAACATTATCAAATAAATTGAATAACCTTACGAAGCATTGACCTTGTAAAGTTGGCACCAAAAATTGAGGCGGTTGGAGAAAGCTTGTTATTAATGCTCAGCTCTTCCAGGATAGTCTGGAGCGGTCTTCGAGAGCAATTTAGTATAGCTGGGGTCACTCTCGTTTCGATTTACTCTCGCAGACAGCTCGCCGACCGTCATGATAGAGCTGAAAATCAATTACAATCATTCGCCAACCGCCTTAATTTATTATTGGCTCCAGTTCTTGGCTCTACTTGATATTACCAGGCGATAATATCTCAGTTCAAGCTGAAGTCGTTGAGTGTAATCGACCAAACTGTTCTCGTCTTGCTTCAGAAATTGAGACAGTGAATGGATGGAAGAGTGGTGAGTCATGTTGGGAATTAGAGCGATAGGATGGTTAAAAGAGTTAGGTAATATTAATTGAATGAGAAAGAGTGAGTGAGGAAAAGAGAGTGAGTGAATGATTTGATTAGATAAGATTACTTTATTCAAATAGATAACATAATACAGCATAGATTCTACACCGTAATAGCCTAAAATAAAAATTTTCAATGAATTTCACATAATAAAAACTTTTGGTAAAAAATCGAAAAACGGTACTGAATGCAAAATTTATACAAATATTAATTCAAGGTTCTGCAAAATGAATTAAGAGTGTGCGTTATCTGAGTGAGGATGCGAAGAATGGACAGTGAGAGAGAGAGAAAGAGAGTGAGTGAGTGAGAATGAAAAGGAGTGATAGTGAGTGAGTACAGTATATGAATTGGATGAGAGACAGAGATTGGATATACGAGAGTATCAAAATTAGATTTAGATTGCACATCACAATAATTAATGAGTAATAATGATAATGATAATAATAATAAGTTTTTTTCGTCATGAACAAAAGTTACATTTTTAACAGTACACAATACATCTCACAGTGCAAATTAAATGGCAAATAAAATAACAGCAAAATCAATAGAAACGTATAATTAATGAATTTTTGAGAAGTAGTGATGCAAATACTGCAAAGTTAATACAAATATTAATTAAAGGTTCTTCGGAATGGAATAGTAGTGTCAGTTAGGGTAAGAACATGTCAAATAAGGTGAGGCTTAAGATTAGGCTGCAGGTGCTACATAGTGTATTATACATAGTTTCAAATCTATATCATACATCATATCATATGATTTGTATATCATAGTATAGTATAAACCCCAAGCCTCAGCCTCACCTTAAGCTTAAGCCTCACCTTTTTGACATATTCTTACCCTTAGGCTATTCTAGTGAAAAGGGGAAAAGACGGAGTCCAGAATTATAGATGTCCAGTTTTATCAAGAAAAAATTCATATTCTATTTAAACATCTTTCGTTATCAGGTCTGAGAGAAAGAGAGAGAGAGAGAGAGAGAGATGGATAGATGAGCAAGAGAAAGAGAGAGGAATTTGGATAAAGAAAGAGAAGAATATCTGATGAGAGATTGGGACTGAGATAGTAAACATAGTCAGAAAGAGATAGTCAAAAAGAGAGCGAGCAAAAATTGGATAAAGAGTAATCGGAAGACTAAAAGAGGAGGAAAGGTCACTCTAGAAGATAGAATATAGAAGAGAAAAGTCCCTCCCGGGCCTGCTATCTTGTTTGTCCTCATGAAGTTTATTACTGTAGATTAAGTGAGAGAGCTGACGTATCAGAGAGAGAAGGAGGAAAGATTGAGCATGGAAGAGAAATGTTATATCAAGGAAGTGATCTATGTTGCGGGGGGAGAAGTCAAAAGCACAGTTTCCCCGATTGCATAACTTGGTTGGTAGATGTCTTTGCCGGCAATGTGAAGCCTACAAGAAGTGAAGTCGTGGACGACTGATTCGTCGCGAAGTCTGTGGTCGCGAAGTTGCGGCCTGCCTCAGAGGAAAGCGGCCAAGTTGAGCGTAGCTACAAAATAAACTGAATGTGACAGGCGTCTGGCTCTGACTCAGAGAGTCTCTAGATTCTGATGTGGGAAGGGTAGCAAAACGTTGTAGAACTACGGGTTCCCCTCCCCCCCCACCGCTCATCACCACAACCGCTTCTCATTTCATTCGGTGCGGAGGATTTAACTGACTGTAGCGAGTTATCGAAGATAACTAAACTCTGTCGGTTTTCCTTGGTTGTAGTGGAACTAGAAGGGAGAAAATCCCAGCATCCTTATTACCCGATAACCCGTTGCGTAACGTGCCCTACAACACACTATCTGCCACCCCTGGCTGCAGAACAGCCCTCATTACTTCTCTGGGGACATTTCGGACGGAGTTTCGCCAATAAGGATGGATTTATTGGCGCAGTAACCCTCTCTTTCTCGTAGCTAAAAGCTTCCAGCGTTTAACGCTCTACTCACCTTTCTCTCGTTCTCGTCTTATTAACGGATAACATCTCCGTTCTTTAATGCTGCGCCCCAATCCCAATCGGAAGCTAGTAACACTCTTCGAAGCGATCCTATTCTGTTGATAGGGCCAGTTATTTCTGTCGACATTTCCTCCCTAACAACGCATCTAATGACAAAAGTACAGACCTGGATCGACTCTTAATTTGTTCACTAGATGAAAATCAACGTACCTGCGTAACGCTCCTCACTCGGAGACTCGAGAATAAAGCTAATTCGTATGAAACTTAATGAAACGGAAACTGGTGGAATTTGGCATCAAGTCGAGATCCTACGGACACATTATAGTAGTACTTGGGATAGACCATGAAATTTATTATTTAATTTACTCAGAATTTATTTATAAATCATCCTGACTCGTTAAAAACCTGAAAATTTAGTTATGGAATGATGAGCCCGTTCACAGTTCAGTTCAATGAAATCTTAGTTCATGCTTGATTTGAACTATAAATTGAACTTTATTTGAACAGTTTATGTAAATTTTTGTTGAACCCCAGAAAAAGACACTACTTGACCTTCATTGTCTGATTATCTGTACGAGTGAGTATTGGGCTATTTATTTCTATTCAATTTTAATTATTTTTAAGATTCAATATAATTCTTTTAAATGTTTTTAGGCTTTGTACATTTCACATGAATTAATGTAAACACTTTCAATCGATTACTATTTTCCTGTCAACTCTGAGAAATGAATAGAAACAATAATAGGAGGAATTATAAAAGACTAAGGTATTGAAGAACGTCGAAGAACACTGAACTTATTATATTGTCGATATTGCTTTTGGTGGAATAGTTTCTGATTGATGTAGAAGTGGCTAATAGATAAGAGACTATCTGGCCTTGAAATTTTATCGAGTGGTGAAAATAATATAATTCGAAGTCGATAAAATGGTGTAGCGGCAGCCCTTGCTTGTAGACCTACATTAGCTTATCAGACCGGAAACTTGACAATCTTGTTGAGACCACTTAATGTGACGTTAATGATAATTATCGCCGTCATGGTGGTTGACAAGAAAATTGTTAGTGCTCTGCCTTCCATTTTCTCACGTTCAAGGAGTAAATAATAGGGGAGTTGCTGTGAAGAGTGAGCTGCAAGTACCATCCCTGTCATTATTATCATTGGAGAAATAAAGTCACAATCAAATAACAGGAAAGTCGCACAATATGTTCAGATATTCAAAATAATATTTTGTGGTTTATGGAAGAAAAAAATTTGGCAACTAACAGCAACTATTATACAATACTAATTTCCAACAACCTGTATAGTGTTTACTGAGTGGAATATTATTTACACTTGTTTTAAATCTATTGGTCTTATAATTGAAATAATTCAAACTACTGAATTGTTTTTTCTGTTCATAAAGTATGACTTTTTCCTGTCTTAAGTATGTTGCATAACTAATAGCATTATTCATTACTCGAGAATTTGCTAACTTGCTTCTGACTTCTGAGTATGTTTGGATTTCCAGTGTATTACAGCTCAGCTTATTTTCAAACAAATTTAATGCCCTCACTTCTAGATCCAATTTAGTCTTCTCAATGGTTATTGTTCTAGATCAATTTTAGTTCTGTTAGCTGTTTGAATCTTTCTTGGTATAATCTTGTAATCTGTGTATCTGGAATTATAACCAAAGTGTAGCATTTGATAGCATGTACATTAAGAAAATATGAATAAGTTATATACAATAGAAAAAAAAAATACATAGAACAATATAGAAACATGTAGCTACATTTCTAATATCAATGTCAGAGAATAGCCAAGAACAATAGCAGCATTTCGTATATTTAAATTTAACCTCGTAAAAGTATTACAACCATCTAATAATAAACTCCATATATCAAATCTGACTAATCTGGAATGTATTCTTTATTCACTTCATTATTCGTAGAATTTTGATTGATGTTGTGGAACTCCAACAAACAACATCATCCAGTGTTTTTTAATATAATATCATTTTTATTATTATTAAATGTATTTACTCATTGCATCTCATTTTTCAATCCAATTTGATATTTCTAATTTCACTATTTAGAAAAAAACGCGTACAAAACCTAGGTCATCGATTACGCAATATTGGTCGCAAGCATTGGTGCAGTTAACAATCAGAACGTTCGTATTTCAAGCACTTCTATTCATATTTGGAAGTTGATATTTTTATCACATCTAAAATTATTACTATCTGGTATGCGGCGTGACTTCTTTCTATTTTAAGCCATGTTGTATAATCGTGTACAGGATATAGTGTTTCATAGTCTGAGATACAGAATTGAAAATTGTACTTAGCGTAGATAACCTTGCCTTGAGGAGAGGGAATATTTTTTTCTCTTCCTATATGCCTTAGTACTCGTAAGCCAAAATCATGATACGAGCGAAAGAGATGAAGTTAGCGAGAGGATTCGAGTGAGAGAGAGATACAGTGACAATAACTGGATGTGAAAGAGGGTGTGTGCTAGAAAGAGGAGAGAGGTAAAAAGAGGGAATGACTAGTTAGTGTATGTTCAGTATGTTAGCACTGGGTTGTTGTGATAACAGAATGGTCGTATTTCCAGTGGATATTTCCTTACCTTTTTTATCGAACTCATTTATGTGCGCTTTGCGTTTGCAACGTTTGCTTTCGCAAACTTACGAATATTCGCAGTCATGAGCTCATTTCGGCTCAGTTTCTCATTTTTTCCCATATCTCCTTACACAGTAGTAATTACTGCACTCGCTTCCAAAGTCCGTGCTTAGATAAGAAGTAAAGTCTTCCAGTTGCTCCACCTCCAGTATATTAAAGACTAATTTTTATCATCGCTACTAAGCATTGAAAACACGATGTATATTATTTGTTTTGAGTTCATTAATGAGTGAGATCAAACCTTGGTTTGGTTTTTATTCGTGGACTTTTCTAAGCTGATCTAAGCACTTATATAACTTCTGATACTTTTTCTATGCGATCATCACCACTTTTATTTTGATACAGTTACCCTCTCCATCTTTTTTTGAGTAATTCATTATTGAAATTTTTTCCTTTCAAATATTCCTCATTAGTTCTGTCAAAAACTTCTTTTAAATGTTGAATAATGAAGAATTTGAGTCATGAATAGTTATAATAATTCGTAAATTGGAAAAGAACACGAATCATCTCTTATTATGAAAACTGTAACAGCTGCCACTCCTCCCTCGAATTTAATGGTGAAGAAATTGTGTTATACGAAATTTTTTTTTTTTCATTCATAATAGAGATTTTTTTAAGGAAAGACGAGGAAGGATATAACTACTTAACTGTTGAAATGTACATTTTTAATATAAAATTTGATGACTACTTTACTGTTCATCGTCCTTAGACTTATCCAGATACTTCAACCCTTCGTAAAGGTACGATTCCCAAGCGACAGCTCGAGCCGCGTGGCTTTAGCTGCGCTACTGGAGCTACCCTGATCTAGCTGCGCTGCTCTAGCCATCACACTTCTAATCACATAACTGTATTTCAAATTTTCACTATGGAAGTAGGGCTAATAATGTATTATAAATTGATAGATAGCGAAAAGGGGCGAATTTCACTATTTATCGATTTATTAAGAATTAAAAGCCCTAAAATTATAGTGAAATTTTATAATAATAGTTGAGTGAAGAGATTTATGATGGCTAGAGCCGGGCAGCTCCAGCAGCGCAGCTAAAGCCGCTCTAAAACTTTCATCATTCCAATATCTCACTGTAATAATAAATTGATTAGAAATTAAACTTCAACTTTCAATACGTATTGTGCATTAAACTACTTTATACATGAGAATGCAACGGAATAAATAATTACAAGAATTGATTTTCCAAATCGATTTTGCTACATTTGACATTTTTCTCCTAAATAATAATAATTATTATTATAGATGACTATACTGTCTCTCTATCATTCCTCAACTATTTGAGTATTTAAAGTTTAGTACTGAATATTCGATAATTCTGAATTCTAAGATCAATCTTCTTTTATAGATCAGTAGTAGGTTTACAGATCAGTTTAAAAATAGTGGCGGCCAGTTGTGACTCGTGTTGGGCGTAGCCCGATGACGTCACGGGCACACCAAACGAACAAACGATTAGGCCCGTTTTTGTACACGTCGTTTGTCATTGTCTCATTTGTCTTTCTCTGAAGAGAAAAAAGGAAATTAATACTCGCCATTATTGACGGTTGATTTATGCAAGTCTTTCAAATGGAAGCATTAATCTCTCACTCCCTCCCAGTCTTTCTTTCTCTGTCGTATTCGTTTTGTGATTTGCTCTGTTTCTAACTTGCTCCCACTTTCTAACTTACTCTCTTTCGAACTCTTTCCCTCTATCCAGTTTGCTGATAGTACTGCTTTCATTTTGCAAACATCCACCCATGATTTCTAAAATCCATTAATATTTTGAAATTTATTTTTTTATTGTTACAATTGCAACTTGATAGCAAGTATTTTAAGCAAAGGTGATAATGAGTTAGTGAATGATGATGTTTACATGGTGAATGAAAAATGATGAAATTATAATTTATGATTGTGAATGATATTATAATTTCAACTTTGAAGTTTGAAAACACTCTTCACTTGAAAAAAAATCTGAATTTTGATGGAAGTTCACTGTTTACAATAAAAATCTAATAGAAAACAAAATAGAAATTTTCAAAAACTTTTAAAATTTTGTAATTACTTGTAAAATTTCAGAGGAAAATAGAACCACACTAACAAAAAGTCACTACATTTGTAATTGGAAATGAGTAAAGTAATAACCATCAGTTGAGATGCATTTAATTGTAAATATTTTCCAATTAACTATTTCCAAAAATTAAATTCCAAAAGATAAGACACTTCTGCAGTTCTGTAACAATGATGATGAGCTATAAAGCAGTGTATAAATTTTAATGAGTAGAATAAAGGTAACATCCACTAAATTCATCCTCGACTTTTTCAGTTTGAATGATTTATTTCGCGTGAGATTCTCTATCCTCGAATAGAGTTAGCTCATCCTATACGATATTGAATAAAATATGAAGTTCTTTTTTCCTACATTCTGAGAAGTGAAACGCATTAAACTTTTCCATAAAAATCTTGAGAGGAGGAAAATGCCATTTACACGTTATCTCCAGCAGAGAGATGAATATTTTATTATTGGTTCAGAACTTTCTTCTCCAACTTTGTGGAGTTGTTAGATCAGTTTCTTGATACTGTATCGAGAACGTTTCCCTCTGAAAAATTTCTGGTACTTCCCAAATCGACAATCTCATCCCAAAAGTAGTATAACTTATAGTATGAATCTTGGTTGATATTGAACTCTGAAAGATATTTTCTTGTTTATTGTTATTGATTGTATTGAATTTTGAGTGCAACTGTTTTTCATTCATTTTTGTACGGTGTATTAGAACGTCTCTTCTCTTCACCAATATGAGTATTTTTGTTACAGAATTTGGGACACCAGAACTAAAATTTCTCGATGCGAGAGAAAACTTGGTGAGTTTTTATTTTATACATATATATATATATATATATATATATATATATATATATATATATATAGTTCAACTAATATCGTTTCTTTAATTTATCATAAATAAATATGTTTTCTCCATTATGAGTACAGTTACTCTTATATTATTGATTTCATCATAAAATTTAACATAATAATCATTGATATGAATAATTTTGCTAACTTGGTGACTGATAACTGTAGAAAGTAAAGTCAGGAAGGAAAAAGGGAAGGCTTAAATATCCCTCCCATAACAAAACCTCATTCTATCATCCCAGTATCAAATTCACAATGAACAAAGAAGGTAGGTAGATTGATTAATATTCACAACAATAATAATTTTTTATAATCAATAAATAATTATTTTCATTACGCAGGATAGATTGTAGCATGTGTAGTTATCACACGTAAGAAAAAATAACACACATTTATTCCGTTTACTCTTGAAAATTCATGCTCTTTTGAAAAATAATAAGTAAGCTACCATGGCCTTGGCCAATCTCTGTGCATTCGAAATTCATGCTTTTTCAAAAAATAATAAGTAAGCTACTAATGAGTAAGTTGGCCATCTCTGTGCATATACGTCAACTGAAATTGAAGATTTTACATAAACTTGTTTTGATTCGAAAGACACTAAAATATAAACTCAATACTCTAATACACGTACCTATTACTCACCTATTACTTACTAACCTCAAAAGATGCACAATAAACACAAACCACACCTTGTTGTAGTAATTTAAATGGAAGCTGGTGCATAGGCTTTTGAGTGAGAGAGTTTATTTGAAGCATTCATGTTATATAAACTGCCTAGCTTGTGAGGGTGAAGATCTTTATTTGCGTGGAGAGATGATTCTCATGTTAGCTTATCTGAGACGTATATCATGGCTTTTATGAATCGTTACGGCTGGGAGTTTCTGGTTGGATTAGCTATTTCACCCAGTAGGCTCCTCCACGGATTATTCATTATGCATTGTCACGAGCTAGAGCCGGGAGCTGGGAGCCATTGTCTTGGCTCGAATAACACTCGTCGCGGCGTCGATAAACTTCAGCCGATGACGATTATTATGACGAGCTGATCGTTTGTTGGTTTTAGAAGCGGATTTGCAGAAGGGGATCACAGGGGAAAATGATCCGGATTAGGGTAAGCAGCCGTCGTCGTCTGGGTACAGTCGCTGTCCAGACAACGTCAGCGGGTGCCAGTAAATCAGCTTCTTGGTGGTGGAAAGCGAGCGGTGTAACTAAAGTGACGTCACGTGGGAGAGTGGCGGTAGTGATAGGTGTGGGGGTATGATGATCGGTGAGGAGGTGCTCACGTAGCAGTATTATTTTCCGTGTTGGAGGGGGGTGGGTGGAACGTGCAAGGGCTGATGTTGAGCGATGGTGGAGAGGCATGAGGCAATGGCAGAAGCAGCAGGCCTGTGTGTCCAGGAAAGCCACTCTGCGGGAAATTGAGGGAAACAATGGTGACAGAACCATTACGCTTCCAAGATGATTGAATGCGCAGAGGGAGCCCTGTGCGTCCCCCCTTCAAACCCCCCCCCCCATCACTACGCTGGACCCTTACCGCTCCGCGGCTGGCTTCGACTGCAGCACTCTCCCACTTCCTTTAATTGAAAATGCCATACACAAAGAAGATTCAACCTCCCGCATTCTTCCTTGCTCCACCACAATTCCACCGCCGTTCTCTCAACAATCATCGTCATCGTCTTCATAATCGTCTTCTTGGTTATAATTTATCATCGTCATTACTGCTGAAGTCAAGCCAAGAGAATGAGAGAGTGTGAGGTGGCAGCAATATTTCTTCTTCCTCCGTCCTGCTGCAAACTCTGGAAATTTAATTACTTTGAATGATGATGTGAAGTTAAGGACACCTCATAGTGTCTTGCAGTGGTATTCATTATCTTTGAAATGCAGATTAATGATCAATTATTATCGAACACGACACGACGATGACGCATATTGCCTTACCTGAGTTCCAGTGATCTGGAAATTGATGGAATTGTCATGTCAACTAGTCAAGTGTGCTTGCTCTGACGGGTAATGTTGCACATAATTCATCCAAGGTTTATTAGTTTACTAGACCTGTCTCCAATATCATACCAATTTGTATTCTCTGCTGTAAATGCTCTCTGTGCTCTTTGCTCTTTATTCTTTCTAGTAATTACTCTGGAACTACTGTGTCCAACCAAGCACTTCAGTCGCATAGTATTTGTAAATGAAGTAAGAAATTTATCAAAGAACGAGAATATTGTAATCTATCCGGATTGTGCTGAAATATCTTGAATAGTTTATAAAACTCTAGAATGACAATGGATAGTATCTACATAAATAATATATTATTACATATTTGGTATTATTAATAATGATAGATACCTCGATATAATTACCATAGAGGATGAATATTTTTTTAATGCGCTCAAAATGTAGAGAATAGAATATTATTCAAGCTCAAAGAAATAGTATTTTTTTACGAATATCCTTCAAATAATTTCATACTGTATTACATTGCTGAAAGGCTACTTTCTAAGTCAACTCAATCAATGAGAGTTCTAAAAACTATTCGATGCATTTTTGTTCCTGATTTCAAGTTCGATAGATAAACACTATATCGTATACACACAGTCAAACCATATTAATTTGGTTGATCACAATAGTTGGTACATTTACTTTTTCTTGGATACTTTTCAAGATTTTTGAAGAACTGTGTTCTCGCAACTCAACAAGATCAGTAGTGTGTGGATGGCAGCGCGCGAAATGATGAAATGAAGCATGCTTCCTGGACAATTGCATAATGCTGGTGACCTCCATCATTTCTCCGATCACGATGCATATCTCCTCTTCGAATTTCCGTTTCCACTTGACTCCAATGTGACAGACAGCGAGCAGCGCAGAATTCAGCTCAGCTGCAATTGCCTCTTGCCGACAACGTTGGGTCACGTCGCTATCAGCAATTTTCGCGCCCAACTTGCCACTTCAAATTCGATTTGATCAGGTGACTTGAAAGGAGAACATACCTTCCTCACACGACCCAACCAGCGAACAACTGAATTTCCCACTTGACAAATCGACACATTTTCGAATTTATGACTTGGAAGTTGATAAGTAATGTTGGTCAGCACGCTTAGCCACTTCTGTTCAATTTTATATCATTTGATGGATTACAAAATTTTTCACAATTCTCAATTATTGGTATCTTTGGAATCTTGAGCTTTTAATTATCAGTAATATGGTATATTTAAAACTGATGGAATTTAAATAAATGTTTTATGTTTGAATTTTTATTTTGAAATACAGTGGGAAATTTGGAAAGATACCTTATGGTATATTGATGCTAAGGATTATTCTTATGAGTCTAATGAGTCTCAATTATGCACAAAAATAATTATTTGAAAAATCTGGAAGATGTGGACATTTGTCCATTTGGGAAGGTGAGACAGTGAATTGAAATTCATCAACAATGAAAATATGACGTGGTGGCTGGAAACGTGAAACGTGTATTCACAGTTCGTATTCATATCGATTATGGGGCGTTGGCTTGTATTCCTGACATGGAAGCTATTAGCGTTCAAACATTATGATTCATCAACATTTTGCTTCATGTTTGGAAATGAGTAGATTGAGTTCTGTTTGACTAGAGTGATACGGAAGTCAGGACCTGCAGTCACTCTGTTCGCTTGTGAGAAACAGGATCAATACCACGAATTCACGGAACTAGGCGGCTGCTCGTATGGTACTGATGGTGATGGAAATATTAAATGACATAAAGAATCAATTATTGAGTGATCTTTACATTGGGCTCGGTTACATTCGTGCAAGTAAATATGCTGGGGGCTATTTGAGTAGGCTTCGCAGTGTATGATCCATATTGGCGAGTATTTTCAATTTTGTTGGCATCATAGTGTACAACCAATACGACCTCAATAATTTCCTCCCTCACGTTATCACAGTCCAATATCATTTTTTCCTTGTTCATTTTCCAGCAATTATGAATATGAATTCAGAAAGATAATTCTTGACATCTATTAATTCCATAGTAACTTGGGCCCTTCCCTCTCTGTTCGCCTCTCCCCATTTATGCTGAATAGATAATCAACTTATGTATTTCCTTAAAAGATAAGATAGTCCATGCCAATTTTATGGGTGAGTTTCCTTATTGCTAATTTTTCGACTTACTCATATCAATTCATTAGCTGTCAAATCAAAAATAATATTTTGCTAGAATTTCTATGATAGCTTTCTCATCTCTAATGTGTAATTTTCCAACAAAAAATAATAATAAGCCCAGTATTGTCTAGCAAGAGTAGCTAATATACAATTTATTTTATTTTTTAGAGGAATTTTATAAAATTTAACTAAAAATATACTTGAACAGAACTTTTGAACTCGATGAAAACTTCCTTTTGATGAAATAGGCCACTAATAAGATAAATTGAATGTTTTTTTTCGTGGTAATTTATCCAATTCAAAATTTTATCATTTTCATTCTAAGTTATAACAGTAGCGACTTCAGTGATGGATGGACTCACGAGTATATTTTATTAGTATTTCGATGTTGCTCTGACGTAAATGAGGAATCCCATCGACCATTATTATCAAATATCTGAAGCTGTACGTTTGGCTACTATTCCAGTGCGTATAGGGGCGATTGGAAACATCTGCTCTACCCAGAAATAGAAAAAGTAAACATTTTCTCGTCGAAATGCTCCATTTCGAGATGGATGCACGTTACTCGATTTGGCTCTGAGCTCTTCCAAATGTTTCGAAATTTGTCTTCTTATTTCGATTCTATGAAATCGATTTGTTGGGTGTGAATGTTTCGAATTCATATTCAATTTCTATTGGAATTATTTATTCTAGTGAATCGAAATTATTGACTTTTATGGATCTGTCATTCTTTCCAGTGGATTAGATTCTGGGTTATTCGAATAACTCTGATTTTTTTCTCGAATGTTGGGACTTGATATGTTTATTAACAGATTCTAATGCTCACATCTGCTTCTAGAAAATAATCCTCATTGCATTATTCCAGGTTCAAAATAGAGGTTACTTATCGATGATAATTCTAACGACGGTTCTGTATTGATGTTGAGTAGTCAGTCACATTGTTTTCCGAATACAGCCGACTGAATTTTCAATAATTTCACTTCTGCTCATATGATAATATTATTACTGTCACTAATTCAGTTTTTCTCATGAATATAAACTGTAATGATTTATAATAGTTTCAGATTATTTATAGATGCGGATGTTGATATTTGTTCCCAGCAAATAATGCTCATTGCATTATTCTACATTAAGAATTCGTTTTCAAGTCAGATGAAACGCTTCTGTTGAAACAAATTATTTAAAGAATGATCTCAATGCTTTTAATGGACCGACTTGCCTACATAGTTATTACTTTTAGGGCCATAGCCTCTATCAAAGGAAGATTTCACTCATAGATCCGTGTAATGAACTCTACTACAAGAGTAGGAACTATTTTGAACACTATAAATGATGTTGTAGTGGATGTAATTAGGTTCTTGTATCTGTTGCAATATAATAGTGGGCCCAAAGCATTTGCATGTCGGGGTACAAGTATAACACACTACTTGGTTACAAGTTTAGTGTGTTATCTATACAAGGGAGGTGGCATTCGGTCGGGTGTAGCGATCGATGGGCTGATTAGAAGCAGCGTTGGACGCTTGTGGCTTGGGCTGCTTCTGCCTGTCTCCCGGGGCCGAGGGTGCCACTGACTGGGGGCTGCGATCGATGGCGGTAAGGCCTCTTACCTTGTGACACGCGCGCGCCTTCCAGAATAATCATCGATCGTCCTAATGGATTTATCTTTGAAATTGATGGGCGGACTCGAATTGAACAAGAACGCGCTCTTTCTTCCTCCTTCCGCTCCCCTTTTCATCACTTTCACCCTTTCTTTTTCAGCTCTTTGTTTGTGTTTGCTTTCTGGCTCCGAAATTTGTGTGCATTGCGGGAGTCTATACGTTATACCAAAGATATGACGTTTCAGTTGGTTGTATGCTTATGCATGCAAATTCATAAATTTGTACGTATTCATAAATGTTCTTGTTTATTAGGCGAGTCTTAGACTATGTGTTGAATGTTTAAAAGAAGACGAACCTCAAATTTTAATATAGATAACACAACTCCATAAAATCAAATTATTTGAGAAATATTGATTATTTCATCATATTAATAGGCATTTAAAAATTGGTAAATTGCACTTAGAATTTGTCAGCCATGTACTCTTTCGTGAGGTTTGACATTTGAATGCGTTATAACAATAAATGATTTTGGAATCATAGCCAAACGGATTAATAAGTGAGGTACTGTTTATAAGAATTTAGTGAAAATGTTGATAGTTGGTAAATAACCTATTTTCTCATATACATCATATACAAAGGAAATTTCTTCTCATAAATATTATTAATATCACTTACCTCATAAGTATGGTATGTGTCTTTTTCTAATAATTGTTACACATAGCTACTACGTAGTCAACATTTTAAGTTCTTATTATATTTATTTTTCTACAATATTTCATCAATCCCGTTTGAATATTCCAATTTGAACAGAAAACTCTAGTAGATATTTTGCGTTTCATAGATGACATACAGTAGAACAATTTACTTGTACACTATAGAATGATATAGTCCGGTAAAACACACTTTTATTTCCAATTTATACGCACAAATATAGTGTTATTAGAGAGAAAACATAACCTATCAAGCTTGGAAGTCTGAAACGATGTAATCAAGAGTGAATTATTGTTTTTGTTCTTTAATATTTCAAATAGACAATTGTCCCTGTATTATACGGGATGTTGGCTACAAGTAAATATCAAAATATTTGCTTTTCGAGGCTATTTCATACGCTAGAGAATTTTCCTTTTTCCGACCCGGTAACCTTTCCGTAGTCGGTAACATTCAAAGTTCAAAGGTTTTGACATTTTGTCCACGGAAAACGCTGCCTTTGTCTTGCAACATTGTCCCTAATGATTGCACTCAGCCCTCACTACTTTATCTTTCACCTGCTTTGTATTGAAACTCAACACTTTTCAATGGATTTCTCCTTGGAGATTTTTTGTATACTGTACCTTGATCTAGTCACTGAGTGGAAATCTATTCAAGTCGATTTTTAATCAACACACTATATTCACCTCTTACTGGCGACTCGTGGCCTCTCACCTCTAGTCCATTTAGTGATGGCAACACAATATCCTTACTATTCATTAAAATCTCTAATGAACGAAAAAGTGTGCCATCCGATGTAGTTTTTCAGACGGCATTTGGAATTAAAATGTGTTTTTTCAAAGCAACTTCGTATGATGTTTGAATCTTGGAAATTCATCCACCATCATGCAGCCAATTCAATATTGTTCCAAGTTTTTTATCATTTCTTGATCTTTTCAAATATTGTAAGAATTTTTAAATGTTTGTAATCCATTAGCAATTGTCATGCCTAGCAAAATAAACCTAGCGAATAGAACATACATCAAAATGTTCTTGACATTGGCATAAATCGTACTTTTCTTTATAGCCAACCTAATCAAACCAGTATCACATTTTTTAAAGCACAAAGCAATCGGTCCATTTTTTAGCTGATGCTTTCCTGAGAACTGCCAGGTGTCAACGTAGCATTTGGAGAGCAGTTGTTTGTATCTGGATCGAGTCTGCCCAGTTTAGTGAAATGAAGAGAGGCAGGCAGGCGGCACATGACCGTGTCAGCAGGTGTTTGTTCTGCAGCCATTCGACTGCCCTCATCACACTTGCAGCTGCCTACTCCTTTCCTTCGTTCTATCCACGGGTTATCATGTAGTTGTTTATTTTTCACTAGTACTACCTACCCTGCAACCTCGTAACGTTTGCTTGGAATAGAGTAATTGTAGGAAAACAGAGTTCTCGAAAGTTTCTGGAAGAACAAAATGATCGAGCATGTTGTAGGATACAACAGTTGTTGAAATGATCGACAATTACAAACCCCTATAAAAATTATAGGTTCAAAAATTTTTTACACGATCAAATTTTTCTGAATACTTGGAAAGGAAGTTTACTAGAATTCTTTAATACATCAACTCACTCCCACCTCAAAGGCATTGCTGTTTCAGGAATACATCACTAACAATACGTATTCAATCATGATCTTAATCAGACTCCTGTAATTTCAGCTGACTCAAAGTGAATCAGATGGAAATTACCGAACAGGAATAGCCTCTAATTATAGTAACTAGGAGAAAGCACATAAGAAGCTGGCGCCCTGCTTTGCGTTTTGGGATGTGTTTCAATTACAAGTGGTAATATGCCACAGCCTAGTTGAACCTCAAAGCATGTCAGTGGCATGTGCTAATGTACAAGCTGTTACAACATAACGCCCGTCTAAGTGAGAGGGGTTTGATGTCTACGTCAATTCCCGAACCCCCTCACAACCCCTTCCCCCCGGGAAGAACCCTATTAATTCGGTGTTTCCCCCTCACTCCTCCAACAGGTCGATAAATCAGATCAGAGCTAAGATGGCGTCTCAGAGATGTGTCAAGGGTGTCAGCGTTTTTATCGCCAGCTGAGCACCGCTCGATAAACGCCGCGGGTCATCAAAACCCAGTTCCATTGAAGTTTATGATCAGACGGGCGTCGTATATGGAAACTCAAATCTAGCTGAAAGTCTTGACTTCGTACATCAACAGATCTTTAGCATCGACCCCAGCAGTGTGCAGTCTATATTGCTTTGCGGATAATCTACGATGAACACATCCAGCCATGCGGTACTGTGCTCTTATTAAAATAAGATTATCGAATTCTGGTCTCGTTCCAAGACTATTCAGTGCTTAGAAATCCGTGAATTTTGAGAAATTTCAATAGGATACTTATCCAATAATATTGGGTTATAGTACAATTATATTATAATACATTGAATATACTAGGAATCTGAGACATTTTTCCCTTCATATCTCGATTCTATAATGAGATGATCCAGTACAGTAATGAGTAATTATATTTCTCCCGGATTTTTCTTCTGAATTATGTTCATGAGACAGAGCCAAGGAGTACCAGCTTTTATGTAGAAAGTAACAAAATAATTATTTTTCGTTTGAAATGATTCTTTATAACATTAACATTGATACTTGAGTAGAATTATATCCGAAAATGTTCATACCAATAGAATGATTACACTATTTCTCAATTAGAGAATATAGAACCTGAAAATTGAATATCGACCTATTGAGAATTATACAATTATTTCAATGAACACAGTAGGATATTATTTACCACAAAATGTAAATGCTCAAAAAATTCTTTTTCAATAATTTTTTATACTATGTGGTCATAAGGATCATGATAGTTGAATAAATTCAAGATGAATTCAGGCTAATAGAGAAATAATTAGTTTTTGTATGGTAATACAATTCCACAGACTCCATTGGGAAATGAAATCCGTTGTACAGAACTTTGCGGCAAATAATAGGTTATTGCACAACTGTCCCCCCCTCTTTCAGAAAAAAGCTATTCGAAATGTTCTCATATTTCATTTGAATACCGATCGCAGGTTCAGAGCACACGTCGCCGACGTCTAGTGTCATTTTTAATTAAAAACTTGCATTGGCTCGTAACAGTCATTGCCCACCTTTTTACTTTTTGCCCCTTCGGTGAATTACCAATGAAATCTGGCTCCTGCTGCGACCCTCCAGTTATTACTAGCGATTAATTGCTTCACGGATTTCACTTTTAATCCTAATATCTCGTTTATTTGTTACTAATTGCTGAGGAATTATTGTCATTGACATACCTGCAGCTTACCTACCCTTGCAGAACACCAGTGAAATATTGAATCGGTTATTACTGATGAAACCTATTACGTTCTCATATTCACATGTTTTCCCCGAGAATAAAACTGTATTCACAGATAGAATTGATAATTTTACAGTACGATTGTTCTGTAGCATTATTGATGAAAATTATTGCAGCATTTGTTCGAATTCAAAACTCCAAATGCACCCAACGGTTCCGTTCATCCGTTTCTCTGTTATCTTGGTTTCTCTATTGCTGAACTGTCTGTTCCATAAATAATAATTGGAATGAACCGCTCTATTTGAGATCTATGAACTTTCTATGCATGTAATTGAATCATTCTTGTGCTACAGATTATCATCGTTCAATTGCCCTATTATAATATAAAATAATGAAAAATTGTAATTTGAAATCTCCAGTTGAAAGACAATGTAGGGACTGACTTGCGTGTATGATGTTTATATTTTGATTGTAAATATGCAGAAATACATATTGAATGGGTATCCACAGGTATAGAAAACAAGAATCCACTTCCCTTTGAACTCGTAGTATATAATCTTCTCATGTTTCCTCAGTTTATAACATTCTTTCTTTATGCGTGGAATATTGGAAGTGTATCTTAGTACCAAGATTTCAATCTAGGAACTTTGAATTTTCTCCTCAAAATGAAGTTGTGGCAACCTCGCTTCCAGTGATGCATTGTTCACATTGATTTATTTGTAGAAGCAATGTACCCACATTACCATCAACATGATCGAGAATCCTCATTGTTCAATCTCCACATATATCCTCAATCTTATATTTGAGAGTCAATTTGCAAACGAACTCTAGAATTTTTTTCATTCAACTATATGGCTCAAAGGATAAAATCTCTAGAAAAACATGGAATTGCGGTGAAGAAGTTTGAATTGAATGTCCAAGAATCAAAGAATTGAGGATCAGGGATCAAAGTCACTGTTTACAAGATTATTTGGAACACTAAAACCTCTTTGTTGTGTTTTGGGAGAAGCTATAAAGAGATTGGAGGGAAACAAACTGTGGTTGCTGAAACAGGGGCAGAAGCTGACTCAAAGGGGTGGAACATGCATGATGGTGGTGGGTGGGGGATAGAACAGGTGTCTAGATTAACAACGGCATAGGGAGAATTTAGGCGATTATGGAGGGAGGTAGGGGAGGACAGAGTAGCCGAGAGAGGAAATTAAACACCTTATCGATCGACGAGTCTCGAATACAAATTGCCTGCTCTCCTAGAAATTAAAGTAGTTCACATAGGCAGCAGCCAGTGACTGCACGGGGCTTATGTGCTTTACCTAATGCCAAAACCAACACTCTCTTCCAGTCGGGCTGCCAGGCTACTGTGCTGTGCTGCTCGGCTATGCCTCGGCGGTTAGGCTTCCAGGCTGCGCCACCGCGGATTTGGGGTTTTCGCATCAAGATATAATCTTCATTGAACTCGAGACTCGTGCGAAATTTAATGGTCACAAGCTTCGTGAGATGCGATTATTAATATGTAAGTTTCATAGAAATATATGTGATATTGAAAAACTATATTTTTGTTGCTTCAAAGAGGAAACTAAGTGGCAACAAATAGGGTGCCCTAAAACCAATATTGTGAGGAACAAGTAACTGAATGTGTATGAATTTATAAATTTAGATTTGAGAGGTTCTACAACATTATATGATATTAAACATATTATTGAGCCTATTGGCATAATTTATTTCAGTATAATTTCCATCATGGTAGAAAATGTCCAATTTCTCACAAATCTCATAATCTCTTCAAAATTCTAGTAAGAAGGAGGAACTACTGTACTACTTATGAGCAATAGAAAGGTTCAGAATCATTGAAAAATGTAGCTTTGATTACTCATATAATAGAAATCGTAATGGTTTAAACTTTTTCTTCTTTTCCAATAATTTCATGATTATGTGTCATTGCTCAATAAATAGCCTAATGAAATAAACGCAAGTCATCCATAACTTCGATTCATAATTATTGTAACAATAAATTTCATTCATCCATTCACTAAGGATACAACATAGCATACTAAATTAATGGATTAAGATAGTACAGTATTATATATTCAATTTAAAATCCAACTATATTGTTTTTGTCGGCGATAAAAATAAAGTTGACGAAAAAGTAATACTGTTGTTGTTTTACGGCGTTCAGGTTTACCTACCCTTTGTCATTTTATTGTGAGTGTCAACCATTTACAGAAGTTAAAGGGCTTCTTGCTCTGCACTAACTTCTAGGTTGTTGAGCTAGGGCCATTAAAACTCCACCAATTAAACAGGAGGTGCCATGAAGTTAAAATTGCCAGCGTTGCTTTATTAAATAACTCCCATTGAGCAGTCGGAAATTAATGGACCGGCAGAATCTTTTCTATTCTACTCTTCTCTACTGTACTCTGCTCTACTCTACTCTACTCTACTCTACTCTACTCTACCCTACTTTACTGTACTCTCTTTTTTCTATTCTCGAAAATTTCTCCTATCTTCTGATATTGATACTGGTAATTGTGTATAACAATTATTTATGAGTGATTTTTTAGAGTCTCTAGTATTGCCATATTTTTTATAGACACTGGTAGAGTGGAAGTAGAAGATAAGGGATATACATGATTATATTAGTATATTCATCATATTAATATTGTAGATAACTTCTCCATCGAAAACCATTATCAAGTTAAGTCATACGCGTAGGCTTACGCTGAACTAATAATTCGTTATGCAAAGTTGTGTAGTTGATGGCCGAAGTGGAATTTGATGCAAACAAGCCGAAATTCGGATCGGTTACTGAAGCCAGTAACCCGCAAAGTACAACGCCATTGCCAACTCAATAACCAAGTCGTCTACAACTGCTACTACTTGTAATTGAACTCAGCAAACTGAACCAATTCCAACTCAACTGCTTACATTTGTAGGAAATTATTTCATTTCCTAAATTTGAATAATGAATTATCATGCGATTACGATTACTTATGCTTGCTTACTAATCAGTAACAATAAATTCCTTTGACTTTAAAATAGCCTAATTCCAAATCATAGAATTGGAAAATGTTGAAGTGACAGATAAAAATTATATCTCAATCTTAAAAGTGAGTAGGTTTATTTGATTATCGCAACAGAGATAATTCTTAACAATAAGTTGTAAGTGGAACTGATATTAGTTTTTTTTTACATTGAGTATTTATCCAATGTACCTTTTACCCTTGAATGCTCTTGACCAATACTGCTCTTTTTTCCCACTTATTGTTGTTTGGAAAGGAAGTTTTAGAAATGGTGAGCTATTCTTTTAACTTTTGAATATTTCAATGAATAATGAATTCTTATTCCCATCATAAAAAATAAAGTAACATATTTTCGATTTCAAAAAACTAGGAAATCATTTTCGTGGTGTAACTGACATCTAATGATTGAAGGAAAGTCACCGTCATTTTCATAGGTTGAGGAAAATCGCATAGACAAACATTGTTCTATTTTAAATACAAGAATATCTGAAACTACTCAAGTTTTGTTGAAGTCGATTAATCCACATTATCAATCACTGCAATAGAATAAATCTGTCCTCCAAAGTACCTCTTGCTCCACTGTGCAACATAATTCTTGACTCTATTTGTACCTTATTGTGTATTCTTGTCCAGTAATTCCCATCATAACTCTCCAACTGCCATTTATTGGGCTAGCTTTCTCAACTCAAGTTAGTTTGGAATTCCATCAGCTTCCTTTCATGAGAGACTGTTGCATATGAACACCAGCTCACACACTGAATCATAAAACCTCTCAGCAATATTATCTCATGTTCACTACTGACGTGTTTGTTTTATACATACAGTTCTATCTTACTTATTTGATCATGTTCATTTGCAATGCCATCTTGCAGCAGGACATGCGCAGTTGATACCCGTGGGAATTCTCCAGTAATTTAGCGAAATATTTTCTGTTTAAAGCAGGTGACCCCAAGTTAATGTCCACCGCATAAGCGGTAGAGTGAAATTTATATATAGTTATGAGGGCTTGACCCGAGCTCATGGTTTGATGATGCAGCACTGTTTTTGGCGTGGTATGAGAGCAGAGAGGGAGGTATTGCAACTACACAACCTCCTCCTCCTCCTCGCCAAGCCATAAAACTCGACCACAAGCCACGAGGAGGCGAGCACACGCGGACTGAGCTGAGCTGAGGCGCTGAGGAGGAGCTAGCTAGCTGGTTGAGACTTCCGCCTGCAATCGTAAAACCGAGTCTCATATGGTCTCCTCTGCGGGTTAATGTGCGTGCGTGATTCCCATGCGTCGGCAGGTCACTCTCTTCTTGCTCTGAAGGGAGAACGGGAGGTCTCAAGTCCCCTCCAGCCCACCCCCTATCATCCCCTAAGGCAGTCATCCTGTTGAATTAACGAGTAAGCTTATTGTTCGCCTGGCTTATACCACCGCTTTTTCTGCGGCTGTATAAATGTATAGTAAACTGCTGCCAAGCTTCCTCGCCACCCTCGTTCAATGTCCAGATATGTCTGACCAAGCGTTTTTCAAATGATCCGCAGCTCTATGAAGAGTGTGATTGGATTGCCAGATTTGGCTTTCATTCATTGTTAGAATTGAGCGTTCTTCTCGATTCAGCCCTCGACTAATAGCTAAGTTGCTCATAAGGCTGAAAATGAATGTGATAAAGCTATTGTTGATTGATTCTTTTGGATGGGAATCGTCTAGAAAATGCTTGTATTCATTATGAGTCTTAGTATTCATTTTTTTGTTAACTATATGACCTCTTTTAGATTAATATATCAATTTTATATCTTCACTATCTACTTATTTTTCGACACCTATTTGTCTTCAAATTCTTTCCATATATTCATGTTGTTCTTGAACAACTAACATATACATGAGATTTTGAACGCCTTAACATAGGGAGAAAGGGAGATACATAGATGGGAATCATTCATTAGGGATGATGGGCGAATATTGTAATTGTTGTAATTTTTTTCCAATATATTCATTCTCTCTCACCAATGAATGTGAATATTGATTTTTCAACTACCGGGAAACAATGTGCTGTTAACGTGGGGAATGATAGTTACTCAGTGATACGGGGTGCTAGTTATGGGAGTATTCAAATTTTTGCAAGCCGAAAAGTTCGGAACGACAGTACGATTTCGGAGAGGGGTTTGAGTCGTGAGGGGCCGTAGTTGATTAGTTTCTCTCTTTTAACGGGGCAATAAAATCGTTGTTCTGCAAGTCGTTTACCGCTGAGACGGTGCAGGGAAGGGGCAGGGAGGGTGAAATGGTAAAAGGCAAGGAGACGATCAGACATTTACGGAAGCCGTGCTCAGTGCAGATCGATCGGGCCAAGATAAACACAGTCTCGAGCTATTATTGTTATTACTTTGTGTGGAGTTGCGAAGCCGTCGAAGACACCGGGTGAAAATTGCTCGGTCGACCGAAGTCTCAAGTTGAAACTTGCAAGACTTGGTTTGGTGTGCGGCGCAGCTCTTAACTGCACGACAACTGCCTTTCCAAGTAGTCGTCGGTCTTCTGGTGCCCCTCCACTCCCTTTCTGCCCCCCACAATATAATTTCTCCCCAGCGACCTGCAGCGCACAGACCCGCGACAGATGGCTTTTTATCAGCGCCAACAAGCCAGCACCACTCCAGACCCAACTTTCAATTTCCAACTCACAGTCTACCCACCCTTCCAGCTGGTTTCAGATTGGTGTTGGCTGGGGAGGGGGGGAGTGTTTCCACAGTCTCCTGCTTTTATTCTTATCAGCAACACCAGCCACAAAAGTCACCACTCTAGTTCGTCATATTTCAAACGTCAGCCGTCTGTTGTTCTTGTATTCATACTTGGTCTTACAAAGTTCAATTTTCCGAGATTCAATGCGAGAATAATTAATTGGGAACTGTCAGAATTTGAAACTGAATATCTCATATAAGAATTATAGTAATTGAATGTATAACTGTTTACTGCAATACATAACTTAATATATAGTTTGAGAATCATTGAAGAATCGATTGGTTTAATGAGATAAGTTCAGTGAGATGATAATTATTCTCATTCATCATTCTATTTTCACTTGAATTATTATTAAAAAAATTTAGTTGAAATTGAAATGTTGAACCAGCTCCTAAAAATATCTGCCTTCTGTTAAATATAGCCACCAAGGTACCAAGGCTCCAATAACAGGATCTTTTGATACTTTATAAATGACATAGAGTCATTTATATCTAATGTTACCCAAACTGATACTTCCACAACTCAAATTCGCAAATATTTTGTATATTTTACCGTATCACTTCCTAAACACCAGGTACTAAAGGTATTAAAGGTAATAAAGATTTATTTAATCTAAAGCACATGTAGCGTACGTTTTCTCTTATCAAAGATACGAATTTCAATCAAGTGATAATCAATCTCATCTCCACTATACATTTCTATTTCGTTGATGGTTGTGAACGATGGCCACTAACAAATAGCCGGCCTTCTCTGGGCAAGTCTCGACTACCCACATTAATTGATGATTGTCTCAGCTAGTTTCTTTGTTTGTGTGTAGCGTTGCCGAAGTGCATGATCGGACACTGAGGACTTTGACCTGGGCCGTTAGTAGTGAATTTGATGGCTTCCCGGACCAGTAATCATGCTTTTGAAACGTTTTTGTTTGCTCGGAACGCATCCGGCCTGTGACAGCTGTTCCCACTGCCCGTCCGCCCATCAACCTACGATGTACTTAGGTTTTTTCGCTTGAATTATTAATTTCTCCAGCCTTACTTCATATTTCTCTTGGGCGGTGCTTTGTAATTAAACTGCTCTTCGTTAAAGGAAACATATCTCCAATATGAAAAAGTGAAGGAACAGTTTTCTTTATCAATTTGCATTTATGCCACTTCTTTTATGCCACGTCTACCGTTTTACCTCTGTGAAGTTATTATACCTTTGGAAGTTTCATATGCCATTCACTATGGCATAGCACGAATCATATAAAATAATAATCTTTATTACTATAATAGAGTAAGTGGATGAGAAACTTTAAGTGATATGATGACACAAATCTGGAAGTTGATGGATATTATAGAATCATCGACAAATTTGAATCAATGAAACAAATAACGTTTAAGCCTCGATATCCAAGTTTAGGGTTTCATTATAATGACAGATTGATAGTTGGATAATTATCTTATATATTTTTGTTATATAAATGAATAAAACTATAGAAGGAAAATTCTAATAATTGGTGAATTGTAATGTTTTTATTGAAAAAATCAGTGGATTAAACTCTTAAACTCTTATTGAGACGCGTAAGATTTCATTTAACGAGTCAGCTAATAGCCTATTGATTACTAATCATACTGATGAATGGCTTGTTAACCTATACTGCCATTTTGCTGTTATTTTCTTACTCATTTTGATCGCGCAGATATCCCCTTTTATGGAGTAATCTTCATAAAATTCCTTAAATTTCCATTATCATGAAATGATCTCATGTTAATGATTTCACCCAAGGTTTCTAAGCCCACTTCTTTGTCAACTGGACTGAGAAAGGCGGTGAAAATGTAATATTTGTTTGCTCAAACGTATGGTTTCTATAATTGTTCTGCAATTTAATTACAATACTCATACAATTTAACAGGCATGTGGGTGGAAACCTTGAAAAATGTGTACTAGTCTTACTTGCTCACAAAATTAAAAACTCGTATAATTGAAAGAGAATAAATTAGTCGAAAAAACTATAGGTAAACTGGCCAGATGTGCACTCAACTCCATTCATGCCATGTATAGTACATTGTATATATAGTAGGCTACTGTATATAGTATACAGCAGTGTGAATTAATAGGTTCTATACAAATTGCGCCATAAATAGATGTTGCTCTGAAAGAGATATAAAACTGTCTCGATCGCTTCGAAAGAGATAAAATAAAAACGTGAGATCATCTGACTGTCAAAACTGTATGCAGTGTGGCAAGCCAAGTCGTGAGCTTTGCTGTGTGCGAATCATGCAACTTTCCATGATCTTATCAAAAATGTCGATTTTGAGTTATTTAACGACAGTCTGTTTCTTAACGCTTTCAAATATTCATAATTTTTCATGGTTGGTTGTTTTCTGGAGTGAATATTATCTTGGAACATTGTTTGGACAGTCGACCACTTTTGCATAGAAAATATCATGAAAAATATGATTCTCAATAATTCGGATTGACTTGAGGGAGTAATTATATAGTGATATTGCGTTTCTAGTCAGAAAAGATCTGTCACACCTGGTGTATTATCTCATTCCTCTTGGTTCTTGATAAATCTTGATTCTTGATGAATCCAGCTAAATTCCAGAGAAATTTCATCTCAATTTCCCATCAGATGAGAATACCTTTCTGTAGAAGTTGAAGTTCATTATACTTGGTAATAT
The DNA here is from genome assembly GCA_017141385.1 of Sogatella furcifera. Taxonomy (NCBI): domain Eukaryota; kingdom Metazoa; phylum Arthropoda; class Insecta; order Hemiptera; family Delphacidae; genus Sogatella; species Sogatella furcifera. The sequence continues at coordinate 40,133,197 of CM029548.1, forward strand.
AACCCCACTTTTAGAGTACCTAATACGTACTCCCAACAATACCTGAATGTGTATATTTAATCAATCTTCTATTAAAAGAATACAGAATTATTAAAACACAAGTTTTGTTAGGGCACTATTTTGTTTAATAAAAAGTGTTGTTGTTTTTGGAATAAATTTTATGTGCTTCCTCCCCATTGAGCCATTGTAATCCAACGACTTTGTTTGAAAGTCGTTCGGATTGTTGAAGTCGAATCTGCTCGATTTCGCTTTCCCCTATTTCTCTCGACAAACCCTATTTTCAACAACGTTTATTGTTTCAGAAAGAAACTGCAAAGACATGGGTTTTATATTGGACTTGGTTCAATACAAATACGGTATATCTCTTTCCTCGCAATGAGAGCGAAAAGAACCTGTCGAAAGAGGGAGAAAGAGAAGAGAAAATGTTCGATTTGAGCGTTCGCTCCTCTTTATATAGACATCCAATTTCTGAAATCCCTTTGCCAGATCCAGATTTGAAATGTTACTTCAGCGGCGATGATTTTCTAAAGAAGACTCAAGAAGAAAGGGAAGAGATAAGCTTAGATGGTGCCTTTAATACCTTCCATCTTCCCTTTGAATAGGTTTGATATACTATCACATCCGCCATCATTATTATCGTCATCACCACCATCATCATCAATGGTCGTCATATCCCTCGTTGTCATCGTTGCTCGTTCCATTCTCCATTGTATCGTGACAACGCACCGCTCCTAGCCTTGCCTTCCTAATACCGCAAAAATCCACTCTCACCGCTGCGCATTACACTTTTATTATATTTTCACCACGTATACATATTTCTATGTACCTGCCTATACAACTGTATAAATTCAGCGCGGGTCATCAAATTCTGCTGAAATCTTCTCTGGAATAACAATGGGTTGCCCCTGCAAGTACCGAACGTGCTACTTGACAGAAGAAGTTGAAGAAGTTTCTAAAGTTGAAGTAAAACATATTTGTTGATTTGTATGCATAGTTGTAGTGCTTGAATTAATGATAACGTCCTTAGCAAGTTGCAGTTATTATTGCATTGCACGTGCATTCTATTGAGTCTGATTTGACCGTCTTCAAGGCAATACATTGTTATGTACCTGAAGTCTGTGCCTTCTCTCGCCAAGAAGTAACCTTAAACCCATCTATAATTTTTTTCATTTCATCTATTTATTTATTCGAAAAATTATACAATAAAGGGTAAAAACACAGACATCAAAGTCTAAAACTTGTTTTATATTCAAAATAGAGGCTATGTTCAAAAGATCTCCAAACACTTGTCACAATCCACAAATTTTCACACTCCGAAATTGAAAACTATTATTGGAAATTCTGAATGTTGATTGATAATGTTATGTTGAACTCTGATTGATCACACAGATATGAACTCATGTTTATATGAATTCATCAAATTTTTTTGAAAGAGCAGTTTTAAATCGTAAAAGCGAAGCTGTCTGTTTCATTTAAAGCTAATGAGATGGTTATAATGATATCGTTGTTGGAGAATTAGAGGGATAAGAGGATATATTTAGTGTTCCATAATTCCACGGTGAAAGTATACGGTGCGGAAGGTCCTATAATGAAAACAGGTCAAGATGGTTGCTAGAGGGCTGCATATCAGTATGATGATATAATTTAAATTACTATAATACCTCTGCCAAATAAATAACCGAAAATCTCTTCTCTGTCGAATACTCTTCTCCTCCGAACTCGTCACTCATCCAGCCTTAATGCATTCACACATTCCAAAATAGAACATAATCTTTTTATTGTGATCTCGTTGTTCCAGCCTATCATTTTCAATACTTTCCAGTCTAATAACAATAAATCCTATGTACCCAGAATTATCTCATCACACTTTGCTTCACCTTACCTTCCTATGGTAAATTATTTCAGCTACAATTTGCATGAAACATTAATATAAACATTGGATATATGCTTTCAGTATCACCATTTACGTCGATACTTTATTTAATGTATATTTAGTGGCTATGAAATCGATTTCCTATCAATTCTGCCTGTATATACTATCAGTTTGTCTTCGAACCGATTGCAAAATGAACTGTAAAATGAGAAAGTGTTTGTATATGTGCGTGACTGGAGGTTTTTCGTGTACAGGGCTTTTGGTTATTGGTGGACCAACCCAGCAGCGTCCACTTTACACAGTGTCTGCTTTGCGTTTCTAGTTGACCAATGGCTGGATTTGGCCAGAGCTCGGCATTCACTGTATGGGATTAATAACCCATGTGAGAGGCAAGGCAAGCCATGGCCGAATAGTGCACATACCACACGAATTCAGAGTATTTGCTGCGTTCTGTGTGTTGGCACCAAACGAAATAATGGAGCAGCGCTGGTTGCGTGTTTACTTTCTATCCATCTGGTGTGTTGTTGCCTGCACACTCGGAAATTGGAATGCAGTGCACTCCAGCTCACTCCCCCAATATACAGCATGCAGTGATGCAATTAACTGCATTCAGTTTTTGTCGCTTTGTGTCTGGTCATTCCATTTCGACAGGTTGTGCAATTCAGGATCTATTCTATTGTTGGTTCAAAGTTGACATAGAATTCTATGTGGAGGGATGTAATACTATTTTTAAAATTCGATTTAGAACACTGGGTTCAAAAGGACTGATTCTAAAAAAGCCTGATAATGGTGTTGAAAATTCTCATTTCAATATTTATTTCTACTTAAATTAAATGTTAGAAATTCTAGTGAAAAGGAAAACTGACTACCCACGTAGAGATGCGGTGTGATTGGAGGTAGAAGAATAAGAAAGCAACACTGAGAAGAAGACTATTGAGAGAATGAGGATGTGTTCAAGTTTAGAATAATGTTGATTGAAAATGAGATGAGGAATGGGAAGCCTAGAAATGAAAAAGTCGAGCCGAAACAAGCCAAATTATTACTAGATAACTTTATGACAATTATGACTGCCTATTCAGACAGGTTTAATTTTCGATTCTCGTGATTCTTGTTCATTCACACCAGTGCTTGATTGATCAATCATAGATAGCAAACCCTCGACTGAGAGGTTGTATATTCAACATTCAATTACTGAGGATATTTCCATGGTGTTTAAGTACTCAGAAAATTAATTAGTAAGTAAGTAATCAAAGTCAGTTAATGACTGGGAGAGAGCAAAAAATTAAATAATTGCTTTTCCTTTTTCAGATCTATCTTGAGAGAAGTATGGACTGACTGGCGAATAGCGTGAGTCTGTGAGAGTAAAAAACTCGAAAATAGCAGACCTTCCATATGCTGTACAAATTGGGGTAAGTTCTATCATTTTTCCAGTTCTGTTCTAGGCCTTCGATTTAAAGGTCCTGATCTCATGATAAGGTTTTCTGCATGGCATTAGCCAAAAACTCAAATTTTTTCGTGATCTTGTGAAAATCTAGTCACAGCAACCAATTTGTAGCTTTTGTCACAATTTCGTGGTTGATTGAGAAAGTATGAACTCTCGTCAAGTAATTTTGTGAAGAAAATGTCACTAAGCAATAAGCTGTAGATGAACCATGTTCAATGAAGAAGGATATTTATAATAAGGATAGAATCGCTTAAATATGGAAATTGCGAAGTGAGATGGGTTGAATAGTAGAATAAAGGAATAGATGTAGACTACCTGTGGCGAAGTATATTGGCACATAGCTATGTAGTGAACGAGCATCGAGGTGATTCTATTTGAGAAGGAAGGATAGGAGCAACAGGCAGTCAGAGAAAGAGCTGCGGCAAACCAAGGCCACAAATCTTTCTTCTCGCAACAGTTTCCAGTTTCCACCCTTGCAAATTTTCCGGCCCGCCCTTCTAATTTATACCTCTGTCTTCATTTCGCACGCCTGCTATATCCTGAGAGAGAAGTAGAAATGCTGAGAGGGTGAAGAAGGATAGGAATAGATATTGAGACAGCGACGAAGGGATTAAGTGTTGGAGTGAAGCTTCGAATAGAGTGGAAAATAATTACCCAGCAAACGAAACTTTCTCGGTTTTCAAATAATTTCGGGCCATTCTGCTCGACACCTCCAAAGTTTCCATAATATGAAAAAAACTGTATAGGACGTGGAAAAATAAAAACACCGTTGAATTTTCTCTTGTGGCGAACTTTTTTCTGCCTCACTAAACTCAACCAATTAAAGTTTCTAATCAGAACTCTTCATAGCGGCGTTGAGTGAAAATTTTAAATACAAAACTCTACTCCTACTGCTTCTTTGAAAATCCTGTTTCCTTATCAACGGTTTGCAGGCTTCTGAAAACCTCTTTCCAAAAACTGTTGTCTCTTAAATTAGTCCTGATTGAAGTCTCATATCTTGTTATAAAAACATGGAATCAAGTAGGACTCTGGAGGATGATAAGGTATTTGAAATATCAAGCTGTTTCTACAAATATATTTCCTATTCATTTACTGTAATATTGATCTCCGTGATGGGTATATGCGATTATTATCAGCATATATGATATTTAATGAAATGAATAATAGCAGTGTTGAAGAATTGAAAATCGTGTTGTGCCACCGCTCATACTGTTCTCATTTCAGATTGTTGTCAAATTCAGACTATTACTTCAACATCCCTACATAATTCTTCATAAAAATTATTGTCATTTGAAAAAGGTTTTGTGTGAATAATCATAACAATTATTCTATTTTGTACAAGTATATATGATTTGCAGATAATTTATAATAATATTTCTTATACCTTACTTATGAATGGATAAGAACTGGATATTGAAACCTTTTTTCTTATATGTTCGTGTAATGACGGAATATGGGTTAGACGTTTTTTTAAAAGTGTTTTAATGGATAGTACCTAATGTATTTCAAGTACTTTACTTAAAAATCTTTGGCTAAACGTAGATATTATAAAAGGTGTTTTCATCACTTGGGTGTTGACAAAATGGACTTATTATTACTCGGAATGGAACTCTCGTTAGTTCGATTCTGTAGCCTACATGAAGTTCAACAGCTCAGAAATGCTAGGGGTGATTTTTTTTCCACAGAGGAAGAAAATAAGTGTTATTTGTCAAAAGGGAAAGCTGAGAAATATGGAAGTGGAGGTTGTGGGCGGTATCTCTTTCATTTTCCCTCTTAAATCCGCTACTATCCTCATGCTGTTTCATATATCACAGGAAAAAAGCCGCCAAGAAAGCTGGGCGAGGATCGACCCTCGACAAGTTTTAAAGACCCGGCAAACTTTGTCTCGTTCGGTCGATTCATCTTCAAACTTCTCGAGCGAGAATAATTGGACTAATTATTTTTCCCCTGCCCAATTACTCAACCATGAAGAGTATTATCTTGTGAAGCGCCCAGTTAAACTTTCGGCAGCACTGCTTACTTGCTGTAGTCGACGGAAATAATTTTAGTGGCGTTTAATTAAGGTTTAATGGGGTTTAAATCATCACACACTTTATTGAACAACTTTGCTTTCAGAAAGATCCACTCCATTTATCTACAATGTACGTCTATTCTACAATTTTCCAACCACTTCACCGGTAAATACTCGAGATCTTCATGTAGAAACTGAAAACAATGGAAAACTTGATAGATATTAAACGTGTTAATTAACACATAACATTTTATAAACATTTTGAAATTTGTCGTGGATATCAGTTCTTGTACAACTCGAGGTTCACTTTAAGATGAATAGAACACATTTAAAACTTTGAACTATAGACCTCTTCTATTCACATCATTCAATGTAGATCATTTTTCCGTTCTTGAAAGAGTTTTTTTTTGTGAAAACCGGCTTTTTATTCTCCTAAGTGAAACTCACAGCCACTGTAGTAGGCGATTTGAAAACCAATCTATAACCTACAACTGCTCAATTCTATAGAATTGGTATATAGTTATTTGTAATTTCAATTTAAAAATATGGAAAAACTATGACGTCTATTATCATTCTGCATAGAAAGTGTTTATTGAATCAGTCTTCTTGATCTTAGATTGGGAGAGAGTATTCGATCAATGAATATTTGGCGATTGAATGCCTCATGTGATTGAAGGATCATGTGAATGTCTATTGAAAAGTTCATTCAAGATATGATACTACCAATTCCACTACTATTTGAACTATTTCACTGTACATGATACTTGCAGAATATTTGGTTAAAATCAGAGTTCAACCTTCACATTAAAAGCGAAAGCAAACTTTCGATCAGCTCCTTTCCATGTGCTGTCCCAGAGTCATTGAGCAAAGTTAATGTGCGCGAAAGAATGCTCGTTGAAGCGGAATGGCAAAATGTGGAAAAAGCTCTTTGTTTGAATCAGAGTGAAATGTCTTGTAACAAAGGAATATTCGTCGCTGGAACAGCTCAGCTTTTGGGAGTTCGTGAAGAATGTATTCAATTCTGAATTTGTCGTCTAGAACAGTTTACTATCAGAGAGAAAAACATATTGAATATCACGTATATCAATAAAATTAAGAGGTCAGGAACCTCAGTCTCACAGCTAAAAGCTGGAGACCCCTATTACATCAAGAGTTATAAGATCTAGTGATACAAGATCTTGAAATGTATGAAATGAACTATATTCTTAATCACACAACATTTGATTTGTACAGGATTAAAATATATATCATATTCATTCCCATTCTCACAAGGATTGAAAGTATTGCATGAATAGCTTAGAAATGTTTTTCACCTGCAACGTTACAAACGGTATCTTGAAATAAATATTGGAACTCTCAATAGAAAATCTATCCTTTTTGTGTTTTGATCCCTACTCCCACAGGTAACTGATTGCAGGAGTTGTACTGTTTATAAACTTGTGGTTTGATTTATGTTTGGTTATCACATTTTTCATGAGATGAACTAGCAATACCATGGTATAACTTTTGAAACGTGAATTATTATAAGGACTTTCTCACCTCCAACAAAACAGAAGTCATCCTCGGCACAAGTTGATTGTAATGTTTGAACGGGAAGCTAGAATAACTTTTCTTGTTATTCTTTCAGTCAAGCGATATGAAAGATTGAGTTCATGACGCGACGTCAGGGCGTGAGGGATGTTTCCAATATTAAGAGGAATGGAAAAACAAGGGTTGAATGCATTTTGCTTCTTATTTTGGCTTTTTGCTGGTTTTCGTTGGTCGTAGTTCATTCTGACTGTCGGTTTCCGGTGTGGTGAGCTGACTGGTTGTCCGTATCGGAAAGCTTGAAACTCTTTTCAGAATTTCATGAAGTGAATCTTCAGGGAGTTGGATGGTGTTAGCTGACGGCCCATATATCTCTCAATTCTTGCCGAGAGTGTGAAATAGTTGAGTTTTCGACGTGAAAGCACCACCGAAACCAACACTTTTTCCTTTCATATACAACAATAATGAAGTACACTCGTATTTATTATGTATTTCATTGACGTAAACAAACTTTTCTCCTCCTCTATCTCCCTTGTTCACGTCTCCGATGCATTCGCTTTCTTTCTATTCTCGTGTTACTTCTGTTTTCCATCAGAGCCATACAATCTCCCTCCTCAGTGAGCCGATCCCAGCCAATTTATCTCTTTTCGCGTTGTATGAATTATTGTGGAAAACTCAAGAGTCATTCTCAGCACGTTTCCATTTGTTTTCCTACCTCCCTTTCTGCTCCACGCAAAGATATACTTAGTTTCTACTGAGCTCCACTCACCGCAATCATGCGAACCTCGAACTGCTCATAACTCCTCGCTCCATTTTCCGCTACAATATTTCTCACATCTCATTTATCCTCCCTCCCCTTGCTCTCTTACTTAGTCAAACATTATTGTTGGAACAGACTTCGAATATCAAGTTCAAATATGTTACGTGATATCGGTATTTCTTGGAAAATCTCTTTTTCTCTAGATATCCAAGATTTTTCTCCATCCATAACGACAACTGGAATTATAAATGATGATGATATGATTACTTGTATTAATGTCAGCTTATAATATTATCTGAGTGTAGAATCATCAGCACCCGAACATCCAGAAGGAGAATATCTAGAGAGGACATCATTCTCTCACGCTTTTCAATTCAACACTGTTCATACAAATATATTCCTCATCCTCTCTTTGATGAAAAATCTTGATATCTTCTCCTTTTGTTGTAAAATTACATGTTGTCAAATTACATGTAACTACATTACAAATTACATTACATGTTTTGTAAATATCCAGATCGATTGTATTTGTAGGTCATCTCACTACATAATCATGATCCAGATCTCAACATATTGATAATGATTATATTGATATTGATGATGAGAAAATAATAAGTAGAAGTAATATTTAGTTTCAATTTGAATTAGATTCATGTAGTTTATGAATCCCGTAGCCGGGATTTATTTTTAATTTCATGTAGCCGTATTGACGTACCTTTATGTTCTATGATATGAAGTCTCTTCATTAAATTTTGCATTTCATGTACATGGTTGATTGCAAACTGCTATATAAACAACGTTGAAAGCAATATTGAAACATTACCACTTCAAAGACATTGAATCTGTCTCTTTATGAGAAACGCGGTTGTTGGTCAAAGGAATATGATGTTATGATATTTCACTGAATCATCAATTTCTGATGTTGAAGTTAACTGTAACGGTGAAAACAAGCAAGTTTCTGTTTGTAAGGCTTCGCCTTCTGTGAACATAAGGTTGATTGAAGTAAAATGATGCAAACTTCACTCCTCAGACTTGAACTTCTTATCAAAGCTTTCACAAGTCGAGTGAATGCTTCAAACTTTCTTCTCTTTCAATGAACATGAGTCTTATGAAGAGGGCAATCAATATCTAAACTTATATTTATAACATGTCTGTGAATTTGGAAATTTATTTCTAACATTTTTTTATGAAAACCTGTGACTAGAATTGGGATTGGGATTGATCAGTTTGAATTTGACATATTTGAACAGGAGCTCACCTGTTGTTGTGAAAAGAGCAAAAACACTACTATTATAGTCTCCGAGTTCCCCAACCCCACACAGAAGTGCACCTGTCCCCCATTCTAGGCTATTGAAGGTCGTCACCCTCACTTTATTTTCCCTACTGACATACATTAATAAACAGCTAATTGCTCCAACAACAACTGTTCAAACTACTTTTGTTAACATTGGGGTTTGCTCAACACTGAGCGTTAATTTGAAAATTATATAGGCCTACTGTAATCGGATATTAGCCAAGTATGAATACTTGGACTGTTAATTATTAATTGGTATACGTAAACAACTTTTTCAACATTAAATGTTAGGAGAATATCAGAATAATCAATATAGTTTATAGAAAGAAACTGTATAATTGAAAAGGGTATAAATAAACTAACTGAATTAATAAAAAAGTAATACTTATGAAATACAATCAGGGGCCATGCACATCCAGTACTAAATTATGTAACTTTCTTTATAACAAACTTCTCATATGTTATTTGTTGGATTGAGTTTATTGTTATGAGTTATTGTTTAAGTTCTATTGTCAATTAAAATAGTATCATCGTTATACTATTAATAAATAATTCTCAATGCGATAACAGAGGCTAGTGTTTTCGTTTATTTAAAAAACTCATTATATTGTACCATCAATACAGTCAATACTTCACTATGCTACGTCTGTAGACAGAACTGTAAATAGTCACCCTTTGTGGGAATTCCTCAGTTTTCAGTTCGATAAGTTTTGACATGAGGCTACATTGATAAATTAAATTATTGAAATGTATTCAAAGAGTATGGTATGGCATGTGCTGTATTGGTTGATAGCTGAGTGAATGTTTAGAAGGGGCGAGATAATGACAGTGAAACAATGAACATTGTTATTGGTCTGCAGGCCGCTTTTGGTATGTGGTTCTCTGTTCTGGTGAGGAGTGGAGCTGTATTCAGATAGGATTGAAGCAAGTTGTCCCCGTTTGCCCTCCCCCTCCGCCATTCTGCCGTCTGTCGGTCATTTCTATGATCAGAGTTGATGTTGAAGCCTTTGTTGATGTTAGCTACCACCCTATCACCAGGTGCTTTGTACTCTAGCCTACTGTTTCTAAGCACATCAATATTTATGACTTGCCTGTGTTGCCTACCTCTTTATCAATTCCTTCACCCTTTCTAACCCTCTTTCTCATACCCACTCTATCTCTCTTTCTCTCTCCCGAAGATTTTCTTGAACATCCCTTTCTGAGAATGGACATTATTTACATGTCCAAACTCGGCCTTCTTATATAATTACAACACCATGTATATTGCCGTTAACATAACAATAACATCACATCCTACATTTGAATCATTTTCATAAATTTATATATTCCATATTTATTTATTCAACAATACATCCTTGGAAAAATGTATTCAGAAATAGATGATAAACGTGCTCAACGTATTTTATGTAATAATCATTGTCTTGATCATCTAGCATGCTCATTATCAACCTTAGGCCTACCTAATCTAACTATTCGAAAACATTAATCTAAGTTAGAATAGATACCTTATTTCAGTGAAATATTGCTCGTAACCTCTGTTACATCGTTTTCTCTCTCCAAAAACGTATGAGTTTTTAGCATTGTTACTTCTCATGTGAATACTCTGACGAAAATTATGATCCAAGAACGAATTATAGCTCGTGTATGCAAAATTACAACATTGATGTACAAACTCTCTGATTTCAATCTTGTTCAAAATTACCTTACCATCATACTTTCAATGGGTTATGAATGAGCTTCAAATGGAAAAGTTATTTAGTAGTTACTTGGTAATGTGATTTTCTAGTAATTTATTGTTTTTGAATATCCTTCTTTATAATCTTCATTAAAACTTTTTTTAGTGATAATTGATATTATATGCATGTTCAATTTCCTATTTCATTTCGTATCTTGAAATTTTACTCTCTTGTAGACTAGGCTACATGGATAGTAGACTATTTATTACCTCGTCAGCATAGTCGTTTTCATGATGTCAGCCACAAAATGAAACGACCCATCGCAGTCGTGGAAAGTATTTGGGGCGCAGCGAGTTCAGTGCTGAGCAGAGAAAATCCTCTAGATGTGAATCGTAGAGACGGTCGCTTCAGTGAGCACTTCTACGAAATACAGCTTAAGCCGAAAGTCTTCTCAGTAAGCTTCAAATTCGGTATTTAAACCTAGTACAGACACATAATAATAATCGCAGGGATTGCTTGCTTTCAGCGCAATGCAGAAATTCACTGAGAGAACTGTATGAACAGCAACGGGGCAATATAGAGGCTATTCATTTTGTGGTTGGTGGTTTGCTTCCACGCAGCTTGATTCACTTGATGAGGGTAGTTCCAATTTACGTTTTCCCCTCACAATCGTCCCCTCCTTTTCTAACGAATATATTCTCCTCTCACGATGCGATGGGTTTTCGGTTCGCTTCATTGGAAATTTATAGCCGGAGATTGAAATTTATCTAGGCGAACGATGGGTTGCCCAATTGGCGGCGGTGGCGGGGGGGGGTGTGTTGGGGGTTTGTTGCGGAGGGAGCGGTGGTTGGCAGCGGTCCTAAGCGGCGGTCGGGTTCACGTCCATAGTCTGCTGGGAAAGAAGAGACTGCAGAATTAGCGCCGGACAACCAGTAATTAAAAAGTCATCCACTAGCTCCAAACAGCTCAATTTGTAAATATTATTGGTGTTTGCCCTCCAGGGCACTTGAAACAGTTCACATCTACCGACGGCATATTGTCCATTACTTTTAGCTAGAAAAGACACAATCATGAAATTTTACAGAGTAATGGCAGCTCCAATTCTTCTCTACGGTAGCGAATCGTGGGTAATGACGAAACCTCTTGAAAGTAGAGTGCAGGCAGCCGAGATGAGATTTCTTCGCAGGACCAAGGGGTGTGACAGAAGAGATCATATTAGAAATGAAGATATTAGAACCGAGTTAAACATATATAGCATGAATGATAAAGTTGTAATGTATCGGCATCAATGGAAAGAGCATATCAGAAGGATGTCATCAGAAAGGTTCCCCCTAAAAGTATATAATTATAAGCCAATAGGCAAAAGAGACGTGGGTAGACCTCGCAAAAGGTGGCAATGATAATTATTATAGTCGTATTGAGTGTCAGAAGATATTGAAAAAAAAAATTTTCTACCCATTATATTATTAATAGTGAAATTAATGAAAGATAAAGATTATTATTAGCTAAATGTGAGTCGGAACAGGCAATAGCCTAATCCTTGTATGTTAAAGAAGACTTTTTCATTCTTAGTTTGCAAATTTCTTCTCTTTATATTCTTTGTCCTCTTCTTTCCTTCTTTCTCAATCTTTGTCTTGCAAATATTTCGTACTCTCAGTCCCTCACATATTCCTCCTTTTCCTCATTTTATCAATCAACTTCATTTCCTGTAGATTCATATTCTTCTACTCGTGTATTCCTTTTACCCAAGTATTCATTTCTGTTCTCTTATTCCTCTCATATTTTTTAATATCATTTATCTACTCCCTCTTTCATGTTAAACTCTTTTTCACTCTAAATTCATCCTACTTTTCCTTCTTAGTCCCCGATTTCTCACCCACGACTTCCTCGTTTTTCTGCTACTTCCTAGTTCTCTTTTATTTCCATCTCCTACATCTCAACGAGATCCTTCCGCGATATCTCCCCACCCCTTCATGTTCAAATTCTATTTTCCCCCTTGTCACTTACTATCTTCTTTCTCTCTTCATCATTTTTATTCCTCGAATTCCTCCTCCTTTCTCTCCCGCTCACCCTATCCACGATCTCTATCTTTCTCTCATCCCATGCGCTGGATCCTTATTTTGGCCTCGGATCGATGGAACTCCTAGAGCAGCAGCTATCAACAACATTATTTGTCTAATATTAAAAGATGAGGGCTACGTCTGTATCCGCCTATTTCTAACCTATTGAGGTGCGTGCCATGCTTTTAACTAGTCTCGCATTTACTGGTCCATCTAATCTTTATAGAGTCCATAAATTCAGATAGCGCTTCTTTAATATTAAATTCACTTTTTCACGTATTTTCATTAATTTCCTTCCGTTATATTGATCTTCGTGAAACTCCTCCCTTGTTACTCAATCATCTTTCATTCTTTACTCACTTTCCCCAAACATTTTTACCGCTCAGCTCATTTTACCATTTTCTGCTTTTTTATTCTCTCTGATTTTATATTATTGATACTTCATTCAAGTTTTTTGTCATTTATTACATTAGTCATCCTTCCCTCTCACTTTTTCTTGGTCTCCATCCTCTCACATTATTTCCTTTTTGCAATCCTAAATCTTGTTTTTTGTTGCTCCTTTGTTAGTCACTCAATCACGAATATATTTCTACGATCGTAAACTATCGACTTCTCTTTGGAGTCTCGCCGAGGGAACAAACGCTCTCCCTCGCCAATCTTGTTTTATACTCGTCCCTTATCCACACTTTCTTATCCTTCTTCCACATTCTTCTCCCGTCTATCTTTCTCTCTCTCGGCTACATTCTCGGCCATTCTGACAAATTGGCTTCGATAGCGTTCGCCGCAGTTTGTGACTTTATGATTGCGTTGCTGCGTCCCCCCCGCAACCGCCCCTGCGCGTGCCTGTATCCGCCTCAGCCCGATATTTTATATATTGGCGCGAACGCGATTTGAAAAATAATGTGGAGTAATGCGATCGGTTCAAATCGAAATGCCAGCTTTTGTGGTGATTGCGCATTTTACTCTACAGCTTCACAGTAGTCTCATGAACGCTGCGGTACTGGTTATTGATGATACTAGGTATTTATATCTAATTCAACTCGAATTATTAAAAAATTCAAAGTATTCCTTAATATCACAATCAAATTGAAGTTTTTCATGTCTTCTAATAGTACATAGGAATCATCTCCAATTTGACACTCGAAAATTGGTTAAGTCACCTCAGTAGTACTGTTGTCTGTCTAAGCAAAGAGGACATTCTGGCAAGATGGGAAAATGTCTCTAGCTCGGTCAATATTATTCCAAAAATTGAAAATTTGGTCTCATATTTTAGGAAACATGCTGATCCACCAAATTTATCATTTTCAAACCATTATTGACTGAGCTGGAGTCATTTTTCCATCTTGGCAGAATGTCTGCTTTGACAGACTATCTTTACTCTTTTAATTTCAATCAATTAATCTTCTTACTTCCCAATCATCACTTGAAACAGCAGATCTGACATCAAATTATTTATTTTTATTCATTCATTGACCAATTAAATTTTGATTGATTGTTCAGTGTTGGAACCTTTACATACTTTCCAATATTACTGAAATATTGATGAAATACGAATCTGAAGAAGATTTGAAAACTTTTCTACCGTGCTCCAAGTAATCACTTCTAGAATCCAAAATCGATTGATGAGGAAAATGTAACCGCTTTTCTATTGAGAAACTGGTATAATGGATTTTTGTATGCGGCGTAGACTATAATTGAAATTATCTCAGTAAGTGGGCAGCACGATTCGGGAGGAGAATGGGGGTAAGTTAGACAATAGATAACGATTTCCTTTAAAAAAGGAGAAATTAAACTTGGAAAGGAACAAAGGGAACAATGCGAGGGATGAATATAAAAGGGTATAGGAGCGTGTGTTGGTGCGGAGGGGGAGAAGGGTGGATAAAGTTGAGCGCCGCACAAGCAGAGGTATGAGAGATGATGCGGTTGGAGTGGTGGAATGACAGCAGAAGAATGGAATACGGTGGAAAGGGGAAAGAAAATTGAAAATCCTCCTTTTTATATTTTTCTTTTCTTTTCCGCTGCACTGTTGGCGTGACAAGGCCCGTTTTTCATGCAGATGGCTTCCGTAATGAAATCAAATAAGGAGTCGTGTACATGATGATGAAGGAGGGGGGGGGGAAGGACATGGGTGTGTGCGTGTGTGCGTTCGCGTTTGTTGCCTGATTAAACTCTTGAACGGTCCTCGGTCACCTGGTTCGATTCCATTAATAACGTCGAACTCCACCGACATAACCATCTTTTCTCCTATCGTCTGCCCATCCTCTCACTACTCTTCTTCTTTCCCTCCTCATCATCCTTCTCCTCCTTCTTCTTCCTCTCGCCTCGCAGCGAACCTTCTTGACACGAACTGAGTTAAATTAAATCACCTGCACGCTTGCGACCCGCGACCCAACTCCTCCCATAATCAAATTTCACGTCGTGTCGTCGACTGTCGCTTGGCGCGAACTCCACGCCATATTATTATTATTATGAAAGAGATATCGTGCGCCTCATTTATTCAGCTTGTCTGCCAACTCAGCACTAAACACACACAATAGACGATGACGGCGGCCATTCGCTGCTCCCAATGTCCCGCTGTGACCAACGCCCCACTTACTTCATTATTCATCCTCACTGAGTTGCCATTCACCGATTTCTCAAATCTGAGTTTCCTCCTAACCTGAATCACCAAATTAAAAACAATACTCACTGATTGCTCAGGACAGGGTTTTGTTAGTCGAATAATTGATCAGAATCAGAATATGGTGACGATATTTACTTAGATTATCAACTTCGAAATCGTATTTGATAAGTGAATGTTTGATGAGTTAAAACAATACAGTTAATACATGAGTTGATACAGTTTCTTTGTCAATTCTCTTAAATGTATAATATATACAGTATATACTATAAAATATCAAAATGCAAAAATGAGAAATATAAAAACCGAACTAAGTTGAATATTGTACAATCCAAGGCTATTATGAATTTATTTTCATGAAACATCGTATGAATTTAATTGATATTCCATATTATCATGAAGAATCAACATACTGAAATTGGATATAATTGATTATTGTGATTCCAGTGATTCCCAACTTGGTGGGAAAGACATTTTGTTCTTTCATGAAGTAATTTGCCATTACTTTTGAAGAAACACTGAATTACTTATTTATTAATTTGAAAAAATTGAATCTTTAGCTCTTTCCTCAGATTGGATCGAATACCTCGTATTGATAGTTGTATATCAATTCAATCTAATTTATTGATTTTTTTAAATTTATAGTTACAAATAGTTATATGCAACTAGTCCACTGTATTGCCAGGTGCAATACATTTATACTCAATTGAGACTTTCGTAAACTTTCGATAACAAATAATACTTTTTATTTTTCTACAGGTGTGAGAGTACACTCTACAAAACATGCAGCGATTCGAATGTAAGTTGGGATATCCGAAAAACTTTTTCTTGGACTCACTTTGAGCATAATCAAGATTTAAATTGTTGGTGTTTTTAGTGAAGCTTCATTTTATTCCTATAATCTTATGTTTTTCATTGAATTGAATAACACTATTTGCACGAATTAACATTCTACGTGTAGTAACTTCATTACCGATGATGTTTACAGAGAGCATCCTTCTTTCTTTGCCAGGAAATAATTTTCAGTTGTTTACTTTCATAATCCATTATCCATAACCCATTACAAGCTAGAATGCTTATGTGGATATCATCCGCAAAAAAAAATTGAGCTTATATTACAATTTCATTATTTGGATACAAACGCGCTTATTCTTCACAAAGCAAATTTACGAAGCTTTTCAACTTCAGAACTATGATATGTTGGTTGAAAAAATGATGGCGATGATGGAAGCGGATGACTTTTTATTTGGAAAGTGGAACGAATCGCTGTATGGCGACGAAAGAGATTTTAGTAGCATCGCGCCGCGGGTTTGCTATGATGACGGGGAAAGAGTCGAGTCGTTCCGTAGCAGCTCACGCGCTAAACGTATCTGAAGTTCTTTACAGAAAGATACGGAATGTATTGTACGATATGCATAGGCACACTTGTTTTTGCTCGATGGGCGTTGACGTGGAGGGGGTGGGTGAGGGGGTTTGTCTCGACGGCTCCGACTGTAATGTTTGACCGGGTGATGCGAGGGTGGGCGAGCTGGAGAGGGTCTGCCCTCGGTGATAAGGCAGTCGACGAGGAAATGAGAACTGGTACGCGAGCTGAGATAAAACCGGGGCAAGGGAAATGGCAAACAACAAATTGAAATAGCTGCGTCGAGGGAACGCTGAAGCTGGAGCTGAACGACGCGTTTCGAGCTGCTGTCGCCTCGACTGCCACCAACTCCTTACCCTCCACCACCCCTCCTCCTGTCAACGAACGCCACCCTTCAAGTCTTGCTAATGGCCTGCTTCCCCCTCGTCTTTCAAACCCCCTCCCCCAACCCGAACCACTCGCCATCACACAACTGTCTTGACAAACTCCGACCATTTCTCCTCGGTTTCAGTTTACATTAAACAATCAGGTCGTGACGCATATGGCCTAAAATGCTTCTCTCGTGTTACCATGACAACTACACTGCTCTGCCTTCCCGCCCTACACCCTTCTGACACTTATTAATGTCAGAATTTGAAGACAATGGCAGCCTGTATTAATTGATACTGCCTCTAAATCTATGACTTCCGTTTGTTTGCGTTCCGTCATGTCGAACAGATGTGACCCTGTCTTGAATTATGCACATTTCAATTTAAATTTTCTTGATCTGAGCTCCATTATGATTCCAACATCAAACGCACATTCCAGCTATTATTTCATCAGAGTAGAATTTCATATATAAGTACAGTAAATATATATTATATTGGAATAGTATTAGGGACACTAAAACCGTTTATACGTGCAATAAATGAATGCTGAGGTTGTGAAGTCGCCCTGTACGTGTTTCGAGGCACGAGTCATGATGGTAACACCTGATAGTGGTGCAAGAGAATGGAATAACATATTAACGCTTCTTAGCACTAAATAACAGCTTGTGAAACCGTGAGCTCTCTGTGCGCATTGGTAAAAAACGAGAGTTAACGATTTAGTAATCAAAGAAGTGTTGAGTTGAGAATATGGTATTGCATTTAAGTAGCTTGAAGCTCAATTACTTAAGCTCATTAAGCTGATGATAAGTGAGTTAACAATCTACGTTTATCAAATTTGAGATTGGAGAATTCGATGATGGTTGATTTTCCAACCTTGAAAAAATTCAGTTTATCAGAATGGAATGCAGTTTCGTTCTTAACTTCGTTATAATCCAAATACGTTGTATTACAAAAATCTAAGTATTTTTCAAGCATGGACCAAATCTATAGCTTTAATAAACTGATATGCCTGATCCTCTGGTCTGTAGTACTCGACTTGATGAAAACGTACATTGAAGTTAAGCTCTCCACGTTTATACAGTATCTAGAAACTGAAATTACTTGCCAAGTTTATTTTCTTGTGCTGCCAAACAGATTAGCATTGTTTGTTGCCAGAGGGAGAGGCGAGGTGAAGGAAGGCAAGGCAAAGTCACTAAACAACTGTACTACTCGTTGCAGCTTCTGTATTGGGCGAAGTGCCTCGGCGAGAAGACGTGAGCTTCACCTTCGACCTCTGACCCCTCCCCATCACCATCACCATCACCCGTCTGCGTTTGTCTTACGCGCAGCAAAATTGTAGTTCTTGAGGCGTACGCTAGCTGCTGTTGCTGCTGAAATTTCACTTCACTTGACCCCGTGCAAGACCTCTGTGAACGCCTAAATCAACAGCCAAGACCAGCGCTGCTGTAATTTGGACAGGGACAAGTTCACCCTGTCTGCCTGCTCAGCCTTCTCTCCAACTTATTAAACGCAATATGCCGGCTCACATCTCCACACAAACATTGGAACTCGCGCACGCACGCGTTGCTTCGCCCCTTTCATCGTTCTACTGCTACATGACGGCTATCCCACGACTCACGGCGCTTGTTTATTAAGACTTGCTGCCTGAGTTTCTGTTCTGCATCCCAGTTTCCTCAAGTTTCTATTTCTTAGACCGAGGGGCTCACTCAACTCTCAATTTTCTTACAACTACCTCTTGGCGTTTTAGACTAGTCATCAGTATAAACTTCTATATAGGATACGCACTAATCTTCTACTATAGTCGATACGTAAAGAAAGTATCTGAGAAATTTTTAAATCTTGTTGCTATTATCTTCAGTTAGTTGACAAATTGTGAAATTGTGTCTCAAAATTAAATTGTGATTCAATCGCCTGTAACTGGAAATGTTCATAGATTACAGTCAAATTCACATGATGTCTCTGTCATTCCACTGATGTCTGCCTATAACGGAGGATTACAATGACAGAAAATGTATTTGAAAATCTATTAGAAGAAAATTTAAAATATCAAATTTTCCAATAATGTGGTATATCATTAGATGAATCATCTGGTATGATTTGGTCCGTCAAAGTTGCTAATTGTCAGGAAAATTTTGTCATCCAAAAAAACTCACTTGAACTAGGCTACTCACATGCGATTTAGAAAATTACATACTTCATATACTTTCAATACTCATTCCTATTCAGGAACGCTTTAAAAATATACTTTCAGAATCCAGTTATAGTTTCTCAAGACAATTTTCTTCAAGTGCGCTTAACAAATTGTAGCTTATGATTTCAGAATCTTGTGGCATGGGCCATTTTCATTCCAGCTGCAGGGAATCCTCTTGAACTTGCCAAGTGGCAAGTCTCCAAATTTGTTTGAATCAATACGCTGTGTACTTGACCGAGAAGTCGCTCGCGGTTTACACCATCGTTATCGTTAACTGTGGAAGTTTTGCTTTTCTCATTCATTGCTGCTTCTTCTTCTTTTGAAGAGAC
The DNA here is from genome assembly GCA_017141385.1 of Sogatella furcifera. Taxonomy (NCBI): domain Eukaryota; kingdom Metazoa; phylum Arthropoda; class Insecta; order Hemiptera; family Delphacidae; genus Sogatella; species Sogatella furcifera. The sequence continues at coordinate 40,152,713 of CM029548.1, forward strand.
ATTATGTACTTGAGGGTTTTATCGTCCTCTCAACATTCCCGACTCCATTCTGCTTTTATCTTTCTCATTTATCGTATACAAGGAGATAAATGCTTTTGGATGCTGCCATTTACTCTGTGCAAAAATATTCGATATTTGCAGCTGAGATGAGAATGGTGCTCGAATATTCTATTTCAGTTCGAAAGACTTTGAAAAAATGAATTATTGTAATGCTGCAATTGACTCTATGAACTACAGTATTGTGATAGTTAGACGTCGTTTAATATCATGGTGGAGATTAATAACATTGTAATAGAATGGAAGATATTTCAAAGATTATGATTCACTGATTTTCTCTCATTTTCAATTGATAATTCTCGAAATACCAACTTTAACATCATATTGGCTCTATATATTGGCGGGATTAAGCTCAATTTTATTTGAAAATAAAACGAAAATAAACATATTAATATAAATATATAAACTATACAAATATATATAATGAATTTCATCATTTATGAATTTCAAAATTGGTACTTCGAATCTCAAATAACAGTCATTCATAATGATCATCCTCATTTTGAATGCATTTTTGTCATGGATGGTATAAAAAAATGATTACTACCTAAAATTATAAGTAGTTACCACCACTCTTAATTCTCAAGTATTTCTTGGAAGTTGTAAAAAGCTATAAAGAGTATTCGATAGAACAGAGTAGTTCAGAAGATATGACTGGAGAAGCTTGAACAGTGTGGTAGTGCATCACGGCTTTCCAGACAGTAAATGCTGTCTATTCAATATGTTCCGTTACGACGAAACGGTTGAAGTCTGCGATTCGGAAAATGGTACGATCAAGCCGTGTTGTGTGAGGTAGCTGTCAGATGGAGCAGAGGAAGATCATGTAGCCGCAACACAGGAATCGGCCAACGATCCCGAATCGTTCTCTATCAGCAGCCACTTTTGCGGAAAGCTCTGGTACCAACTTTATATGTCTGCGTTCGCAATACTGTTATGTATCTAGTGCAAGTCGGTTCGGAATAACATGCCTCCTGTACACATTTGCCCTCGCTTCAATCCGTGTAATGGGATAATCGAAAAGTCGATTTCCGATAAGTCGGGTCATCGGGCCGATCCAGATACATGCAGTGTTCTTTTGCGCTTCCCTGCAGGGTGTTTGTGTACGGCCTGTGCTGCGCTCGTGTTTCCCTGTGTTGGTTAAATTATCCATGGAATACACGGTTAGGTTAAATTCCTCGATACCCGGTACGTGTAGCCAGTTACGTGAGTGTCTACCCTCTGTACCCAAACTGCTTATTTTCGTTTCCTCTTCCTGCTCCTCTTCTTATAAGATACTCCACAGTAGTTCACGTATTCTGCCTCTCGTTCCTATTTTCCTTCTCTTATAATTTTGCTCGGCAACTTCGCAATCTTCAACCTCGCATCCTGTTATGCTTTTTTTTATTGTTGAGCAATCGGAGTAGTAGTACCACCCCCCTTGCCACTTTTCCCCTCTCGCTAGCCAATTTCTAGTCGATCGATTTTAGAGCCACCGATTTCCCAAATATACCCCTTCATTTTGCCTTCTGTCCTCCTCTAATGGCTTCCATTTCTCTCCCGCCTTTCTTTTTCCAACCATTGCCAAACCAGCAGCCGTTCTTGTTGGTTTTGTTCGAACTAAGACGCCAATCGTCTTCAGAACTGAAATCGAGCAGCACATTTTCTTCTTTTTCTCTTTGCCCTTTGACGTTCCTCAGTCTTCTTTTTCTTTCGCCAGTCATCTTGAGCAACTTAACTTTGCTCCATTTACCACTCGCAGCCCCCAAATTAGCTCTACACACAACTCCTGTTCATATTGTGAACTCGGCTCAACTGATCGTTCTCCATTGATAGTTTTTGGAAGTTGTTTTCGTACTCCATTCACATCAAGCTTTCATCGACACATTGCGTTTCTACGTACTTGCGGAAAACTGATAATTATGGTGACATTCCACATGATTGAGCAAGAATTTAGTAGGATGAATAGTACGTACTATATGTAGGTTATTAGTTCCTTCATCTATCATGGACAACGATAGACCATGATAGACATCATGGAAACGTTTCTCACTCACTTCTAACGTCTATTTCAATAAAATATTATCAAAAATTAATCAGTTACTGATAAAACCTTATGTTCCTGAGCAGTTGCCATTTCAATACTAAACCAAGATAATTTTTAAAAAAATGGGATTAAGTTTAGTAGAAAATACTCGTAATCGGTAATTTTAAAATCTAATAAGAAACTTCAATTGAGAAATGAGCGTAGTATCACTGAGGGGATTATGCCTTCTTTAAAATATTTGAGGTGTAAATAGAATCGAATGATCAGATATCAAAAATAATTTCATGAATCGAGGTTAAAAGGGCTACAGTTGATGAGGAATTATTTTTCAATTTTGGTTGTTTAATGATAAGTACGTGATGTCGGACGTGTAGTGAGGGGGGGGGAGCATTTCTGTTAGGTGTGCAGCAACATCCATCTTTAGACTATTGCAGGCAGGCAGCCGGCCGACCGGCGAACGTGAGTTTTGGACTTTTCGCGAAAGATGCGGAGCGTACGGTCACGTATACATTATTTCGTTTCGAGTCAGCTTCGTATCATGATTTATTGCGTTGATACATGAGGAAAAGCCCAAGTGCTTTTCGGTGTGCGACTACTACATGCGTATATATTCCATACACCAGCGAATATGCGCCTGCCGAAAAGCGGGTATGCAACTTGTGTGGCACTGCCGTACAGGAAATCGAAGTGGCTTCGGCTCCCCAACTAGGGGCTCCATCCTCTCGTCGAGTGCAGTCCTTCATCCAAGCAAGAAATAAGTCCTACTCAGCTTCCTCTTCCCTTCTGGCATCCCTTTCTGTCAGCTGCCATTCCAATTTCCCCTTCTTCTTCTCAGTCTCTTTTTCTCCTGCTTGCTCACTTTGATCGTCGGGCCAAGATATGATTGTGATGCGAGTCTGAATACCATTTGTTCTGTTCGCTTTTATGCGGCTTTTCCCTCTCTCCCCATTTTCAATTATCTTCTTGTAGTACTTGTCGATGTGATCTATACTCTTGGTTCGTTTCATTCTTAACTTGAAAGGTTCCTTAAAGCAATGAGTAACTTTTTCCAATGCAACAGTGGGTCTTTTCGACCAATAATTGGCGATTGATTACTTTATTCTTATTCGTCTGGAAGCCACTCTTTCTCTTTCTTCCTCTCTCTCTTTTTAGTCATCTTTCTCAATCAAGCCGTAATCAATCACTTCACTTCTCAAATTTAATAATTTTGAAAAAATTGGTACTTTTCTGTTCGCGCATATACACAGAGATAAGAGACTTGGAACCTATTGAGACCTGTATAATCAACTTCGCTATTCTAGACAAAATTATTCACTATGTTTTAAAATTTTACTCTCTACAATGATGTTTGATATTCACATAGAATTATATTCATGATGCACTGTTCAATTTTTCAACCCTTTCGTATGGTATTTTACTATTTTTACGAATTATTTCGTGTTCTTGAAATCCATGCTGGGAAATTATGGAATAGATTGTACTCATGATTCAAAACTGAGGATACGAGAGAATTTTATCTTACATAATTTAGCTCCATGATGACTCCAATCTAATGTTACTAACTTTTCCTCGTTTTCATATAATTCCATTCAGATTTTCAACATTGGAACCTCACATATACATTATTATTTTTGCTTACAGATTTCTATATCAGAGAGCACACGAGATATCGATCCACGTTCTTTGATAATTATTTTGCTCCCGTCCAACAACAAATTTAAGTGAAAGGTAAGATAGAATACTATAAATTTCAAATTATAAAATTTTGTTGTTCATATACCCTCTCCACTCATAGTTTTTCGCCAGATTGAAAAATGAGCTCGAATAGCAAATGATCGGATCCCAGTGGTATTATTTACTGCCTCTAAAATATGGAGATCGTAAAGAATTTTAGTCGTAGAATATAACTAGGAAATGAAGACGTATATAGAAGTGGTTTGAAACCGCTATAAAAATGTTGGTGGATGATCCATTTTATCTCACATGAAGAATCTTGGAAATTGAATGTAAAGATTTCCTTCGCTCCTGCTGTATCGAACCCCGATAGCCTTCCAGTAGAGTATGAAAAATGTAGTGTTCTAGAAAATCCTTTATCTCTTTAATGGAGAAATTATTGTTGATCTTAGGTGTTCAGCTAGCAAAATTTTGTGTGATCTCATAAATTCGTTTATGAAATGCTTACGTTACGTAGAATTTCACTGAATTTTCTCTTATTATCCATTCTCTATCAATATTTGGTTTCTTTGGTGGTATAAGGAGAGATATTTGAAAATATGAAAATTATATATCGAAATATGGTTACTATTTTTTTAGAAGACTAATCTTTAAAAATCATACAATCATGTCATATAGCACAGTATTAATTCCACATGATCGAAGGTGCATGCTAGTTGTTGGTGTTGACCATATAAACCTTGTACAGTATATTATGCGTGCCTATTCGTTCAGTGTTCCCTGGTGTACATTGCTTGTGAACATACGTGTGGTTGTTGGTCATTATTCTCCCGTGGAGACCATAAACCACGCTGAGTCCATTCTTTGCAATAGTCCTGTGTCGGCCAGCAGTGCAATACCTGCAGGTGCTCAAAGCAGACCAGGACGCTCTAAACTTCGCCCCAGATTCATTGCTACTGCTGTGCGACGCCACAATTATTTATTAAGCATACCTTCAGCTCCTGCTAGAAAAACGATGCATTCCTATTCTAGCCTTGCAAGTTATAAATCATGTTTGGTTTGATTCGGGAGAATTCTGAATGGAGAGAATCGAATCGCGATTGCTTACTTGTAATTATTGACTCAAATCAATCAGTATTGTTTTATAATTGAACTTATTACAATATAAAAGATGATTCTGGTTTATGCTAGTGATACTGTCTTATAGGTTCTGTACAAGTAGCCACTTGAAAAATCCTGCCGGAGAAATTTTTTGAGTAACTTTACTGTATAGTACGGGGGCAAGTGTTACAAAAAAGGCTTCCCGTGAGCCTATTGAGTAAAGAAGTTTGGGAGTGATATCAATCTCTTCGTTTTGACCTGGAGAAAAATAATATCGGTGGTCATAAGCTCTCCGAGGGGTGCGTCACCTTTAATCCAAGATGGCGTCCGAGAATTTCAGAGTTTCACTGTTTCGGCCATAACTCAGTCATTTTTGAAGATATCTTTTCGATTTTTCTCTCAAATTGTTCCTTATAAAATTATCTACATGAGCTATATAAAACATAACTCCCAAAACGTATAAATAATAAGTTATACATTTTTTAATATGAAAAATGATAGAATTTCTTATGAAAATTTTCGTTTTTTTGTCTTTAGTTTTTTTTATGCATCAGATAGACAAAAATGTTAAATCTATAAGTTGTAGATCTATTTTTTAGCTTTAAAACCATGTGGTTTTGAAGGCTTTTTCTGCCTCGATGAAGGGTACAGCGAGACCCAAAGAGGGGCATGCGCGGAGTAAGGCAACTAACATGTTATATAAAAACTATTTTCCTTCATGTCTCCTTTATGTTAGAGACTTGAAAATGGTATCAATCTCTTCCTTTTTCTCTTTAGATTCAGAATATCTATAATTATGCACTAAAAAATGCTTCTCTTCTAGAGAAAACAAGATGGCGGCCATTAAATGCCGATTTTTGTTATATCCTTAACCATTTGATAATTTTTGGTAATATCTTAAGTTTTTTTCTCTTAAAATGTTCTTCATGAACAGTTCTACGATATTTATACAAGAGAAATGTGCTCAAGACCCATAATAGATAAGTTCAGATTGTTTTAAAGATGAGAAAAATTTTATCACATGCAAAATCTTACGTTAACTCTAATAAATTCATTGTCCAGCTTGAAAAATCAAATGTGAATAATGCATTGAATAGAGAAATATTTCAGCTTTCTAATGATGTATTTACAAGGCTTGTAGGTACGCTAATGATGTATAGAGCTTCAGCGAAAGAAGCGCTCGCGCAAGTCACATTGCCAAAATATCAACTTTTTACTGCATCAAAGAGGAAAAAAATATTTTTTTTCGGGATTCCTTCGTGATAAAAGCATGAAACTAGTGTCAATCTCTTCATAATAACTGTCTCGATTGGATCATCGATGAAAAGATCCTTGAATATCATTTCTACTACAAAAAAACTAAGATGGCGGCCGAAAAAAGCAGTGTTTCACTATATTCGTTGTAAATTGAGAAAAGTTCGAATTATTTAACTTTTTTTTTCAACCAAAATGTTCTATTCAATCTAGGCTACAACCTCCATCCATTCATAACTCTCTCAGTCGCATTGTTGATTAGTTATTTGAATTAAAAAAATCAAAAAAATGATTTTTCTCAATAAAAAATTTTTCTCTCATTTTAAAAAATATCAAATGGTTAAGGATATAACAAAAATCGGCATTTAATGGCCGCCATCTTGTTTTCTCTAGAAGAGAAGCATTTTTTAGTGCATAATTATAGATATTCTGAATCTAAAGAGAAAAAGGAAGAGATTGATACCATTTTCAAGTCTCTAACATAAAGGAGACATGAAGGAAAATAGTTTTTATATAACATGTTAGTTGCCTTACTCCGCGCATGCCCCTCTTTGGGTCTCGCTGTACCCTTCATCGAGGCAGAAAAAGCCTTCAAAACCACATGGTTTTAAAGCTAAAAAATAGATCTACAACTTATAGATTTAACATTTTTGTCTATCTGATGCATAAAAAAAACTAAAGACAAAAAAACGAAAATTTTCATAAGAAATTCTATCATTTTTCATATTAAAAAATGTATAACTTATTATTTATACGTTTTGGGAGTTATGTTTTATATAGCTCATGTAGATAATTTTATAAGGAACAATTTGAGAGAAAAATTGAAAGGATATCTTCAAAAATGACTGAGTTATGGCCGAAACAGTGAAACTCTGAAATTCTCGGACGCCATCTTGGATTACAGGTGACGCACCCCTCGGAGAGCTTATGACCACCGATATTATTTTTCTCCAGGTCAAAACGAAGAGATTGATATCACTCCCAAACTTCTTTACTCAAAACGCACACGGGATTACACTTGCCCCCGTACTAATATGTTTAAAATAATTCTCGAAAATTATTTGGTTGAATACAATAATATATTGATTCTTCAACGAATTTTGTATTAATTTGGATATATCTCATGTTAAAAAAAATAGTCTTCATGAGATTTCGAAGTTGAACAATTTTTTTGGAATTTCTGTTCATAAAGTACTGTATTTTAATTTCATTCTTACAGAACATGGCTCTCAATCATTGTAAAAGTTGAAAGCATTTATATGAGGTTGGCAACATTAACTGTCGTTCGAAAATGCTTGCAAGACAACTACAACTATTTGTTTCTCTTGCCTTAGTAGTGGAAGACAAAACATCTATTCCGATCCTCTCGTAATCGTGTAACGTGGTAGTAAATTTTTTGCCACAAGCAAAACAAACCTTCTACATCACCGATGTTTACACAATCCAACCAATGTTTACAGAAAAAGTTCGACTGTTCTCCACTGACTGCTGTGGATGGTGTCGTTTAGAAATATTTGTGAGCTAGAACACACTTTTTCCATTTTCCATGTGTAAATGGCCCCGAACGCCGGAGAAAACTAATAACTTGTGTGTAGCAGAGATAAAGGTGAATTATGAAGAGAATGTTCGCTTATAAGTAACTGCAATTCTGCGATTGTGTACACAGAATATCAAACTGACTTCTTCCTACGCACTTTCAACCGCGTAAAATGTATTTTTTTCTTTTCCTCTGGAAGTATCTCGATATCATTTCAAGAGAGTGGAAACTGCACGGGGTACTGTCTCTCTCTGGAATATAACTGGTATTCTTTGTGCTTTTTCCATCTTCTCGGCTAACATTTTCATCGTATTTCTCTTCTCTCGAGTGCGATCCTCTCAACCATTTCCATTTGGAGCTCACTTATTCCAATTTGCAATTGAACTCGAGTACCATCGATATGGTTGCATCAGTCTTCCTTCTTCATTCCACTAGCAAAAATCACAAGTACGACGTTGAATAATATGATTCTTACATTTCCCAGGATGAAGAGGTTTATGAAATTCATTCAAAAGTCACTACAATTGGATGCATGGTTCAGTTACAAGATCAGAATTATTTGCCTTTCATCTTTGTTGAATTTTAAAATATTTTTTTCTACGCTTCCCTATGATGATTATGTAATATATTATAATACACTCACCGTGGGCCAATCTCGATTCAAATGATTATGCTTATACATTTACTCATCAGATTATTTACAATAAAAGAAATAAGCCCTACAAATACAACAATTGATAAGTTGTCTCTGGAGGTGATAACAAACTTGATCAGGTTATTGCCAGCTTTTTCACTCCTAATTATCGTTTCTATGTTATTTGTACTCGTATTGAATTCAAGAATGGAAAATATGGAAAGTTGAAATTAATTCTTTCATTGTTGTCATTCCTCTTTGAAACATATTACGTTGTTTGCTAAATGGTATTTGAACATATCGTTGGCGTGCAGTTACAGTTACAGAAGTTGGTCTGGTGTGTTTTTGAACAGATAAAAACTCATCGTGCGGCTGTGGAAACAATATGGAGATGTCGGTGCCGTGTTGCTGAGAGTGTAATTGAGAACAGTTATCTGCGAGCATTAGGCGAGGGAATTAGAATCGGGTAGCACCACTTCTAATAGCTGTGCAAAAGGTGGTGGGATGAGGGTGAGCGAGAAGGCCGCGATAACAAAGTTGCCGTCATTTAATGTGATAGAGCTTTGAATTTCCTTTGCAGAAGAGTTTAAAGGAGAAGAAAATCTCGCCGGCTACGAAATTCTTGCCTTCAAAAGCTGCGGGCGAACTTAGCCTTACTACTTTGCTAATTGGATAAAAGTTTTGCAGGCTAGGTCGACAGACGGTCACGGTGAGAGGCGGCGCGGGGGCGGTGCGGTGTGGGGGCGGCGTTTGCGGTCAGAGTGGCAGGCGTGCACAATCGACGTCAAATGGAGATGAACGCCGACGTCTTGGACGCCTCTGGTGAAGTTAGGGCAAATTAGCAAAGTGAATGATGATGGGTCGAGGTCGAACAACTTTCCACTAGCTATGAAATGGACGAACGCCCCACATCTCCACGATGATACATAGATTGTCAGCAGACGTTGATAGAATTTCGACTTGATTCTATTAAAGCTCCACCCAAAGTTTCTTCCTTTCACTTTGTTGATCGACGGCTACTTCAGTTTGATTCAGTGCTTTCATACTTCCATGGCACCTGGATTCACAATGCAATGCTTACAAAATAGTTTCTATCTATATTAATATGAGCTTGATGAATTGAGAAGGAATGAGCTACACTTGATGAACGTATTAGACTTTATCAAGGATTTATTTATTCAGATTACTCGTGAGTCTATTTTTTGTAAGAGTAACAGATTCGCATTTATTGAAAAACAATATTTTCTCTAGCTTTGTACAGTGATGGAAGTGATCAAGAACTCTCAATGATACATTTATTTCAATATTTATAATCTTAAAGTTTAGATGTATAAAATTTTTGAGCTTTGATGCACTTTCAATATAGTCGTGTAAAGCTGTAATAGATTTATAGATACGATAAATGATTTCCATCATGTTTCTTTCAGTAAATTGTACAAGCAATATATTGTGCAGTTACTGATTGAGTTACAGTTATGTAATCGATTATGAAAGAAAAATAGTTTTCAATAACTTATTGGGATATCAAGGCAAGAAATATTCCATTAGAATATGAGGAAATTTTCAGCCTTACGATTCCATAAGTTTCCTAATAGGATTATTCTCGACTAATTGATACTTGTTCTATCCTTCAATCATTTGCTTTTCCTTTTTTTCAATTCTATGATCACGCTTGAGATAAAATAGCTCAAATTCATTTCCCCAGATTTGTCATTATTTCGAACAAATTGTTCTCTAGCTTGACAACAGCTAGAACAACTCACTTTTTCCACAAATCATCATTGAAGGGATCAAGTAGAGATCTGAATAATAACTGTATTCAGCTACTCCCTCCATTATTCAATTGTTGCTCACATTTAGGATTACGATAGAAATAATGATAGTGAAGGCTGTAAATCATTGTTCTCAACAGCATTTACTTTGGAAAGCCTTTCGTTGATGGCTTTTTCTCTTGGTATGAATTTCAGGGATTCAATCAGAGGTCGCAGTGTTTTACAGGGGACCGTGTATCGGGTGGTCCGTGTGATGACGGGGGGGGGGGGGGCTGGTGGAGTGGCCTTCTTAGTATGTTTAGAGTGGTGTTTGTGACGCCGAAGGGGGAAGGGGAGTTGGAAAAAGGTTTGGAGGGAGGGGGAAGGGTTGAGCTTTTTATATTGAGGCTGACGTTATCGGTGGTGCTGGCGGCTTGAAATGTAGGCGAGGCTGTCATTTTGCGGGACGACCACAAGCTATGAAATCTCGTTTTATGATCAAAAACCTTCCCGGTGATAGCAGGACAGGGAAGAGGGGTTAGAAAGGGTTGTGCCTTGGGGGAGGCATCGGGATAAGGGCTTTTCTTTTTAGCCAAATGCTAGCTGACGTCCTTCACCATTTCCACTGAAAATCTTTCCTTTTTTCTATCCTCAACAAGTTTTGCGCTCAGAATTCTCTCTTACGCCTTGCAGGAACGGTCAAGTTGTATGAAAAGTCCCATCTAACCGGAGAAAGATTGTTGTTCCATTAAATTCGAGAATTGTATAGATTTTTTCCTCCCGAATTACGCGAACTCTTGCTTCGTTCTACAACATGATTTCAGGAAAAAGACATTGATGTAGTAAAGAGAGGAATTTATTAGATAGAATCTTTTTTTTTTGTACAATTGAATAAGGGTATGATGCAAGGTACTCTCATATAATTTTTAAATAATTGCTGTATTTCTCCTCTCTTATCAAAATTGATGAGCTTTTGCTACTGTAGTGGAGGAGGTTTTATTACAGTGACTTATATAGTCACTGCAGGTTTTATTAATTCGTATTGAGTTGATTCGAATTTCGAAAAAGTAGGGATCAACAGCCCAATTAACGAATTCTCAATTCACCAATTTAATCGCAAGAAGCGATTATTCTTTTTTTACCAATCAAGAGCTCACGTAGAAAAAAGAAACTTACTGCATTGCTTCATTGATAGAAGGTTAGGAATTCAAAGACAGGATCTATTGATTGGTAGGGATTAATTTTGATCTAAAATAATAATTATGATTACCATATCTTTCGATAGCAGATTAACAAATCATGGATCTTGCTCCTGATGAAAGGCGAATTCTTTTGATGTCTATAATAATGCACTTCGTAGATTGGAGTGGAACACAGCTATGTGTTGATTTGACAACAATAATAAATAATTTTTCGTAACACTCCAATGTTGAAAATGAATGATATTCTCATTTACTTGCGGCTAGAAAATAACATTGCACAGATGTTCACGACTTCCAGAAAGTTTTATATTTTTACGAAAACAGTGCTCATGTGTCTTTGTATTTCGAGATAGCTTTCGCTTAATTGAAAGATATGGCTGGGCTGGCACAATGCAGGGCATTCATTTCGAGTGCTGTACGATTGGTGGCATCAATTAATTATATTCACAAGTTGCGTCCGCGCCTTGTTCACACGCACCCGCAGCCACGCACTCTTTGTGTGGAATTGTATAGCCGAAGAATATCTCTCCCACTTTTTGCAGATCGCACCCCTCCCCCTCCTCATCATCATGCCGCGCGAAATGAATAAAATTATTAATGTCTCTGGTACTTGGCTAAGTTGTACTTATAATTTATAACGCCGAACAAAGTTTCCGCTCGACTTTATCCAATTTTTATCCACAGCCGGGCTTTTCCGGTGGGCTCCTCGTTCTAAAGCCAACGGCCTAATTAAGTGCGAAGCGTCAAATGAAAGAAAAAAGAAAAAGGATGCTGTGCTCGCGCCCGCAGTTTGCCTGCAACTTAGAAAGCAATTTCCCGTGCAGCCAGTGCTAACAACCTTCTACAACCCCTCCCCCCTTGCAACCCTAAACCCCCTTCCCCCCTCAGCCACCCACATGCCTCATCGAACCCAGCGCAGTGTCTCGATGCTGATCTGGTAAACTGTTACCGAAGAAGCGAAAGGCCAAAGTAGATAAGGAAGGCTTACTTTTAATGCTAATGGAATTTCTAATTTCTTTTGCCGTTCTCAGCACGTTACGTTCAGATTTCGATAAATAAAGCTGAATGATTTAGAACTTCACCTCGGGCTGAATTCTCTTTCTCTTGACTTGGTTCTGCTTTGCATCTCGCCTATGCAGTACTTCATTGATTTCATTGATCGGGAAGATCTTTTGGATTCTGTGATGTTAAATTGAAATGAGTTTTTGTAACTATATTGTCAAGAAATATGTGGGATACGACTAATGAAATTATAATTTTTTTGTTTTCGTGGTGTGAGATCTGAGCTGAAAGTAATTGGAATCCTATTATATTAAGCGAGTAATTTCTGTATGTATGTATGTATGTATGTATGTTTGTATGTTTGTATGTGGAACCACGGATCTAGAAAACGGCTCTAACGATTTTCTTGAAATTTGAAATGTAATATAACCGTGATGGAAAAATAAGATTGCACCAGGTCTCATGTCCGGGAAAACTCTCTGGCAGGATTAATACAAGAATAAAATATTCCTTATTCAGGCATTATCCCAAGTACTGCGTATAATGGCTGTTATCGTTAGCTGACCAATGCTATCCAGCTGGAGTGAATTGAGTTACATTCAAGTCTATAAAACATGTTCATAACTATCAAAAAATTGTGAGAGGTGATCATATCAATTTTGGATTTATTTTTTACAAGGAGGTTCCTTGATTTTTTACAATAATATATTTATGTAATTCAACAGTTCAGCCGCAGCTTCAGAGCGAAGCTCGGTACCAGATATTATCAATTATAACGCTTGTTTCCACATATCGTGAGAAATTCTTTGATGTTGTGTCACTCCATGACTGAATAAACCGCTGTAAACTAAATCTTTCCCATTTTTTCGTGTTGTAAGAGTAAAAATAGTGGATCTTTTTGCGCTCTATTTTTAATGTATAGAAAGTTCAGAGATGAGTTTTATGAAACTAAAATCAATATTTTATCCTTATCTCCCCATCGGAAATTATTATACAAGGGATAATGTATAGGATTGGTACAACGCACAACCTAACATTTCAACAAACTTTTCACACGTGAAATTAAAAAAAAAGAGTTCAGCCCTGGAAGATTTCCCTTCACGTGTGGTAGGATAGGGTAGTGTTGGGGAGCAATCATGAAGCTTTCAAGAGAAGATTAAACCGTGGAAAGAGCTGTAGTAAATCATTTTGAATTTATTCCATGTGAATAAAAATGTAATTTCATTAGTGGAAAAGCAGGTAACAGTCTTGTTGATGTGCTAATGAATTTTTCAATTACACTCATCTAGCCCTCTTTTTCAACGAAACAATTAGCAAAATTATGTTTTAATCTTGTTAATTAATTTCACCAGAGCTTCAAAAAGTGAATCCCATGCGTATGTTAATTATTCTCGAGTACTTTTAATCTATTTGTACATGGTGAAGCTGGAGAGAGAAGGATAAACACAGCAACTAAAACTGTAATAGTGATCTTTCCAAGTAAACATTTGTGGATGCCGTAGATTAAGGACTGATTGAAAGAACGAAGTAAATAAGAATGAAGTTAATAAAGTAATCAATTTAATTGATTGAACGACGAGTGGGGGCGGGTTGATGATTTGGTGAAGTTACGCGAAGCAAATGGAAAATAGAGTGTAGGAGAGAGAAAGAGCAAGAGGACAACAGTGCGAATAAATAGATGCTCAAGTTATCGCGTAGCACTTGAAGCGTTCCGCAATGGCAATATGGCAGGAAAGAAACGACAAGAAAAGTGGGTCTCTTTTTCATTCGTTAATAGAATCTTAATGGAACAAGCTTATTTATCTTACATTCCAATTTCAATATGGAGCGGCAAGAGCTCTTTTCAGTATTGATATTGATTCGATGTACAACAAACAGCTCGAGTGAGAGGAGGAAAATTCGCCGAAGAAAAGCACGATGCCTCGTGAGTTGAGCCGTTGCCACGTCCGACGCCATTCAAATCGGACGCCATTCCCACTGAATTGTGAATCAAACGTCCGTGCTATTCTGAAAGTTGAATATGGCCAGCGTTTGAATTTGATGTCGGTTTGATAGATGTCAACAATAGACTGAATAATTCAGTGTTTGCAGGTTATACTATTCCAGCCCTGGGGGAAAAGTGGATAAGTTCTTGAACTGCAAACACATATTGATCACACGTTCAAAAACATTTTACAAAACAGATGCATATTATTTTTGAAAAAATATCTCTACAATATATCAACACCCACAAAACTATATTATCTTGGATCATTATAAATTATATATTATCATTATAAATGTACACAGGGAGAATTTCTATTTGTAGATATAGATATATCTATCCATGAGTAATAACAGTTACCACAAGATGAGAGAAAGTAATATAAAACGTTTTATTTCGAACCAAGAGAAAAACATATAGATATAAATTATCATCATGAATGTTGAATTGGTTTTTGTTTTTGCTTCCTCCTTTGAAAATGTTTACTCGTAGTCGTTTTTGTAGAAATTGTTTTTCAAGAGTCTGAAAAAACTCATTTTCGCATAGTTATCAATTATTCTCACTAACGTTGGGCATGTCATTAAATTAGATGCAGTTGGAGAATGTTCAAGTGAGCTTAAGTCCTGGGTGGAAAAAAGTTCGAATGAGTTCTAAAGTACTAGTGCGGTTGGCTTGAGAGTAGATTTCAGATGATTTTGCTCACACTAAAACGACGATTTATGTTTTAATTATGCTTGAGGGAACACTATTGAAGACAGTGTGCGGTGTGCATTGAGGGAAACAATACTTCATTAGAGAAAGTGGTCAGGTTTGCAATAAGCACGCTTAAGCCGGACTTAATAAGCAGCGGGTTCGTGACTGCGCTGCGCTTCTTCACCTTCTTCTTCGTCCTCTTGATCGGCGCTTTGTCTGTATCTTAGCGAAGCTTTGTCTCCGACAAAAGTTCATCATTTCATCCTCTGCCTTCTCCGCCTCCTCCTCAACTGAATGTAAGGACGAACTGAGTGGCTTCATGGAGTTGATAAGGACAATACGGGCCTGTCTTCCTGTGCTCCTCCTTCTCAATAAGCACGAAAATCTCCCACCCCTATAGAACACAATAAACTGCCGCTATCTCATCCCTGAGAAACTCGAGCAACTGGAAAAGTTTTATTAGTTGTGAAAATTGTTTGCCAGAAATCGGCTGTGGTGTAACAACCATAATATGTTTTAATTTTTTCATTATGTTCATTTTCAAGAAATCTAGTATTGTTATTCATAGTTTCTATTCTTTCTGTCATTGAGAAGTAGATATGCAAAAATAATTATAAAAATTTGCATGAAGGAAAAGTGAAACCTTTGTCACCTTGTAGTAAATGATGAACACACATTCAGTACATTTAGAATGTAGGATGAAGTTTCATGATAGATGATATCGATTATTAATTTTGAACACAGTTTAATTAAATAGGAATATTTTTGCATAGAGATGCTTTGTTTAGTTTATGGCTCGGATTAATTCAAACAATTGCTTCACTGCTTTCTTGACTGTAACCGTGGCTTATCATGTAGGCTTACATTACCTTACAAGGTTTCAGCAAAAATGATATCGGTGATTAATTACAAATACAATTGAATAGGAATATTTTTTGCATAGAGAGACTGATTGGTTTATGGCTCGGATTAATTAGAAAACTTGTTTTACTCGTATATTACCTGATACATGTTATAGGCCCATTATTTCAGTCCGTTTATCCTTATGATGAGGGGATTTAAAGCTGTACTGAGCATTACCCATCATTGGTTTTACTCGTGAAATACGTTTTCCTGTTTATTGGAAAAGCTTAAATGGATTGATTATCGTGTACAGCGTCCGTGGTGGGTTGGTTGCAAAAAATATGGAATATTCCCTCGGGGATGATTTTCCGCATTGTATATTTACCGGCTTTTTGTTTTTCGCTTACATTCAGATTCTATTTTTAGTACCTGTATTCCTCTCTCTTTCCTTCCTCGAAAACATTATCACAGTGCATTACCTGATCACGCTCATTAACCGATAAAACAAATTACCGATGCTCAAATTATCACGTTTTATACCCTAGCTTTCCTCGTACACGAACAACATTCAATCACAAACAGACCATTCGCTTTCCCACCTGTCTCCTCGCCCTTCTCCCCTTTTCCCGCTTTTCTTTTTTCTTGTATCTATCTCTTTTCCTCAACCTGACTCTCTAATTTCCTCTCTCACTCTCTCCCCCTGCCACCCCACTCCGCTCTCCTGCAAGAGATTACATTAATCCTTGTCATGGTGCGTGCGTGTGTGTATGCGCGTGGGAGCACCCACCCCACGTCGGTGCTCAGCGACAGCAAACCCTTACCCCCCACCCACGCCATTACTGACGTGTCATCAGGGAATAATCGATTAGTATGACGTCAAAGTTTCATTTACACACAATCCGAGTGCTCCAGTGCTGACCGACTATAGAGCAGTCTCTTCTCACCGCCATGTTATAATGGAAAGTCGCTTTTCATGTCTAGTTCCTAATCAGACTCAGAACATTGTTTTTTATTTTTTTGCACACATTCCAATATTTTCTCCATTGAAGATAAGAACTTGGGCTATAACCGAATCACCCTTTTTGATAAATCGGTTTTGAAATATGTATTACTGCTTCTTCATTATTATGTATTAATAGGCCTACATAAACGTAGTTATTGAAGGTTCCATTATTTATGGTACTACTCTCATTTATATGGAAGCAGTACATGCAAATAAGGCTGACTAGACCTTGAAACCAAGATCTGACGAATGGTGACGATAATGTGGGTGACGAGATAACAGATTGCGTCCTTCAGGTTCAAATGTACCTGGTCCATTTCCGTATTTTGTTGATTTTAGAAATCCCCATAAAAACCAATCACTGAATTGGGGGCCAAAGGATGTTGCTGGATCTGGAAACGATCAGTTCTGGTTACAATTTACAGAAGTCAGCCATATTCTATTTATATCAGCCATATTTGCCTAAACTGCTCTCATTTGAACTTTGGGCTTCCAATACCTCGACATCCCGAAATGATATGATTCAACAAGTAGTACCAATAAAACGTGTATTAAACAAATGCAATATTACATTTTGAGTTGTTTTTAAAAACTTTCGACTTTGGTGAATGACCCTGTTTATAACGATTATGCTGAAACATTAAATTACAAAATTTATTGTGATGTATTTTACTTACTGATTTTTCCCAATAAATTATGATCTCTCTGGTTGTTATATTATAGTGAAGTTTATAGTATCCAGTCATACTCACTTCATTCTGAATTTTCAAAATTAAGTATTATGATGGTTGGTTGGTCTAGTGAAGTAAAACACAAAACAAGTATTTTAAAGTATTATTGATCAATCTATCAATTGCATTAAATATAAAACTGTACTTGATAGGAAAATAAGCAAGAAAATCAAAACTTAATCCAGGCCTTGCATGGATAGATTTTTTACAAGGATGATACGGAATGATGTTGAAAATAAAACAGTTTTTCAAGCAGCATTAAAAACTTTTCAGTTTTTCATGAATTGAGCCTGTTTGGAGTGATGTGAAAAGTTTGATTGATTTTGAAAGTTTTTTTTCAAGCGGTTGGTCGCTGAGCACTCTTGGGGGAACAAGGAGAATGAAAGTGAAACTTTTCTTCTGTATTTTCTCGAAAAGATAATCGCATTCCTATTCAGCCGTTAGGAATGTCACTAAGCATTTCTCGCTGTTCAAATTAGTTCAATATCTGTGAAACAATTTTCCTCATCATTTCACTGCCATGCAACTGACGATTCATCTTCTTTGTATTTGCTTTTTTGATGCTTTTCTCTGCTCATTCTTCCGTTCATTCTTATTATTCATGTTCACTATTCTAAACAGTTTGTTATCAAAAATACCAACTACCGAAAAGATATATTTATAGTCTAGCGCTAATCTAGGATTTTTTTATTCGAAAAGGAATGATGTTTATCAGTTTTTGAAGAGTATTCTATTGAATTTTTGATTGATAGAGAATAGGAACTCTAGATGTCTATATTTTTGGTCCAAGAGTCTATTTCCTGATCCATGATTGTGTACTTATCAAAATTATAATTCTCCTGATAGCTCAGGATTTTTAGTATTAGCAATCCAAATTAAACTTTTGTGCAATTTTAGTGAAACTTTCCATATCACTGAATAATTCATTATTAGATTGTCATTCTTGAAACAGTTCCAAATGTCTTTGATGATTATAACAGAATCCATAATGTTTCCTTTATCTCAGGGCTGCTATTATCACTGTTATTTATTTTAAATAATAATAATTAATGCATTAACAAAAAATAATTGAAAAAGGTACTGTGATTTTAAAAAATGAAAATACAGATTTCATAAATTTTTTTTTTTACAGGAAATCAAATTGTTATTCTAAATCATGAAACCTGATCAATGTGAAAAATGGAACATTCCTTCCCAAGCTGGTAAGTGTAATTAGAGTAATCTCTGAATGTTGTACTTTTTAATTTGAAATTATTATTAGATTTTAAATAAATTATCGTTTAATTAGAATAGCTCATCTTAGAATCTTTTTTTTATAAATATAATTATGGATTCAATTAATATGAAATGTAAAAGCGGAATATGCTCATCCTAGAACTTGATAGTCCAATAGTCGAACAATAACTTCTCTCGGAAACAATAATATGATTTAGTTCGCAGAAGTGGTGAATTGAGCTGTAGGTTTAGTTTGTTTACGGGATGAAGCGAAAGAATGAGCCGTAGAGTGGTGTCTGGGGGTTGGAGGGGATCATGCCTACCGTTGATTTTGTTCATTACGGGGCGTATTTTTGCGCTTATGCGGAAGAGCACACGCTTAGAAATTGTCTTCAAATGAAATTCGAGGCAGCGATCGGCCTCTGCGGTATGCTGTGCTGCTTCTTACGAGTCCCTACCGCAGAGAAAATGATATTGCGTCTATGGTAAGCAGTTTTTCCTCGGACGAAAAATACATATCGACCGCTATCGGGTGGTTTTTCTTAACATTGTTCAAGCTCTTCAAGATAGTGTGTGTGCATGTGAGCGTGTGTTGTCTTTTGTTTGCCAACGGCGTATCAGCTTAGCGGTGGCGGCGTCGGATTGTTACAATATGGTGTGCGCTGCAAGAGAAAGAATCGTGTGGCTTCCCCTCTCGCACACCTTACTGCCAAAGCCCAAATATATTTTAGAAGATTATGTGAGTGGGAAGAGAAAATAAGGAGAGAACGTGTACGGCTGAGCTTTTTGTCTACTCTATGTGCTTGTGAACAGAAAAAAGAGAGAATAAGTTACAGAGAATCATTGTGCGGAGAGCGAAGAAGAAATGAAAGGCGCGTATAGCTGGCAGGCAGACGTTGTCTGTTTTTCCTCTTCGACTCGGAAACTTTTCTATATCGGCTCAAAACTTTCAAGAAGTAAGAAACTCTCATCCGATCCTTTCAATCATATTTTTCTCTGTTTATAATTTAAATTTCAACCTTATCCGACAGTGATGCTCTGTTGTGAAACTTCTATAATATTCTTATTATCCCGGTCGCAGCCATGATGAGATTTAACTTATATCTGGTGTTGTTGTTTTCCACTGAGTTTTATTAAGTGCAAATGTCAGAGGTTGACTCATGGATTGTGTTGGAAAATATCGTGATTCCTTACCATCTAAAATTTATAATATGACTACACTGAATTAGTTGAACGAATTTATTATTTTTTTCTTCCATCATCCTTCATTTCTGATTAAATAAGATGATCAATAAGATTCTTGATCCACACATATTCCTTTTGATATTTTAAATTGTAAAGTATCCAATATTTTATCGGTTCCTGATATCAATGATTTATCGATCATACTCTTCAACAATTTTCTCATAATGATAAACCGATTATCACCAGTCTTCCTCTAAACTCAAACACTAATAGGTGCTTCAGTAATTCTGGAGCATTACTAAAAAAATATACATTTTTCTCATCAAATAATTTTTTCCATTTTCTGATATTCTTCTTCCTTTTCTTCTTTTTTTCTCAACCCCTTTCTGCCTTTACAACATAGGGGTATCAGTTTCTGATATTGTTGGATTCATTTCGTCTAATTCAAAGGAATTCCATAACACAAGAATCGATAGAAACATGAAATAAAATAGAAAATAATGCTGAAAATCTGAAACTCCTATGAGCTTGGTTATGTTATAGTTAGTATTACATGAAAGATCAATGAGTAAACATGAAGAGTTCACAAGAGAATCTTACTAAGTCTGCTCAATTTTGGACTTTGAAAGTGTGTAATTAGAAAACACTGAAGTATCAAACTTGTTTGTTTAAGCCGAGTACCGGTAAATGCGTATAGTGCTCTAGCTCAAATATTTATCACACTCCGCGTCGAGAACTTTGAAAACCGCACCTACAAATAATTCCCCATAATAATTAAATGCGCTATTTTCGCTCCTGATAAATTGAGCTAGGGTTTTCCTCTGCTCCATCTTCCATAGTAAACCTTTTCATATTAGTCTTTACCTCTATCTCCTCTTTCTCCGCCACCTACTCATTTTCTTTTCCTCTTCCTTCTCTTCCCATTTGCCTTGTCTCTATACATTTTCCGCTAGGATTCAGTTTCTTCATCTATCTACGTAATGAAACTTGCTTATCGAAGGGTAAATGGAATATGAAATAACCTGGAGCAAGAGTCTTAATTTTCACATTTTCCTTATTCCAACTTTATCCTTCGACAAGTATTTATCGAGCACCCAACCTGACTTATATTCACCTGGTTTAGTTGAGTATTCCTTCCTCTATCAAATCTCATTTCAAAGCGGAATAGGCTAATTTTCACGAATGGTTCTTGCTTGAATCTAGAAGTTAATAGTTATTCGTATAAGCTAGTACTATTCATCTAATCTAGAATTGTTGGTATAATCTAGAATAGGAGTATAGAATAATCTGTTTTCTTCTCAATTCAATATAATTTGCCTTCACAATTATTGAAATTACATTATATCTCCTAATATCCTCTTAAATCCCTTCAAATTCCTTTCAAGGTCCATGAAACTACTTTTAAAAATTCGTCATTATTTTTTCCCTCCAGAATTGGTTTATTTGTTTCCTTTCTTCAAACATATAACTTTTCATTGGCATCATCGGAGCAATAGGAGCATCTAGTAACTCTGAATGTAGTAGATTAAGTTCTAGTCTTACTTTAATGTGAAAATTCATCGCATTATTCAAAGTACAGTTCCCACTGAAACATAATTAATCCCTCATCTCCTGTTTCTTCGATTACGCTGTTTTTTCGATTGAACACATAATTGAATGGAATTCAACAATAAAAGTGTTCCAAATCTCAGTATAGAAAATCCTAAATGAAGTATTTTGAGATCTCTATAGAAGACAAGATTAAATTGGAAAATCTTTTTTTCCAAATGAATTGCTAATGTGCTGATGTGAAATTCATTTACGTACTTTCTCGAGGAGAATGGGCTACAAGTGGAGTTCAAGATTGAAGTTCACTTTAACGTGCAAGATTAGGATTCCTGAAATAAATCGGATTGGAACCTCCACCCAGAGAGACAGATTAACTACGCTGCATTCTGTGATGATGCTTTTCATTTGGTTTCTCCCGCTGTCCAATTCATTTTCGAAGTCCAATGAAGCTGATGAATTATTCTGTTTTTTTCTACTGTTGCCTCTACTTGTTTTTCTCTTAGTTGGTAAGATAAGGAAATCCATCAATTATTATTATGAAAATTAAATTTTAGAATAAATTCTTTTGATTTCAATATAATCTCAACGATAGGTGATGTTGTAACCTGAATTTGGACTATCCATAATACCAGTATATCAAGAAATATAAGCGATTTATCAACGAAACCAGTGATTCCACAGAATTTCCAACAAAATTAAACAAGTTTAATCTTGATAAAATTGCAGTACACCGAACTTTTCAATTTTCACTTTTCTGGGAAAACAAATCAGTGTTCCGCCACAGATATTGCCGCGGGTAATAAATCGATTCTTTTGAAGTGGTATCAGAAGTTTCTCACGGCGATGAATTAAAACTTCACAAAATTATGTGAAAAGTTTGATTGGTTTTGACCGTGAAAGTTTGCAGAGGAAGAGTGGGACTCCCGCTCGCTCATCTGTAATTTCTTTTATCTCTTGTGATCACTTTCCACTCCATTCAGAGAACAACTTTTTACATAATTATTGTACTGACAATCTTCTTTAAACTTCTGTGCTTACAAACTGTGTCCTACGGGACTTCTCTGATTGCAAATGTAAACGCTTTTATCTTTGCTGCTATGAACTTAATCACCATAACATTATCTCTTTGATTGTTCGTGAGAAATAAAATCAAGGGGAAAATCGTTTTCATTTTGTTTCAAGTTTTATTATGGAAATTTAAAATTGCTTTGGATTTCAAAAAGTTTGAGTCTGGATTGATATCGTTGTCACCAGCCTTTCCCTACCAAACCTTTCAATTGAACGGGATGAAAATAGTTCAGTAATGAATAGAGAACTGAAATAGTTATGTTGAATATCTATTTCTGTTCAATGTGTAGCTCCCTACCACGAGAGCAAAATGCATATTTTTATACTGTTTACCATCTAACTGTTCAACACTGGTTTCAATATTACAACGTCGCTACAGAACAATAATATTCTTCAGGTCTGTGAAATCCGTCGAATAAGTATAGTAAACTCCACTACGGCAGTAATTAGTTAAGAATAGATCTCGTTAGAGAAATATTTCTCTGTACATATTTTGTCCGGGTACTCAACTTTGCTACTGTATATTATACGATGTAGTGAACAGTCTCACATAACACTTTCACCGAAATGAATTCCCCAGTTCAACTCGAATTACTCATCCTGATACCTTACAGCTGGAGATCAAGTGCTGGTGCTCAGAACATAAAAGAAACATAAAATTTCCATTTAAGGAGGGCCGGTGCGGGTCTTGAATTATTCATAAGCTCGTTGAGGCTCCAAGTGTATAAGGCACATCCCCATGATACATGGACTTACCGCGCTGCTCATGTAGGCCTACCTTGGAAATGTCTCCATTTCGAACCGAACTAATATCGACCGGAAATTATTAGGTGTGTACGTGAGCGCACACACATTACTCACTTGTCACGAGTTCTCCAGTATCTATCCCCAGTATTATTATTCTATGTTGAATAAGAACAACTGCATATCGTAAGGGTTCTCTTAACGAAGAAACTCTAAAATTTTGTATCCCATGCTAGAAGAAAATGCAATTTGGAGCATTCATAATTCTATAGGTTTTCTAAATATTGAAAATTGTACTGAAAAGTCAGTCTGCACAACTTTGAAACACTATAACATCTTGACTGAGATTTAGTTCAAGACTATCTATTCGTGAATATTAATTTCTGTCATGGAAAAGTTAGTTTGTAATGTTGGTAGTCAATAGGTTAGGTCCGCATAGCTGCTACAGTGCAATGCTATTGTAACGATGATGGTGATGTATACGTTATTCATCAAGAGAGCCGGATGCGGGGGCACGGAGGGTGGTGTTGAACTAGAAAATGTGCCGAGTGAAGTCGAGTAGTAGATAGGAAATGAAATGATGTTGGTGGTGTGTCGAAAAGAGAAGAAGCGTTTGAAGCGTGGATCACTTATCAGCGGTTTTACCATAACAAAGGTGGCATTAGAGGCGGATCGCGCAGCCGGTGCTTATTTATTCAGCAGGCTGAATTTTCGCCGTCTTTTGCAGCGAGCGAGCAGTCGCTGATGGCGGAGAAAGATTTGAACAATTCATTACTGTCCGGGCAAGTGAGGCTGCTGGTGTAGGGAGGTGTTGGCAGCTACAGACCCGTGTCTGTCGGTGTTGTTTGCGCGCTCCCAAATAAGATTAACAGTGAACTCGATGTTAATTTCCTGCTGAAAACAATCAGCGTTACCCTTCTCTCCTGCATCCCCCGCATTCTTATTACTTGGGTTCTATTTTCGGGCGCCTCTTGCCTGGCTCTCTGTATTGTTTGTCGTCGTCTTAGTCGTTGTTAATCCTCGTGAATTGATGACGACTAGGTGGAAACAATTAGATCGGGGCGAAGGATCAGCTGAAGGCTTCCAACTTCATATCGTCGAGGAGGATGCGGCAGCTCTGTCCCCGAGAATTAATTGGGCCTCACCGGCCGGGCCCCTCGCACCCCTACCCCGTTCCACCACCCACCATCTCCGGAGATTGCGCTCCCGATTCGATTAATGCCATGTTTTGCCGCTTATTGCGTTTGCCCTTGTGATCGAGTTAAATACTAGCAATCAGGTTCAAGCTCACTATCACAATCCCCCACTCCTGCTTCTTCCTTACTCAAACCCCCCCCACCAGCTCTTTTTTATCTTCTCCCTCTTCTTCTTCTTCTTCACTCCTCCGTTATCGACGTATAGCAGTACAAGAATCCTGCTAGTCCCGGCTATCTCTCAATTTCCTTCTCCATTCCATTTTTCATCCAAAGGTATTTCATTTCAACACTTCTTGCTCAAATATCAGACTTGCATGAATGCCTGTAGTAGAACTCTCTTCTCCTCAGACTGGATTAAGAGCTGGATCGAAAGAGCTCATAAATGAGGACAAAAGATTTGTGAGAGCGTGCGCTACTAATTGAAAAACATCAAGGATACAAATGACTCGATTCATTTGGACGTTCATTTAGTTGTCCTTAAGACACCCTTTGTATTCACGTTCCAAAGCTATTAATCCTTGTTTGTTGTTGTGCATTTAATAAGTATTACTCACGATTAAACTTGAAATTTCATGGTACCTTGTGTTGAAGTATTCTGCGAAATTGGTAGTAGGTAATTTATTGCTTCATCATGTTTCGCCTTAGCTCCTAATGGAAATTATTTCCAACTTCAGAGAGAAATGTAAAACTGTTTTTGAATTGTCCCAGCTCCCTTTAAGAACTTCTAGTTGTCACCTTTCATTCGCCTACCAACTAGTTCCATTACACAACGTTCTCGTTGAAGACTACTAATATTTACCACTATCTTTCATAGAGTCACTGCAAGTTTTACAATAAAAGTAATCCCTCATTGGTATGTGGAATTCGTTCACCCTTTTATTATCCTCCTAAAATATCGAGAGTTGGTTCATAACAAGAGCTAATCAACAAATGGGATTTATTCTGAGAATCTGTTCATCATTTAGTGATGTGGAGCCGGTAATATTAATTTACAAATCTCTTGTTAGAAGTCTACCTGAGTATGCTTCTGAGATATGGAACCCATATCACGCTGATAGAATAGTTGCTCTTGAGCGCTTGCAAAACAAGTTCTTGAGAATTATGTATTACAAGAAATTCAATCACTATTGTCCTCTCGATTTTCCAACTGAGTCATTGAGGAATGTATTCCACATGACCTCTTTGAAGGTAAGGCGTGATGCTCGAGCACTTTTTTCCTCTTTAATCTCTTAAATAATGAAATAGATTCTTCATATTTACTGTCCAAATTGAATATATATATCTCACCTGTAGCTAGACGCTCTGAATTTTCTTTCCTGGTTCCTCGATCAAGAACTGTGAGAAATTACAATGCTCCTCTGAATAGGCTACAGAGAACTTATAATTCTCTATCAGGGTACCTTGATGCTTTCTGGTTCTCTTGCGCCACATTCCGAGGAATGGTCTACAATAATCTTGAATAAGCTTCAGCTTTGATCTAGTGCTTCCTAGGGTTGAGTGGGGTGAGTTATTGCATAAGGTTTGAGACGAGGTTCAGAAGTACGTCTACCAATTTGATTTGATAGAAATTCATTAGTTTTATTCTTCTTTTTTCATCTAGTGATAGTTTCATGATTTTTGTTTCTTAAGGTGAATTATGCATTTTCTTTGTGTTTTCAATATTTTTCTTTTTTCTTTTCTTTATTTTTTTCTTCTACTTATATCTTATAAATTACATATAAACTCCCGCATAAAGAATTACAGCTGCTATGTTAGCTGCTAACGATACGTAAATACGCTATCTATTTCTAATACGCTATGTTATTATTATAATGAGCGGTTATGCCACACCTTTCTGACTTACGCTTGGGGTGAAGGAGGGGGTGTTTATGTTAGCTACACATACTAGAACGAATTCTTGGACGTACTCGCGTACGCGAAGTCCATCATCTCAATAATGATTTTGGAAAAACAAAAACGGACTTGTTCTTGGTTCAAATGCACTATCCTGAATTCCCAAAGTAATATCTCGCCGTCAACATGGATCACCTCAATATGAGCAAAGCACTCATTGAATATTGATGATTGTCAATTTTCTAGAGTGAATTATTTTATTGGAGTCTAGAGTCTATTCTACCTTTTAGTCCCTATTTTTGTGACAAATAACTTTGATGAACACATTCTGGTATCAACAATATCATGATGGGAAGTGCCTGAAACTTGAATAATCTATATTGTAAATTAATTGTTATAAAATTGCTTCCAGATGATAAGATATGATTGACATATTGATTTCTTTCCAGGCGGACGATAAAGAAGAGTGCACGCAGTTGCACTAAACCACCAAACACTCGATGTCAAACTTCTTACAGGTTAGTGTGACATACGAGACAATTTACCTAGTAGCCTTTTTGATATGTACATATTGAAAATAATAATAATTAGCATTGAAATTCGATCTTACATTCATTTATTAGGCTTTAGGCCTGCTGTATAGCTTTGATACAGTATTTTTACATGTTTGATACATTCGTTTTTCATGTTTTGGCTTAGTGAGTCTTGGCGTAAGAGTCCTTTACTTCCTTTTGAATTCTCTTAGGAAATTTTTATCATTTTGATTGGTTCTCATTTATCCAATATTAATATAAATAAAATAAAATAATAAATAATAATAATTTTATTTCCTTAAAAAAACAAACAAAAAACAAAAATGAACAAAACAGCAAGCAAATGTAATGAGTACAATTTAAATTTAAATCCAGTTAGTGTTTAAAGAATTAAAAAATAAAGTTTCAATTTTTTGTTTATTTTTATTGGAAATTAACCTACTCAACTATGGGAACCCCATGTGCTAGAGTAGGTGTAAATTTTGGGTGGGGGTGCGAATACTTTGGGTAAGTGAGCTCACATACTGTTAGAAATAATATTTTCTATGTGATGTCTTCCAGTTGTTATAATCCACTTTTTAACGACGGCTTTGAATTTTCTTGGGTGTTCTATCATCTTGATGTGTGCAGGAAGTAAATTGTGGATTTTTGGTGCTAGGTGGTTGTAGTGTCGTTGATATGTTGCCTTCCTAACAACGTTTGCGATCAGAAGGTTTCTATTTCTTGTGTTATGGCTGTGGTTTCTCCATTGAAAGTTTTCCAGTTTTTTGTGTAGTCTGCAATATCAATCATCAGAATATCAATAATATCGATTACTCGGTGGAAAATTCATTTTCCGATTCAAGTTCGTTGCATTATAGATTTAGCGAGTGAAGCGTATGGGTCACATCAAACGTTTCTAATATTCTTTTCAAAAATGTCAGAAGTAAGCTTGATTTATATAAAATAGTGAACTTACATTGTCTCTGGTTGCCAATTTGTTGCAGCATGCCTACAGTACTCCTGTGAGGGGTGGGCAGTGTGTTTGGGGAGCTTGTTAGGGGGGAGGGGGTACAGCTAACAGGATTAGCGTGATGAATAGGAAGCGGTGGGTGTTTGTGCTTTTGCAGGGCGGTGCTGAGCTGACTGCCTGCTATGCCCTCTGTACTGTCCGCTTGGATTATCGGCTTCTGGGGAGCGATTCGGGCCCTTTTTGGAAGAGCTGGAGAGGCCCTTGGGCGCCCCAAACCTGCCACAGCCGTAGGGTTGAAAAAGTACACAGAACTGGAGATAACAGGTGGCATCTATCAGTCAGCCTCAGAGCTCGAGCATACAACTCACCTCAACCGAAAGTTATGGCTCATCATCAGCACAGACTATCTCTTTCCAATTCTTTCTTTTCTGTTGCTCTAACTTTGTTTACAAGCACGTGCCATGCTTCCTTCATTCCAGTCACCATTGAACTTGATCTGCTTCTCACGGTCTTGGCCTACTAGCAAAGTTAAGGGCGATTCACACATATAGTGGCGTACTAGTGTCGTACTAGTGGCGTACTAGTGTCGTACCGTTTCAAATGGAATCTCTCAAACGGTCTTTCCATTTGATTAACACGGAAACGGTCGGGAGTGATTCACACATATAGGACTGTACTAGTGGCGTACTAGTGCTGGACGATGAAAGACCGTTTCCAAAGCGACTTCTCAAGGACACGGTCTATGGCGGTCTATGGCGGTCTATGGGTCATTCCAGGGACGCCTCTGGAGATCAGTTGCGTTTCATGTCAGGTGTTGAAGTTATATAAAGTCAGGTGCTGTTATTTATGCCTGATCGCATACTGACTTATATTCGATCTACGATTACAGAGCCAAGCCACATAAGAATAAAGCACGGTCATGGCGAACTAAGTTTGATCTGTGCTTTATTCAATATAATAATAGATATTGTGGTTTACGTTGAATAACTTATTTGATGATAAAAAACAAAATGTTGAACCCTATTCAAGCTTTTCAAATTCAATGACTGGTTCAGTAAAATCCACGGATTGTAACTGATCTCCCTTGATGAATATATTGAATTCATGATGTCACGATTTTAATATCCATGAGTCGATTTTTTAAATTTAATAGACGATAAAACACGAATCCATATTCAATCACAAAAGGCAATCGATATTTTCTTTTGTCCTCATTGTGTAAACATAATACAATTTCATTCAAAAGCATATTAAGCGTGATAGTAAATTTTACTGTATGAAGTTGAAGTATACTTATCGGAATGATGATGTTTTGGGTTGTAATAAATATTTCGATTATTGCTTGGCAACATATTGATCACTTTCCAGAAAGTGGGGAAAACAGTTTTTTGAAAGTACTATAGTTGAATACGGTTCATCATTGTCGTTGTATGGATAGGATAGGAAAATTGTAAAATTTAATCTGGGCGGTCCACTGTTTCAACGAAGGGCCGACTCGGTTTATTATTCATGAGATTGTAACTGAGCTTCATCTCACCGTGCACCTACCTGTATTCGAAGAAGGCACTCTACCAACTTGGAAACATGAATAATTCACGTGTCTTTGAGTCATAAAGCTGCTTTTACAACACGCAGTCGTCCGATGAATTGCCCTGAAAGTTGTTGAAGCTCAACTAAATCTCGTAATTGATTTTATTCTCTCCTCAAATTTCTGAATACTTTTCTCTTGAAACTGAATCAATGCGACTGCGATTTACCACGTACTTCATTTCAATTTCAATTATCTATCACGGAGTTGTGTAACACATATTTTTTCATCATTCAAATTCAGTTATACGAGGGATAATTTTGATTTGAATATCATGTGGAGATTTAAAAGTAGTTTGAAA
Organism: Sogatella furcifera; assembly: GCA_017141385.1. Taxonomy (NCBI): domain Eukaryota; kingdom Metazoa; phylum Arthropoda; class Insecta; order Hemiptera; family Delphacidae; genus Sogatella; species Sogatella furcifera. The sequence goes on from CM029548.1 coordinate 40,182,365, forward strand.
ATTATTTAATTCTTGATAAAACTAGATTTTTTAAACTTTTGAGATTAGAAATTCGATCTAATGATATTAGAAATCTATCAAAACAGTAGTTTCCATGTATTTTTTCTTCGAATATTTCATTTTGAATCCAATTTCGGAGATATGTAAACGCAGTATATCTCAAATATTACTGACTCGTCGAACATGGAGAATGGGTACCAAGTGGGTTCAAGGACCTTGAAATAGGTTTTTGAATTTTTCACGAAACGAATTTGAGGATGCCGGTGAACAAGAAGGCATTCGCTGTGAACGTCTTTGGCCTTTGATGTTTGGAAACCGCACTGTATTGGATTGGCTCAAGACAGATTTACGTGTTATCAGCATGGTAGCAGGTGAGTGAGTGAGTGAGTGAGCCATGACGTGAAAGCATCAGTCGGGGACTGAAGGGGTTCAGGAGTTTATTCGAGTCGTGGGAGGGGTGATGGGTATTAAGGGTTGCTCGTGGCACTTGCTGAGACCGAATTGGGGAAGTGTGTGGTCCGTTTCACGAACGAATTCGGGTTTAGAGCGCGTCAGTGATGCTCCATGAATAGAAATTTTCGTCCCTTGCGAAGGAAGATTCCCATTGCGTCTCCCATCTCAACCGCCTCCGTCTGAATAACAACTCAACTGCCTGCCTGCCTTGACCCCGTTGGGGATCGCAACCTTCTGTCCTTCATATTCTACCCTCCCGCATTATTGTACTAGAACCAATAGAATAATCCCCGATAACCTTCGCCCCTTTGACTACTCAGTCAATAATAGGATATGATTATGTCTTGTAGGCAATAAATTCAAAAATCAATCATTGATGGAATCTAATCAGAAAATTTATATCAACCACCTCACTTATAAATAATTATTGAACAAATTACACAAATGATTAATCCCTCTGTAATTCTTCTGATTTGTAGTTGTTCTCTGGTTAATGTAATCAAACTATTCGTAAATGTAATAGATGAATTGATTTGAATTGATTCGTCTTATAGGAAGAAAATGTTAAAAGCTTGCCAAAACATTTATGTTTCCTTAAAATAAAGATAGCCATTGAACATTCTCTGGTAATAAAATGATATGGAACGTGAATTTGCATATAAATAAATTATTCTTAACATCTTATACACGAAAATCATGAATCAATTCGTACAAGCGAGAGGTTGGTCCTAACATTATTTTAAAAAATTTAGGAATATTTCCCAAACGTTGATGAGGAATCTGATTCATTTCTTTTTCTTCTCACATTGAATCCAAGAATAAAGCTACGAAGAAGAACTAGGAATATTTTATCAGAGTGTAAGCTAATGATATAATTCATATAACCTCCACTTTGAAAAATTGATAATTGAGCAATTAATGCTTCAAAACAGATATGATATGAGATGGGATAGATCGGCTATGAGATGTTTGTGGAACATACTATCGTTCTGAAAAATTCGCATAAGAATTATTATTGTTCATGTTGAGTTCGATTATTATCGTTGATGGAACATCAATATAAGATGTGTCCTGCTGATAGCAATTGCTGTGACCCATCGTTGATGGAACATATAAGATGTATCCTGTTGATAGGGATTGCTGTGCCCGGGAACTTCAATGTAAGTGCACTTGAAAATACGCCGGCTGTTTGTTTTCAATTTTGAAGCGCTCGGTGATGTTGCCGGTAATGGATCGCAAATGGAGCGAACAGAGATCTCGTCTGGAGAAAGGTCGGGCGAAATTTATTTAGTGTTTTACATGGTTGATTGAATTTGCGCTGCACAGGACGGGAGACGGAAGACGAAAGGGGAGCACGTAAAATAATTCAATATCGTTGCCGCCAGTTTTATGACAAGTCTCTACAGTGAAATAAACTTCATTTCTCTGGCTGCTGTGCTGAAATCCGCATCGCAGACTGCCAGTGACAATGCACGAACCTCGAATAATGCATGCATCCTCGTAAAATAGTGACGGTGGCGGCGGCGGTATTCCATTCATTTTTACACCACCTGGCGTATGCTTGTTTATGCCAACGTTCCTCACATCACATTCATCATATGTGCTCCACAGATTCGCCTATAAAAGTCTAAACTAATCAATCTCACCTAACAATTATTATCCATACCGTTAGGCTCGTATTTTCTAATCTAACACATACAAGCACCTCCTTTTTGACATCTACTCTCTCACACCATTAACACATGAAAACGTTATCGATTTACATGGTTCAATAAAATATCAATAAACAACGATAATAATTCCCCCCCCCCTTATTAGATTCTAATTTCTGAATTCATCCCATATTTATGAATATTGATCGTTGTTAGATTTTTAATTTTTGGGCATTAAATCGCCCTTGTAATAACTACTTTCTTTATTACCCCATGAATATCCAACATTTATATTATTTTTATTGTGCATATTTATCACCAAATTGTTCATACTTTGATGAGCTCATCTAAAGTATTTAATCCTTTCAAGTACACATGTCCAAAATCATCCTTATTCTCTTCACTCAGCTTCATAATTCCTACGAGGAATTTTGACTACATTCTTTTCTATTCTATATACATTCCACACTTTTAGCTAAGACTTGTGGAATTTGAAAAGTTTAAAAAATTAAAATTCCCATCAGTTAATGATTCACAATTATTATAATTTTATTTTATTTTATTTTCAATCAATTTCCATAACTGTAATTTATTCAACTATAGGCTATAATGAAACATTTCATGTGATTATCATGCTGAAAAATCGCTTTTATAAAGTTATTAAATATTGTACTCTTTATTGTAAGCTCTTTCTCCGTTATGTGAGCTCCAAATAAGAATTATTTTTCAGGGGAGCCAATATTTCCTCTGTCAGTCAACGAGTGAAAATACACAATTGAAAACCGTAGAAACGTATAACACCAGCGAAAGGTAAATTGTCTGGCGCAGCCTTGACAGTCGGCAGCGTTCATTCAATTTTCAGTGGTCTCAATGAATTAAACAGGAAGAACGACTTGTTGCACTCATCACGGAAACGGCGTGTCTTTTTCAAATGCAAAAATAGCAATTTCTATAGCCTACGAGTTGACTTCGGTTGAATGAATCTCTTTGAAAGCATTCTGAAGCCCAGGTGCTCTTCAAACATCAGCCAATCAATACCGTACAATTTTTATATAGCTTCTCTTTGTTGGTATTGTTCTGATTTCTGAATATCGTGAATAAATATTTTGGTGATAATTAGAGTAATAACCAGACAAAACATGTCTAACCTTCTCTTACCTCTTGTTTGAAAAAGATAGTAAAGTTTTGAATGGCGTAAATTATGAATTTTGATAAGTTTGGGTGAATGTCATGAAAATTGGAATCCTTGCGAAGTTTGGAATAATTTCGAATATTTCTGGATCAATATCTTGTTGTTCGTTGTTAATTTTCCTCAATATGAAGTTGTTGTTACTTTTTGCTATCCATTTTTTAGAATCCATGAAAAAATTAGCGATACTGTTGCTGATTGTATTGTATTTGACTCTGGCTTTTGGGATATGATGAAAATCTTCAAGTCCTCACAATCAGATTTGACGGAAAAATTGATTACAAAAGGTTGTAAGCTGATTTTTATATTTAATTCGGGATGAATGCAAAATCTCGGCTGGAGATTTTCAGAAACGCGTAGCCTTCTGCTGAAATATTGTGGAAGGTTTGCCAGGTAGGTATAAACTTCTGCGAAACTACAAAGGGCTTTCGAAAAAGATATTAAATGTTGCGCCATATTGTAATAAATTGTAATCTGGATTTTATTTTTTGTTCCTTTGTAGGAACAGGCGTGCTACGTGAGGGCGCTTACGTAGTGGCCGTGTACGAGAAAGGGAAATTCCATTGAAAGGGGAACCGGAGGATAAGGGACACTCGTTATTACAATTCCATTAAAATGATACGGAAAGTTTGCATTTTCATTTATTCATCTTTTGTAGACGTCGTCACATCTCTCGGCCGGCCGTTCGGTGAAAAGTCTTCTCTCTTTCTGCCTCTCGTTCCTCTTCAGGTAAGAGGATTAAATATGAAATTTTATACGTCTCGACTCGATCCATCTATTCACCTCGGCTTTAACAGTGGAAAAGGAGAAGGGTTACAGTTCGAGTATAGCGAGAGAGACCACGTTTCAGAGAGTTGTTTCATGGAGAACGATTGATCGAAAAATGAAATATCATATATTAGAGACGGATTTCCAGATTGATTGATATCAATAATTTCTCTTCCATGTAGCTTTCGTTCTAATTGAAAAGAAACAGCGTGATTCAATAATTCACCCAGTTAAACACAACATGAAACTATACTATTCACAAAAAATTGTTATCACAGTTTCATACGCCTTTAATCATCCCTATTCTTCTACTAGTGCAATTCCTTTCTTTAGCTTCTTATTTTGCATACATGGTTCGATCGATTAACTGAATGCAGAATGTGGAAGGAATGAAGATGAAGATGAATGTTAGCAGTTGTAAGAATAAAGATGGAACATTAGTGAGAAAAAGAGTAGTTTTTTGCAATGGTGTTTAGGGTAGGAGTTTGGGAGTTTGAGGTTGTGTGCGAATGTTAGATGGAGTTCTAAGTCTTGAATCAAGGACCGCTGTACAAATAATTCGGTAGAGCATGTCATTGCCATTACTCCCTGTCTTCTACTACTTCTCCATCTCTTCTCTTGAAGGGAAAACGAACTTTCCTTGAAGAAAAAGAGTTTGAAGAGAAGAAAATCTTGCTCGAAAAGAGTTTTTTATTCTTGACTCAAGTCAGTTCTTTTTCTTTTCATCTCTCATTGTTGTCTTTATTTTCATAATAATTTTTTTTCTTGAAGAAGTAATATAAAACACCTGATCAATATAATCATATTTTTATCTCCAATCCGATTATCACCTCAATCCTCCCCACTTGTATTGTAAATTAATTAATTAATTCACTCTTTGTAAGTATCACTAGTTTACCTGATCGAATCTTAATAATATAAAGATTGAATTATCATGCTTGAAAACTTTGCAATTTACTGTTTAAAATCATGATATTTATTCTATTTCCAAAGAATCTATTGGAGAATGTTTCATGCTTTCATATAATGGATCCTAATATGTTGAATTAAATATGTTCTCAATATATTCGGGAATGGATGAACCGGACTTCCTAATTCGTCGAATAAGGGTGACAGAAATAAAATGTTGGAGGAAGATTGAGAGAAAGTGGGAGCAGTTCGCTATAGAATCTGAATTGAAAGAGATACAGAAACGTCGAGTAAAACTGTGCAACAACATTCAGATTTCAGATCGACAGTTTGGTGCAAGTTGGATTTGACATTTTGAAAGCTTGTGAGCCCATGTACGTAAACCTATCTCAGGAGAAGACGGCTCACAACACCTTTGCTTTTCCCCTTATTCTTGCTATTTCTTATTCATCATATTCCTCTCCCTCCCCATTCTTTTTCATACTCCATGTCTTTCATGTCTACCTTTCCGGAATGGCTGAATTTTGAAAGCTGCTCAATCAATACGATCCAGTATGACTGGATTATGCATGCACAGGGAAGGAAGGGTTGAAGTATCCAGTCTTCTCTTCTGTTCATTTCTCTGCAGCGCCCGAATAGGTAGAAGGAGGTTACTCGAAATATACAAGATTTTATTGATATGGAAAGAGCGAAGTCAGAGTGACAAAATGATTTCCCTCCAATATTCTTTTATAGGTGCGCTGGACATTGCCAAATATGAGGCATTAGGCTATGAAGTAGCATTGTTATCACTGCTTGAATTGTTCATTGCTCTCTTGGAATTCACCGTCTGCTTTGATCCTTCTATTCTACATCATCTCTCTCAAACAAAGTGTGTTTGTTAGTGGAAAGATGCTTCTTCTTTGTCTTCAATATTTCAAATACTTCGGCGAATTAATAATTTATGCGTGATGAATATCTGCCCATAAGTTATAGGATTCTTCTAATATTACTTTATTACCCAACACATGTTCAAGTCTCGAACGCATCATACACCGCGAAATAAATATTGTTTAATGTATTTGAATTATCAAAACACAAATCGAATTCCGCAGGGATAAAAAACAAAGTAAATTACAAATTCTGCAAATCAAATAAACTACAGGGATGAGAATGGAAAGTGTGTGCGAAACTTTCTTGAAAACTGAAATTCTAAGATGGTATAATTGAAAATCTTGTTTTATTATGTAATCATGTGCTACTAGAGCACATACAGCATAGTTTCAAAGAGAGGTTTTAATTTTAGACAGCTTTCTCATTGGCAATGAATGTGAATCAACGGAAGACGGATAGAGCAATCGTTAACAGGTTTATATGTTAGGAGCATAACGTAACAGAGCGGCTATCGACGGAACGAGGTCCTAATCATAAACAAAGCTTTGTAACCGTAAACGAATAACCATCGTTTGTTGGCTAACGCCCTTCCTATCCGCCACGCCGCGCAGCCTTTAATCAGCCATCAATTTTGTTTCGGGCTTGGGGCGGTGCACAGCAAATTCACATCCAAGGATTTTCCCCAACGGATTTCCAAGGATTAAGGGATTGGCCGGCACACAACAGAGTGCAGACTAAATTCGACCACAGGACACAATGTTAAGCGGGCATTGTTTGGCAGGGACGCCTGCAGTTCGGCTGCTGCTCTGCTCTGTTGCTAGCAGCTCTTTTTGCCGCTGTGCTGTTAGCTGAGCCGTAGCTCAGTGACTAACTACCCTCAACCTCCACCTCCTCACCTAAAAACACAAGACTCTGAAACAAAGCGCCCCCTACAACTAATCACCCCTCTACCCCGGAGACCCCTTGTTTGTTAGCTACATATGTTTATCAGTGTTTCTGTGCTGTCGCTTGTGCTAATGCCGATTAGATGGATTTGCAATCACATTCTGCTCGCTTTAATTTCGATCGCTATTCCTACTTTTTTGGAAGTACATATTTGTTGGAATTTGTTGATTCCTTTCATAGTTTCAGCCAATTAAACACCTCTTTTTATGACTATTGTTGAGGATTTGGATTCAACCTCCTTGTGAATCAATTACTACATAGGTAATAATCAATTCCCATTATCGGTATGCCATTTGATTTCCATAAAAAAACACGTAGTTGCATAGTCACAGTCATTTCACACATTAGAAATTCTTGCATTATTGTTATTTGTTTTTATCATTATATTATATTTTATGTATGTATTTTTTCTGGAAATAAAATTTATTTATTTATTTATTTATTTCACCGAGTTCAGTGTAGGTTTAATGTGCAGACCCATATGTCTGTTGCGAGTTTAATGCATGTACATTCCTCATCACTCTCTGTAGACATTTCAAAGCACTCCTCAATGTAAAACAGTTCTATTGACAATATTTCATTTGATGTTGTCATTACTGAGTGAATTTTTATATGAACAGAGATTTTCGTTATAGTACGTCTAAAAAGGAAGCTTGATTGGCTGATTTCTATATGAAGAGCAATTTTTGTTTGTGATATATAAGAATGAATTTTGTGAGTCTGGTCTTGAGAGACCTAATCCAATAATGGAAAAATACATCTCTTGAATAGATTTATTGTGAAGAGTATGTCGGGAAATTGATAGTCAGTAAAAGAATACTGACAACTCTCTGTCAACTGGAGCATGACATCTGGAGAATTTCCTGAATGTTTAAAGATAGCAATTGTAATACCACTCTTTAAGCAGGGTAACCGAAAAAAAGCAAATTGTTACCGCCCAATATCTCTGTTGCCTGTTTTTTCCAAGATTTTTGAAAAAATTATAAAGATGAGATTAGTTGGCTTTTTCAAAAGATTTGAGTTCTTTAGTGAGAATCAATTTGGTTTTAGAGAGGATTTAAGCACTGAAGATGCTCTAGTAAAATTTTTTGATGACATTTATGACAGTATTAATCAAGGTAAAAAATGTTCAGCATTATATATAGATATAACAAAAGCATTTGATACAGTGGACCACTCAATATTATTGAAAAAGTTACATTCTGCTGGTGTACGGGGTTTACCTCATAAGTGGTTCCAGAGTTATCTTGAAAATAGAAAGCAGTGTGTCAGAGTAGGGGGATGTTATAGTACATTTGAGTACATAGAGCACGGTGTGCCTCAGGGATCTGTTTTAGGACCCATTCTGTTTCTTATCTATATAAACGATTTGTGTAATGCAAAGTTGAATGGAGTATTAACTGCTTTTGCAGATGACACTGCGCTCACTTACTCTGGTGGTGATTGTGAAGTAATACATACTCAAATGAGTGCTGACTTGAGAGTTCTAAATTACTGGTTCAGTAGAAATTACATGGTTTTGAGTGAAAAGACAAAATACATGATATTCAACTTGAAAAGTGATTTATTCTTTGATAGGGATTTGATTTATCACAGTTATTCATGTCCTGCAATTGATGACTGTAATTGTCTGAAGATTAACACTGTGAACATTTTTAAATACCTTGGCCTAAATATTGACTCGAAATTATCATGGAAATGTCATGTAGCTAAACTGAAAAAGGAATTTTATAGAGGAATTAAGAGTTTTTATATGTTGCGTGAAATGTGTCCAACTCACGTATTATTAAATGCATACCATGCACTTATCAACTCCCGTATGAGTTATGGAATTGTATTGTGGGGTGGGACCTATGTCACAACATTGTATCCCATTATCATACTTCAAAAATCTTTTATCCGTATAATAACCAAATCTCCTAGAACCGATCATTCCTGGCCTCTTTTTGTTCTTCTCAAGGTACTTCCTATAAGAAATCTTTATGTTTATAAGGTACTGAAGCTTTTTTTTGAAAGGAGTCTGAGTGCAAATCTCACAAGAGATATCAGATACAATTTTAGACGGGTCTCAGTTCAGGTTCCTCAATCTAATTTAACTGTATATCAACATTCTTTTTCCTTCAATGCCCCAAGATTGTTCAATTTAATCTCTCAAAAACTAAATACTTTAGTGCCTTTGCATTCATTTCTAAAAAAATTAAAATTGTTTCTTTTCACTTTGAATGAGTGTGAGTCATTTTTAAAAATAGTTGGCTAGTAAGGCTCAGTACTAGTAGAATATTTATGTTTAGATATTAATAAAATTTTATTAGTCTCTTTTTTCAATGTTGGTCCCTAATAAGTTAGATCTAATAGTTATGATTTGATATTCAATTGTTTTTGACATTATTCAATTGTAATTTATAATATCTCATATCTATTTATTTATTTTCTTATGTTATTCATTTTGATATTTCAATATCTATTATAATATTTATTTTGTTTTTCACTTTACAAAACAACCGTAACACTTCAATTTATATATTTCATTATTATTATTATTATGAGTTCATTATGTGTATAGAGTGGGCGGTCCTAATTCTCTGAGTTTATTTTTATTGTATTTAGGAGAAGTGCACTCCAATCGGGCTGATGCCTAGGAGTGTCCATTTTTATTTCACTTTTTTAAGGTAGCTATGTTGGTTATTTTTAAACTTATATGATTGAATTTTCAAGGAAATTGTTTTCAGTTCTTATATTATAAGAGATACAATCTGTGTGTATATTCTGTAATGGCCAACATGTTACTATGCAATGTATTTATTGATTCTGTTTTTTTGTGAAATAATTACTTTTTGAATTGAATTGAATTGAATATGTTAAACCAGTTAAAGTGAACACCAACTTTTCTTTTCGGGGAATATAGTTCAACTGATGTGAAGTGGCACATAGAACGTTGTGGAGATTCGCTAGGAGGACGGGAAATTTTAATCTGTCTCGATCCGCTTATAGTGGAGAAGAACGAACGTAGCTCGGAGGTGAGCTCATGGAGAGACACAAAGAGTGGTAAAGGTAGGTTGGTGGTAGGGGAAAAAGAGAGGTTGGAAAAGGTGATTCAGTGAGCCCTTTTGTTGCATCCACAGTTGAATCTTTTTTGCGCGCCACTTTGCTTGGAAAACTGGAAGTTGTCTGTGTTGTTCATTGGTGGAACCCATTGGCAGTCCATCGACAGACAACCACCAGATAGATAGGGTGCCTCAACCCATCGTCATTCCACAAGCAACAGTCCCGATGGCCTTTCCCATTTTCTCTCCGAATTTTTATCCTCCTTTTGTTCTGTGAACCCCAAGCCGGGCCGCCGCCTTCTCGTGATTAGAGTGACACTGTAATCCGATCTAAATTAATTTAACAGCTCTGTCCTGTCTTTCACTGACACCAATAGCATTCTCTTTCTCTCCTTCCCACTGCAATACAGCACTGGCGGGCGAACAAAGGGAGACTCGAATTAATGAAAATACCTTCTGTATTCTGCAAAAAGGCTATAGTATACGCCAGCCCAGCCGGCAGGAATTCAACTCTGGCAAAAAATAGATTTTCACGAATTTACTGTGAGATAGAATTCAATAAAGAGATGGATAGAAAGACTGGATAAAAAAAATAGTCAGTAGCAATTCTGTACTTACAGTTTAGAACATTTATAATATTGGTTTAACTGATTCATATCATATTGATTTTTTGCTTTCAAAACCCATAACTTGCGAAAAGAAAAACAAATAATTTTGCACTGGATAATAAAGACAGAAATGATTAATTTTGATATAAGAATAATTATGATATTAAAGGAAGTTGATTTGTCGAATATCATTGTTTCTTAGTTTTGAACACAATATTCAAATCAGTACACAAAACTGTTGTTGAGTAGGCCTACCATATTCATTCGTCTAATTTGTTTTGTATTGTTCGCAGGTGGTGTGGGTGGTGAACGGAGCGTGACTTTCGTCGGTCTTTTTTCCTCTCCTTCTATTTTTCTCTCATTCACTCTCTCTTCACATTTTTCTTCTCTCTCTCTCTCTTTTTTTTTTAAGGCCAAGTGTTAATGGGAAGGATAACGTTATTATCCTTTCCCAAGAATGGACATTTATATGTCTAAACTTCGCCTTTTCACTTAGATAACTTACACTCCTTATTCATTTTTCAGAACCCCGAATTAAAATTTGTATAAATTTTGCATTCATTACATCACAATTTTTCGTATTTTTACTAGAAGTCTCTATTTTGTGAAATTTATAGGATAATTTTGTTCTACTCATTTATATTACAATGTATAATCTGAGCCGAATTTTGTTATCTAATCGAATAAAGTAATCTAATCTGATCTTATCTCTAACGATCGTTTGAATAAAGCTTGTGGGGGAGTTGCATTATTTGTTAAAGATGGAATAAAAACTAAAATATTAACAGCATCAAAAAAGAATACTCAGCCAAACCTGAATTCATGGTACTTGAATTATCTTTCAGTAGCTCAGACAAATTACTCGTTGGTATATGCTATAGACCTCCAAAAATAGGCCATTTCCTAGATTTCGAAAATGCTCTACTATCCTTCATGCCTTTCTACAGTCGTATTTTAGTTATGGGTGATATGAACACAGATCTCAATATGACAAACCGCAACTTTGACTATTATCAGTTGACAACAACTTTTCGCTGCCTTAATATGACTATCTTACCACTTGACCCAACACATCATACGAACGAATCTGATACTTTTATCGACATATTTTAAGCTCAACTTTAAAGTTACCCGATCAGAGACTTTTTCGAATTGTCAAGCTTGTTAGGGATATTTTTAAATATGGTAAACCTAATTATTTTAAAAACGATTTTAAATTTGTTTCTGAGGGTAGGAGAATAGACGTATCACGCACGATAACTGGAGAAAATACTTTGAGGATTCCAATTCACCGAACTACAATCTATACTAAATCCTTCCTAGTCTCAGGCTGCCGTGAATGGAATGCCGTCCCTGAATCTATTAGGTCTATTGAGAGCCGAGTGAGCTTCATCTTGAAGTTGAGGAAATATCTTGTTGATAAAATGGTCGAATATGTCCAGACTTCCAAATTCCATTATTCACCTTATTATTACTCATTGCATACTTGAATAAATCCAATTCTCATGACACACCATCATAACTGTCTCTTCATACTTTTAATTATAAATTGAACTTCCATTTCACACTATCATCACATATTCACCATCCAAACCGTTTTTATAATATTAATTATACGTTATTATAAGTTATTTTAATATTAACCTAACTCTTGTCATTCACCGCATTATCGCTTACTACCATTTACTTGCAAATAATTTTACACTGAGTTATCTCAATTCATAATATCATTACCCATTTCCATTATCATTTTTTATTGTTACTCATCTTAAGATATAACTCAAATATCCATTAAGTATCAATTCATCTAAATCTAGTCTTTTAATTGCATAAAAATTTTCCTCACTATCTTTAGTAATATCAATAGCTCGTTATAAATTTTCAATTCAAGGCCAAGTGTTAATGGAAAGGATATCCTCATTATCCTTTCCCAAGAACGGACATATATATGTCTAAACTTCGCCTTTTCACTTAGATAACTACACTCCTTATTCATTTTGCAGAACCTCGAATTAAAATTTGTATAAATTTTGCATTCATTACTTCACCGTTTTATCGTATTTTTACTAGAAGTTTCTATTTTGTGAAATTTATAGGATAATTTTGTTTTACTCATTTATTATATTACAATGTAGAATCTAAGCCGAATTTTGTTATCCATTTGAATAAAGTGATCTAATCTAATCTCTCACACACCCTCTCTATTTCTCTCGATTTTTTTCCTCTTCGTCTTTTTTCTCTCCTTCTTCTTCTTTATCTTCTTCTTCTTCTAGTTCTTCTCCATCTCCTTCTTCTCCTCCTTCTCCTTATTTCTTTTCTAGTGATGAACGCGTCGACCTAAAAAAAGGCCGCCAAGAAAGAGAAAGAGCAGCGAAAACAAATGCCCACGAAACAAGTGAAGTGCTGTACAGTAGAAAATACGGGCGCTTCACCTGTTTCGTGGGTACGAGCCGCCAGTGGAGAAAGGTAGAGAATTTTTTTCGATGAAATAGATTGAGTGTAATAAGACATTCCAAATAATGGTGAGAGGTAGAGAAAAAAAATTATACAACTATGGTGGAAAGTGGAGATAGGTAAAGAAAAGGGCTAGGAAAAACGTGTTGAGGAGTTGAAGAAACTGTAAAACCCAAACACAAATCTGGAGCTCATGTAGAAACCTCACATTGTTTTGCAACCCACGCACAAGCCTTGATCTAATGTGGGGATCACCCTCAAAATAAAAGAATAAGATTTTGTAGAATAAGAGATTGAGACTTTTGGAGAGAGGTAACAAAAGAATATTAAACTATAAGGAAAAGAACAATAATTATACCGATATACGAAAGTGCGATGAAGAAGAGAAGTAGGAGGAAGAAGTAAGAAGTGAATGAAGAAGAAGAAGAACAAGAACAAGACAATGAATGATAATGAATGAGGATGAGAAAACGAAGGAATTTATTGCATGTTGAGGAAATTTTAAAAAAGGAATATTAAAGAGTTGTAGTAACAAAATGGGAGGAGAGAAAGTAGAAGGCTGAGAAATTGACGATTTTTAGAAATTTGACGGAAGTAGAAGAAAAAATTGAAAGAAAAAGGAAATTATACAATGATTAAGTATGTAGTAGAGATGAAAAATGCGAATGAAAGGAATAGGGAAAAGAACAAGAGAATATTTGACAGCTAGTGAAGAAGAAAAAGAATAACGAAGTGACACGCAAAACAACGCCTTGAAGCTGACCGATTGCAATCCAATCTCGCCCTCTCTCCCTCCATTAATTTGTTTGCAGGTCGGTCCCGATTTCCTCCTTAATGCTCATACTTCTCGTAGGAGAGGTGAGTTCCCACAGGGAGACACGAGGCACCACCAGATCACCCGAATCTACAGTCTAAGCAAAGAAGACATTCTGGCCAGATGGGAAAATGACTACTTCAGCGAAGTCAATACTGCTTCAAAAATTATCAACATGGTCTCAAATCTTGTATCAGAATGTTTCCTACAATTTGAGACTAAATTAATAATCTTTGAACCAATATTGACCGAGCTGGAATAATTTTCCTATCTTGTCAGACTGCCTTCTCTGCTTGGACAGACTATAGCTTTTGTTATTCGGTGGAGTCATGCTTCAGACAGCCAACCGGCGTCGAAGTGAGTAACTGGTAAGATTATTTATTGATAATTTGTTTTATAGAGTGAGTTTGTATAAACAGGTCTTGTAAGACACATATAAGCAACATTTGTTTAAATTACATTCAAATGAGCAAGAATTTGGGAAACAGTAGATTCATAGCTTATATCAAGTTCAAACTGTTATTATAGATAACTTGATGACTCTGATAGTTGATTTGGTAAACTGTATATTTTTAGTTCAAATAAAGTTGATTTACAGTTCTAGATTGAGTTTTTTAAGGGATAAATTGAGTCAAGAATAGAAAACCTCAACTTTAAATTTACCAGTTGGATTTATTCCACTTCTATGTGAAATATATGTTTTAGTGTCTAGTGTTTTGATGGTTCTTTTTATTCACAAATTTTGTCCCATTTTATCTCAATCTTCTCCCACTAATCTTCTATCAAATTTTGATTTATATGAGAAAGTTGATTTTTGGTTTCGTCAATGACTTTTTTTCTCATACTTTGCTTTTTGAGCCTTGTATTATTTCAGATTTTACATGTATTTTGAGTGTAGATTTTACCACTGTAAGCAAAGCAAACAAGCGTTACTTGAAAGCGGAAAAGTCTAGTCCTAGTATTTTCTTGAGTCTGGTTTGAACAAAGATATAATGTTGATTTTAATGATAAGCATATTCATCATTCTGAAATCTGTTAATTGAAACGTTAATTCTATCATTTCACTCTCACAGTGAATTGGATCTATTTTTAGATCTATTTGGAATTGTACTGTTATCTCTAATTAAAACAGTCTATTCAAACTGAATTATGTTTTGTCATACCGCAGTAGCGGACCTCACATCAAGTTAGTATTTTCCCATTAAAATCGGTCATTTCTTTTTTCCAACAGTTGTCGGGAATGGTGACTCAATTTCGTCAGAAGTGTGTGGAAGGAGTGTTATGAACACAGAGAAGGCAATTTCAAAGTTGGTCGTATATAATGCCGAACATAAAGCAATATTATGCTGTTGATGGCACGCAGTCTCCGCATACTCTTCCATACATAATCCTCTTTCAGGTAATAAAACTCGCGGGAATTGTTGTGTCATAAAATATAACAATTCTCACATGCGCCATTATTAAATATCCAGATGAAAAACTGAATACAACACTTGTATTTTACTAAGCTTACGTTTTTCTATGGTTTTATGCTAAGCTATTCTGGACCTTCCTGCATTCGAATTCACTAATGCTATAACACTTCTCTTTTTACATACACTTTGGAACATTCATACACATGAACGGAGTTTCCTGGTTTAGCTGACGCCGAAAGTTGGGCGGTTTTGTTTCGTCTGCTCTTTGTGCGCTCCAACAGCTAATGTTGTCAGAGTTGTCATTTAGCTATTCCTGGATTGGTTTTTTGGAATCACAAGACACAATAGATTGTTCACATCAGCTAATAGTAGATTAAATCAGCTAGGAAACTGCACAAATCTTTGGCGACAGCTGTATAAAATATTGATGGATCCCATGAGGTAGAATATCTCCAACAATGGAAACTGGAAACAGAGAAGTATAATAATTCAAAATTGTTTCCTTGACTATGTTCATCATGATGCTTTGCTTGTTAGTTACCTCTTCTATTCTGCCCCATAACTCGAGAATTCCAGCATATGACATTTTTAATCAATAAGCATGGAATGCACTCTCTAGTTTCTCCAATATGAAAATCAATAATGATGGGTGCATACTGCGAGGAGATAAGGATATTTTTTTCATGGCTCATGAACAATCTAGACCTACAAATTAAAGTTTTTAGTCGATGGTAATAAATTTATGGCTTTGTGAACAGAATTTCATTAGAGATTTCAATTTTCTAGTTTTGTTTGATACTGTTTTCCTTATTCTTATCTTTTTAAAAGCACTGTAATAGTCTGAATAATTATAACTTGACAATTATGATGAATTGAATTAATATGAAATCTAATAATAATTTATTTCTATACTATATAAAATCAAATTTATGTTTTATTCTAACATTTCTTCTATTTATAAGTTTGTTGAAGTAAATTATAATTGATGTCACTTTAAATTTTTGCTTGGTTATTTAATGATTGAACACAAGGCATGAGAATCTGAGCAAATTATAATTTTGACATAAATTAGAGCTGAGTGAAAAAATTATTGGGAAGAATCAGTGAGTACTCCATGTACAATTAAATTGAATTCTTTAAAAATGCAGCTGGAACATAATATGTAATCGTTTTGCTAATGACTTTAATTCAATTGAAAAATTATGTTCACAGATGAAACTCACTGAAATAATGAATTATTGCTGGAAGCTCACTCTTCTTACTGGCTTGATTCACTGGTTGCCGGAATTATCGCACAAGACCATCATCAATTCTTGAAATTCAAGAAATATTCCAGGGTTCTGTATCTTAGAAATAGAATAATAATACGGTACCTAAAGTTGCTATATAGACTAGATCATTGCACGAGAATCTAATAGACTATAGACTAGGTAGAGTATACCTGTGTGAAATTAAGTAATTGCATTGTTGTCAAACTTTGTACATCAATCATTCTTGTTGCATTATAGTTAAGAGGGTGCTGTATCAATAGTTTAATTCAATTAAACTTTTGAGTGATTGGTCTTAAAGGGTGATTCAAAAAGAATACCACAACTTCGAAAATTGATAACTCTGCGAAGAATAAACGGAGAGTGTAGCACTGTCTTTATACTATCTGTATATTCCACAGTCCCCCTTCCTGTTTACTGTATTGAATAACTTCTAATTTCAAAAAATGTATTACAGAAGTTCCGAATTTCTATTGAATAAGCCCCTGTTTATTTTACTTTTATAACTTCTAACATCATCGATTCCATGTTTTATTATGGAATAAAATATCAATTTCATAGACGGCCTCCTTCAATATCCAAGCACAAAGCATATTCGAGTCAAGACCGCAAACCTGAGAATCTTAATCTTGCATCCCTTGACAAATCGACTGATACGGCTGCTGGTGATGGTGGAGCTTTGAAGTGGGGTTGTGTTCATAATACCTTCTCATGCATGAGAGAGGGTGAGCCGGTTCAGTTACCCTCACAAATATCTCCTCAAACTAGAACCGAGCCCTCACTTTGCTTAGCTCTCTACCTCAGTCTGTAGGCAGGCTACCGAAACTCACTCACAGCAAAACAGTCTCCGATAAACAATTTCTGAGTGAGCGGTAAAGAAGAAGAAGCTATTTTACTACCTCCGCTTTGCTCAAAGCATCCTAATGGAACATATACCAAGAGAAGGGTAGACAACTTTACTTTACCAAACAGTTGTAATTTAAGTTAAATATCAAATAAGAAATTTTCCAAACAAAATGCATGATATGGATGATGGTTATTGTTACAAACATTATTACCTCCGACTTGAATCCCATAGAGCAAGTTAGTACTGGTTTAAATTTTCTACTTGGATATTGGCCTAAAGTCTTGATTGTTTCCATTACTACAAATTAAATTATAATTTTATATTGAAATATCCACCACCAAACAAGAGCATCAATGGCCTATCTCTAAAATATGTATATCTCTAATATTACTTTTATATTCTGGTTTCTTAATATGTGAACCTGCTCCATGGTATCATTTTTCTATTAAGTATTTATTTTTAAATTAATAATTATTATTATTTGTTTATTATTTGTTGTTACAGTTGCGACTTATATCAAGTATTTTAAGCAAAGGTGATAAGTGGATGATGATGTTTAGGCTACATAGTGAATGAATAATGATGGATGATGAATGTTTACATTACAATTTTAACTTTAAGAAACACTTTTCACTTTACAAAATCCTGAATTTTGATTGAGTTCACTGTTAACAATGAAGATCTGATTATTATTTAATAATAATAATAATAATAATAAATCCTCTGATACAGAGTGAGTAGAAAGAAGGTGAAAGTTGGTGAATGTAATATAATTGTAAATTAGGAAAGTAATTTAATTTATTTAAAAAATTGGCAAATAAGCAAATCAAGTTCGGTTTCCATTTTTATAAAAAAAGTACCATATTCAACTTAACCGTTCTACATAATGTGGAATTATTGATCATGGCGATGAATTTATTAGTAATTTATTTATAATTCATTTAATTAAAATATTCAAATATTTAGACTCTAATGAATTTGTAGATTGACATTGAAAATATAGAATATATAGGCTACTCTAATAAGATGGATACGATTCACCAACTAGGTACCTAATCACTGTTTGTAACTATCCATGTTATGAATTTCCGTCTTGAACTTATTATTTTCCGAATAGATTCAAAAGTATCTGGCGTTTAAATGTTTAAACACTTCGAGCGTGGAAATTGAAAGTACTGTACTGTAAATTGTAGTTATCAATTTAATAATATATTATAATGATAATAGCTTCCTATGGATTCTAATGTTTATATTCGTGGTTTTTTAGGTACGTTACTGTATTATAATAATTATACTATCAGATTTATAGTTTAAGATAATGAATGTCACTTAATACCATGTAAAAATCTGTTTTTATATGAAACTGATATAAAGTAGTGTATTTTAATCAATCGTCTGTCCAAGCAAAGAATACTTATTTTGGCAAGATGGGAGAATGACTCTAGCTCGGTTAGTATTCGTTCAAAAATTGTAAATTTGGTCTCAAATTGTAGAGCAGAATAATTTCTACAATCATCATTTATCATTTATTCAATCAATCGAAAAAATGCAGAGGTTAGTACAACAGGCATAATGCCCTAAACTGTTCCTAAACCAATTAAAAATAATAATAAACAATTAGAGACCAATTTGAACCACTTAACCAAGCTGGAGTAGTCTGATTTCTCATTATGCCAGAATGTCTTCTTTGCTTGGACAGACAATACCATGATAAATTAAATCTTCAAAATATGGAAATATTTGCATTTGGCTTATTGAGAATTACTGTAGGATAACTGAACAGGCCAACTCAGAACTGCTGTCAATGAACATGAGAAAAAAATAAATGTGACTGAGATTCGAGGAAGACCAATTCAATTCTACTAACATTAATGGAAGAGGAATCCAGCTGAAGACATCTTGTGAATGAATTTCATCATGAGCGGGCCTGAATCCTTACTCAACCTTTCTTTTGAAATAGGTGAGCAAAGTTTCAGGTGTGTTCAATGATGATTTCTATCGACCTGAAGAAAGCAAAGAGATTAGCAGAGTAGCAGCTTTCGAACTGATACTTCTTTCCAAACATGATTCCACGCATCGCCTGATACTTGCTTCAAACCTGAGATGATTTGATAGCAAGGTGAGCAAAGTTTCAGGTGTGTGGGTGCGAATTGTTGAGCTACCGATTCAGTTGAGCATACTTCATCAGTTGGAATTATAGCCTATTTATTTTAGTACAAATTATTGTATTGCATTACATACTCTATTCCAATGGATCCATCTTTTCATCCTCCTTATCTGTAAATTATTATTCAATGTTATCGATCCTAAAATTTCTAATAAGCTATTATATTATTTCTTATCAGCGTATGCATCTAATAATTGTAGCCAATTATAATGATTGTAATACATCTATAATATTATCATCTTAAGAACTGCTCCTATACAAGGACGTTATAAGGATTCTAATACTGTATTCATTTTACAATTGTAATTGTGTTGTATAATTTAGCCTATAATTATGATAAGTGAATAAATAAATTGAATTGAATTGAATAAAGTATAGATCTATTCATATTAAATCACAAATGAAAATTTCAATCGTGATAAATTATAATTATTAAATGATGTAAATGAATTATGAGAATTGGCATGTCATTCTGATACATTACAATATAGCCTATTGTTCAACATTCTCACCTACCATGTATATAAAAATAGTACTATATTGGTATTAAACGATGATTAGCATAATATGTAGGCTACTGCATTATTGATTCAGCAAGCCATGCAATTATGGATATTAATTTTCATTCTATATAATGAAATTTCCATTTAAATACATCCTTCCATTAACAAACTACCATGAATATTCAATTCATATACTTAGTACTTTACCATTGGACGTTTTTCTTCTTCTTCTTCTTCTTCTTTCTCGATCCCCTTCTGCCTCACAGCGTAGGGTGGGACTTTTTTCTCAGTTATATAAATTTGAAAATCTATTGTAAAGAGTTTTAGCCTGTTTTATTTTTCTGTATCATAATATTGATAAGTAATTGAAATTATTGAATCCTGAAATTGAACTTACAAAAAATTCATTATTTTCACATTTATTGTATTTCAGTTAATGAATGATGATCGAATCGATGTATGTGCTCCTTTATTCAATTGTAAAATTTTATAGTTCAAAATACTGCTGTTAGTTCGGAATATGAGAAAACTGAGTTGGATGAATAGTTGCAGATTAAAATAGCCTACCAATAATTCTACTGACAGGTAAAATTGTTGACAAGATTGTTTTATTTAATGTTGGTTTACCGTACTTTAAAATAATAAATTTTGTGATGCATAAATTCAAAAATCATGGAATGGTCTCAGTGTACCTACCACACTCACTGGCGTGCGCACGGGGGTCACCAGGGGACACATTTAGGGATGTCTATCCCGGGATCCCGAATCCCGGGATCCCGGTCCATTTTCAATACCTAACAATCCCGGGATTTTTCAGCGTCAATCCCGGGATTTTCGGGATTAGAAAACATGAAATTGTAAATAGAATTTTCCAAAAACAATTCAATATAGGATTCATTTACGTGATGAATATGAGTTTTGCATAATTTATTGTTCCAAGTGTTTGACTAATTTATTCTACAGGCACAGCTTACAGTTGCATATACATTATGCTGTATAGCTAACTGGACTCTGTACTGGCTAAATAAAATTCGCATTTCTCGCAGAATTGTTGTTGATCGGTTGTTATGTTTCTATGATTGTTTCCGTTTACACACAGCACCACAATTACCAGTCTAGACGGCGCAATAATGGCAATAGTACTGATGTCATTTACTTGAAATGCACTCAGAACTTTGAAAAGACTTCAGAAATCAGAAATGAACAAGCAAGCACTTATTATTCACTCTCTGTCCAATTATTTCTCATCTTTTTCTTCATCTATCATAGTATCATAAGTAGATTACCTATCTAGTTGAAGTAAATATAGTTGGCTCTACGAAATTTCATTTAGTAGTGGTTCAGCTTTCGCGTTGTTCGGTCGATACTGTACCGGTATTGCGTTACGGTTTTTCAAAACGTATTCTATCTTATTATTAATATTATTCAAGTGATAGACTACTAATTCAATTTACAGAATTTGAAGTGATTAAAGTGTGAACTCTATCCCGTCCTGATGGAGGATAGAAAGTGTTTTTGTTCTACATAAAAAAGACTCTGATGAGTCATCATAGTTTAGAAACATTTTCTTACTTCCAAACACGGATAAAGTGTTCAGTGCAAATCGTGTAAGGCAGTTCTCAAGACTCTGGGTGGATTTGATATTATTCCCAACTTGGGAGTCCCAAGTATTTTTCCATTTTAATAATATCCTCTCCCTCTATGATAAGCCCTTTTTCATCTCTATACACTGTTACTGAACATGTAATTGGGGAGGAACAATTGGCTAAAAATGTATGAAACTGATTTTTGCCAATCCCGGGATCAGTCCCGGGATCCCGGGATTGATATTTGATAATCCCGAAATACCGGGATTGAAAATCAGTCCCGGGATTGACATCCCTAGACACACTAGATTTTCTTTATTATTTGCTTTTCTTTATTTTGTAAAGCGGGACTGGTCATGGTGATTCTCTATAATTAAACAACTTTCGTATTGATTTTGGTAATGGCATAAAAAGTATTCAACAGTAGAATATTCCATGCTTTCTAAACTGAATTGCTGACCATGCGATTTTTTGGCGGAGGGAGAGTTATGAAACTTTTGCCTGAGAGGGTATAGTTGTTGAAGAAAATAGAAATGGTTCTGGGGAACTCTTCAGGAAACTTTTCCGAAATACCATTCTAAAAAATCTGTTTTATGTGGTCTTTGAATTAAAATACTGTATCTTGATTAAAAATAATAAAAATTGTATTTATTTGGATAATAGTATTAATTCCTCAATCAGATGAACTTCTCCTCATATATACCGTACAATATAGTAAGCTGTAAAGCGCATTAATTGTGAAAATAAGTGAACTTGTCTTAATCGGTTGCCTGCTTGATTAGTTTTAGGACTCTCATCCTGACATAGAAAGGGGGTCCGGGTAGTAAAATTAGGCTTAGGCATTGTAAACAACATTCAGAGTAGTTTAAGAGCCTTATAATTATTTTGCAGGCATATTCTTATAAATTTCAGTATTTATACATTCAAAATGTTACAACATAATAATTATTGAGTATAAGGCGTTAAGTCTTACACATTTGAGTATTAATAGATTCAAAATGTATTTGTGAATGAATCATTGAACTCATTGAGCTTCACATTACTGCCTGCCTTCGACTGGTTCAAATAAAAAATAAGAGAAATTCTACCTCACCACTGATTAAAATTGATTCAAATTTATTCCTTCAAAACTCCATTTATCCTATAAATTTTATAATAATAAATAATTTCTTCAACTTAGTGAATGCCAAACTGCAAATATATATTCATAATAGATATTTTGCATAATATATATATTTACAATAGTTAGGGCAGTTTAATACTCTGACGGTGTCACTTGTAAACAAATATCGCTTTGTAGACTGAACTGAATAGAAGTATTTGGGGAAAATTTTTCCAAGAACAATATGTAGCCTACTAGGTACTCTAGGACTTTATTTTTAAGAGTTCATTCTAGCCGTATAAGGAATTTGAATTGGAAGAACAATGATAAATCATTCTACCAATGCACTAATTGAGTACAAAATCTCTCAATCATTCTCAATACTATCGATATTTATTCATTTTTACAGTGATATAATCGAATTGGGAAAATTGAAATGATTTGGGAGATGAAAAACAAGCGTCACCTCTACCTATCTCAAGCTATCTCTCGAATTTTGAAGACGTTGATGTAATCAAAAAGTGATTATGAAAATTCTGAATGTAAAGTGTTGACGAGACAAATCGAATTATTTAAAAAAAACAATAAAAACTTGAAAAAACAAAACAATAAATTGACAAAACATAGCACAAGTGATAAATTTGTGTTTAGTAACAATAATTGTGTTTGACAAAACATAGCACAAGTGATGAATTTGTGTTTAGTAACAATTTTGCGACTTTTGATCGCCATTTCTGAGATTTGGGTAAGATTTACACAATCGCCGCCATTTAACTTTTTCTTTAGAATCTGACTCTCTTCAACTTCCATTGATAAAAAATACAATTTTATGATTCTTTATCCAGTTATAACCCTTATTGTTGAAAAATGGCGTTTTCTAGCATATTTTTCCAATTATCTCAATAACCGTTAAAGTTAGAAACTTGAAACTGGTTTCATTGATTTTCTCAGCTAATTTTACATAGGAATTGCTTATTTTAGAACCTTACTAGAGCCTCTAAAAATTAGAAAAATTAATATATTTTGAAAAATCTCAATTTTCCGCCATTGTTATCTCAGTAACAAAGCGCTTTTGGGGGTTGGTCACATGGAACGTTTTTGTCTACTTGGTGTAAGGAATCAGCCTGAGAAGTATTGCACATTCCTCCTGAAACACCCTGTACCGTATAATGTATAAGTTATATTTTCAAATAGTACATTAAAAACAGCTCCAACCTCCAATGCCGCAGTACCCTAATGTATCATCAAAGTGAACATTATTGTTATCTATATCTATGAAAGCGAAATTGTACTGATTGACTGACTGATTCATTCATCACCAGAACTAAAAATCCACTGAACCGATTGCGTTCAAATTTGGCAGGCATGTTCAGTTGGAAGTTTAGACGCGCGCTAAGAACGGGTTTTTGAAACTTTCCAAGGATACGCCAAATATTTGAGTTTTTCGGCGTTTTATTAATTTATCCAAGAACCAATTGGTAGAAAATGTTGATATTTGGTGGGCAGGTTCAGATAAGGTCTAGAAATGTTGTGTTAAAATATTTTTGAAATCCGTTCAAGAGTACGCCAGTAATCCCTTTTTCAAAATTGTAAATGTATTGCAGGTTCCATATATTCCGCCTTGATACAACCAATCCTTACTGTAACTTCAATGGTTCAGCGAGATTATAGATGAACTAATTTGGAAGATATTGAATCAAGTTTCAAACTATGTCCAATGTAGCCTACTTCCCAAGGTTACATATCAATATTAGCTTTTTATCATTTTTCGGAGTTTTTCTTAGATTTTTCGAGAACAAAGTGGCAGAAAATGTTAAAATTTGGTAAACAGGTCTAGACGATTAGGTCTAGAAATCCTGTGTTCAATAAATTTAGAATTAAATCCCTGTTAAACGGAATTTGCAGGCGAGCGAAGCGAGCCTGTTTGACTCACATTGCCGACACTAAGGGACCAGGGGGCGGAGAAGGCGAGCGAAGCGAGCCTGCCGGCTAGTAAGATATATTGACAATATACTCATTTGTAAGCAAAAATGACTTTTTCTTTGGTAATGATGGAAAAGTTCTCTCAATAGAGTATAGAATATTCTCTTTAAAACTGTGGATAATAACTCCTGAGAGAATATTGACTTTTCCATCATATAAAAAAACAGTTATTTGTGTAACTAGTGCGTAAAGTGAAGGATTGCTGGACGAGTGAAACAGTTTTTTTCACGAGCCGAAGGCGAGTGAAAAACGTTTCTCGAGTGCAGCAATAACACTTTATGCTTGAGTTACACATTAAATTTTTCCTACAGTTACCATTGGGCCTGTGTGAAAAGTAGGAAAAAGTTTCAAATGTGTTTTTAGTGTAATTTCAAGTATTTTTTATCGCAATCTCAATTTATTTTGCCTTTGAAATCAATATAAGAATCATGTAAAGTACCATCATCTCACAATTTTTACAAATCCAAGATGGTGGAAATCTTGAGTTGGAACTTTCAATTTTAGAAGTCTACAATGTCCAATGTCATCTATTATCAAATAATTACTTTTATTTGAGTAATATGAAGTAATAAAATTCAAACATTTCATCTATCACAGTGACTATAGAATAATAAATTAATGTACTCACTGTACTTAATGGCTTTTGGGCCAGTATTGGACGGGCTGGGGCCGTTTTCCCATTGTGCCAGGGTGTCTTCTTGGCTTGGACGGGCTGTATAGTAGAGTGAATTTGAAATTGGCAACCAGCTGGTAGGCCTAGGCCCTTCATGGGCTGTTGAGCCAGACATACATACATACTCACTGTTATTTACCAGTAAGTTATGAGCTAAAATCAGTATAAACTACTTTTTGAGACCTTGGAATATACTGGGTAACTGATAAGTGTAAAACACCCTTTCATACTTTTATGGCTATAAATAATCATATTTACTAGAATTCAGTGCAAATTTGACTTTTTAAACATTATTTAATGTGACTGGAAGGGATTTAGAATCTTCTAGTTCACAATTAATTGAACTCATGGTTTTATTTTTATTGAAATGATAGCCTATATAACTTAATAGTCCTATGAATAATGTACTTTCATGTAAAGTACTGTATATTATTATTCTTTCTGGGAAAATTTTGCTGCTTCAAATCACTTCAGACAAAATATCTCATCAGTTCTAGCAGGTAGGCATTTGATTGATCCAACCTGCGAGTGATTAGGCTATCTATAGCATAACAGCTAAGGTAAACTACCCAAATATCGGACACTTAAGGTGTAGTAGCACCAAACATTTGTCATTATAAAATTCCATGTTACTCTATTTGGTATAAAAACGCATTCAACTGGCGTGCCAAATGTTACTTTTTTGTTTGATACTAAATTTTATAAGATAATGCAGTCTAAAAAAATTGAAAACACGTTTTAAAGGCTGTGATTAAAAACCATCATTTTGCCCTAAATCCGGACAGAGCCGGCCTAATATTGGACACTCAGGTCCAAATTCCAGACACAGCAAGTATTTGACTATTTCAATATCTTATTAGTCCAAATAGCACAATCTCTTGAGTTTTTTAATTCAATTTATCAATTATTATAATATTGAAATAAACTTTATGTATCTGAGGTGATAAAACAAATAAAAATATACACCCTGGCCCCCCTACGTATTGCCACCACTGCACGCCAATGTTTCAAGCATGGTCCAACTTATTGGGCTATGGACTATGGTACTTAATTTTGTAGCATAGACAACGTTGTACTTGGAATGCTTCTCTATTAAATAAAATTTATCAAATAAGGCTTTAAAACAGGTTAAAATGTCATTTTGATGATATTTTTGAATGAAAGTTTATACTTATTCAATCATATGCTGAATTGCCGATATTTCAATGATGTTGAAATAAAGTAGGTAAACTTGGACCAAGTAAAAAATGCTTCACCATCACTAAAAAATAATAACAAATTCCTCAAAAATTGGGTAAAAAGTTATTATAATGATCATTTATAGTTGATTCTGAGTTGAAGTTTCTAGCTCCTTGCAAAAACTCCAAAATACAAACAAAATACTGATATTTCAACCATAGTTTATTGGTCTATGAAGCCTTGTAGCCCTGGCCAAATTTTGGCCTTCTTCTTAATCATAACAAATCACATCAAAAATATCTTTAAATGGGTTTAAAGTATGAAGAAATAAATAAAAAAATGGATTTTAAAATTAACAAGTTTGGGCCAAATTCCAACACCACATGTCAATATTTGGAAAATGTGAATATTTGTCAGCCAAATTCCAGACACCCATTTTTTATTTTTTGGATTACTGATATGCAATTTCCAAGACTTGGAATTGATAGCAAAAATATTCAAGTTTGTAATGGCATAAGAATACATTAAGATTTAATTGAATATATTGAGTAGGAAGCTTAAGACACTTGCCTGAATCCTTAGCAAAATCACTAAGATCCTTAGCAAATTGACAACTGTCTGTCTGGCTTCAATCTAACCTCTGTCTAATTTTTATTTCTGAATGGAAACAGATGAATTTTTCCCTGCAAACTACCAAGAAACCAATCAACAACAAAAAAATATAACCATAGAGGTGAACAGCCAAGTACTCTTATTATTTATAGTCAAAGTGGAAAGTGTCTGATATTTGGGGGGTGGTCGATATTTGGGTAGTTTACCTAACTGCTTCTATGTTTAAATTATGCAAGGTTACAATCGTATTGCTTATGATTCTCAGGACTTTATCATGCTTTTATGCAAAATTATTTAGTTGTCAGCTGTCACCTGCATTGCATAACAGAAGCCTACTTTATGAATTAAGTGCAAGGTTTGAAGCTGAACCAGCCAACAATGAGAATGAATTGAACTGAAGTTGTAATTTAATCATAGTATTACATTAGAATATCGCATTTACTATGAATTCTATATCATGCTTTCAACCACTTTTCATTATATTAACTTAAATATGTGGTAGTTAAAGTAGTCAGATCACATTTATGTTATTTGAGTTTGTTTTATTTTAGCCTACAGTATTTTCAAAATTCCAGTAACTATGGCGCCAGAGTCTTCTTCAAAGTTGTAACTTATGTATTAAGTTACTTTCACATTGAAAAAATCATAATAATGCATTATGCTACTGAATTCTGATAGCTTAAATTGAGTCAACTTCTGTATGAAACAGATTCAAGATCAACAAACGACAATCATGAATCATCTTACCGTATTCAAACAATTCAAGCTCAGGTTTTACAACCAACAACAATGAACGGTATGATAACATAAATCACTACTCTCATAATTATTATAAAAGCTCTGAAAATAAATTGATCTTTCATCACGGTAACTTACTTATGGTATTGATGTAAACAATAAGCTAACCTAAAAAATTCAGTGAGATGTCTGACGAAAGGTCTGGCTGGGTTACTACCTTTTGGTCGAAATTCCAACTTGCCGCTACCAGCTGATCGACTCCCGTTTGGTCGACAGCCAGTGCTGCCACCTTAATTTTGAATTCCAAATACGGAACATCAATTCGATGTACTTACTATTTCGTGTTGTTAGGTTGAAAATCTGGAGTGCATAAAAATTTTTAGGCATGCTAATTTTTACTTTAGGCACGCTAATTATTACTAGTTAAAGAATGGACCGTTTTACACACGATTTTCAGTGCGAAAATTGCAATTTTACGGGTATCTGTAGGAAAATGTCTTTTTTGCTTACAAATGAGTATATTTTTGAAGTCCTTTGTGATAAAAAAATGAAAATACATTGAAAATGTAGCCAAATTCTTCTTCTTCAATCTCCTATAATAATAAGGTTTATGGCATCACGCATTTAAAATAGCTACTAAAAAATTTAAAATATCAACTTAAATAAATGGTGAAGTTCAATATACATCTATTTTTAATGATTTGTCAGACTATCAATATAGCCTCTAAATCAAGAATGGAGCAAGATTAAGTTACGTATTTGTAATCAAATTGTAGAGAAAGATTAGTCCTACATGCTTATTGTTCATTGTTTCATTGACCTTTTCAATCACTTTGTTCGATTACAACATGATTGAAAAGTGAAATCAGTAGAATTATGGACCAATCTTTACCTTATAAGAACTGATATTTTTTCCTCTTATTAAACAGAATAATTATAGTAATATTATATGTAATTTTAAGAGAGATAAAATTGTGTTCTACAGTTCAAGACCAACTACAATTCTTTATCATCAAGCACTTTAATGCCAGGTTTTTCCAAGCACACTCAAAGTTGAGGGACCCTCAAATTTTGATGAACAGCTGACATTTTCTATGATAAGTATAGAAAGTGTAGTAAATTTGAGGGTCCCTCAAATTTCAGTGTGCTTGGAAAAACCGGGCATGAGATTAAATTTTTAAGCACAAAATTAAATTTTTTTGGTATATGATGGAAAAGTCAATATTCTCTCAGCAGTTATTTTTATAATTTTGAAGAAATTCAACATATGATATAAATGCATTTAGACCGCCTTGATGAGCTGAAAAGAATGAGATATAGTTTGTTAAGATCCGATGACTTTAACTATAGTTAGAGGTATCCTTAGATTGAGATCCTTGAAGGGTCCTTACTTATAACATAGTTACTATTGAACATAATCAAAATTCAGGTAGGTAAGTTGCTTATCTGCTAGAAATTGATATGAAAGAAGTTATTATCAAAGAAAAACTTAATACAAGCACGTATAAGTTTGTTTCGGAGACCATTTTTCCCCAAAATAGGGGTTTGAAATACAAGGGTATCTTTTTACTGCTCTAGTTCATAGTTCAAAACTATGCAAGGGAGAAAAGTCTTCTACTTGGTCTCAAATTGTAGAGGACAAAATTACCCCCAGAGGGATTTTGAGTTGAACAATTCAAATGAATATGTCAAAAGATCGAAGCAAACAAAAACTAAAAAAAAATACTCAAATTCTCGTTTTTCTCAAAGATTAACCTATTTTTGGAAGAATCATAACTCTGTTTCTAGAGGAGATGAAGGGATGATCCTGATACCATTCTCATGAAAATTTACTAAAAATAAGATAAGAATTTTTTCTGTCCGACGCTTCGTTTTGACGTTATTTCAAGAAAACAAAATAATGAGCAAAAATTTTTCCAATATGGCGGCCAAAAAACAACTTTCCGACACGAGTTGAGAGTGGGATTTTCAAACACGTTGAATAGGAAGGTATCAGCTAACATTTCCATGAAACATCCTTGTTGCAATTAGTTCCACCTCAAACCCCAGAATGACTCGACTATACATATAGGGTGAATCTTTTCAGAAAAAATATGCCTGGATACGCCCATGCGACTAAGGCCCCCTTTCCCAATGTGACTTAGGCTATATTAATTATAAATATCAAGCAAAGCCACGGTTCACGGAAAAAACTGATTCTATATTAATTAAATGCATTCAGCTGTCACAATGGGAATGGCGGGCCTAAAAGAAACAATAAATTACTTGATTTTCAATTTAAAGTTGAATTGACTCAAATTTTAAGTTGCATCCGATTGAGACATTTTTTTTGAATAGTTTGATACACATTTTTATTAATATTTGTCAAATAAATTTAAGATCAGGTTCTATATACTTGTCGAACTCATTCCTTCAAAATGGCAGCAGTTTAATGCTGCCAGCAGTTGACATGAAAGTGGTTCCACTATTACCATCTGTCTCGCATCACATCTAATCAGACCAGCGATATGTTGGAAGAAGTGAATATACACTAGTTTCAGATCTGCGCATGCATAGTTAGGCTACACTCTCGCTTCAATCGGCCATTTCGAAGGAATGTCTTCTTTGCGCAACAATACTATTAATAGTAGGTAGTTGATAGTATTTTTGATTCATGTGTTCAGAATCTCTAAAATTATTGCGACCCAAACCAGAAACCGACCCGACCCAGAATGAAACTCAAATGAATGATAAGCTATCATTATTCTTTGTGATTTCAAATAGTAAATAATTTTCAATAGTAATATTCTGTTACTCATAATGATTATCATATGCTATTGAATTTTTGTAAAAATATTGCAATAATTAATAAAGTATTGACGGTACTTGTGATTGGTATTCATTTTCTATAAACTCCTTTGGGAGATTGGCAGTCGTTAGTAAAGACAGTAATTGTTGCATTACACTCTAACTGATCAACTGCATGGTATTCAGAGGTGTTCTGCGCCGCCAATTGGTTGCAGAGACCTGCTTATGGTTGAGAGGATCGACGATTCATCGGTTGATGATTATTTCCTTGCTGTATGGCCTGTCCGGCCGGGGGGAATTCTGGCAGGGTGGACGGGGCGGCTTCGGCTCGGCCAGTGTTGGTTCGAGGACTGTGAGTTCTGATTGAGAATTTATGGCTTTTGGGCCGGTATTGGCTGGGCTGGGGCCATTTTCCCGTCGTGCCGGGGTGTCTTCTTGGCTTGGACGGGCTGTATAGTAGAGTGAATTTGAAACTGGCAACCAGCTGGTGAGCCTAGGCCCTTCATGGGCTGTTGAGCCAGACATACATACATTCATTTTCTATTCTCAGTAATAATGTATGTTAAGCACTAATTCATTATTGAATTGTGAACTTAGTAATGTTGATTTTCAAGTTATTAGAAATTTACTAAG
This sequence comes from Sogatella furcifera, assembly GCA_017141385.1. Lineage (NCBI taxonomy): Eukaryota > Metazoa > Arthropoda > Insecta > Hemiptera > Delphacidae > Sogatella > Sogatella furcifera. Next base: position 40,213,567 of record CM029548.1, read on the forward strand.
CTCTCCGATTTTTGATTATTTTCAAACATATTAACGTACTGTAGCTGTTTAATTGTTCTCCTATCCTAAAAGATATTGAATGGTGAAGGAACGGTCACTTGCAGCCGACTCTGACTGAACATAGATTAGAGAAGTATTTTAGGTAAACAATTTATAAATTTAAAATTGGGACTTTTAATTGAATGAAATAAATTCTCATTTATTTTTAAAAATATAGATTTAGTACACTTTTTAGGTATTATTTTATTTTATTAGTCATATTTGTACAGCATTTCCTCAGCAACTTTTTTAGCAGTTGGCTTTCCCAGCATTTTGGCAACAATTGCTAGAGCAAAGTCATAAGCGGTCCCAGGTCCTTGACTAGTTATAATGTTCCCTATAAACAGAAAAAATAATTATTAGAAACTCCTGGAAGTGAATAGAAGAGATAAATTAGTTCTATGAAAACGTTTTTTTAAATCACACAAAAAAGTTCTCTTGAAAATTATCAACCAAGTAACTTACTTATTCAAAATGAATGCATCAGCAAAACTGAAAGACTTTTAATATTTGGAATTCAGATTCTGAAATTTGTAACAATATCTAGATAGTTTTGTGATGGTTCATTTTAGAATCAAGGAATACATTTTCCTTGAATGAGTTTTACGAGATGATCGCTTGAAGTAAACTCTACTTCAACACAACTTTTGTACTTTGGTAAAACTTGTATACAACAATTTGAAACGCATATAGAAAGTAATCTTTACTGCCTCAAATCTTAATTCAAAAACTATATATCTCACACGAATGCGAATACTCTACCTGAATTCGAATATTACTTTGATAACAATATTATTCTATCCATCTATAAATCTGTATCTGACAAATTAACTTTTCCAACTCTTTGTCAGAGCACAAGCTACTTCTTTTTTGGCAAGGCCAATAAAATCACACAATTATAAAAAAACACACTTTGAACATCTACTTTAAATTCTCTATTCCACCTGTATATTTTTGGACTTCTAAGTAAATCTTGTGAAATATACCCCAGAAAGATTATTGTAGGCTCAACAGTTTGCGACATGTATAAATGTATACATTAATACAATAACAAATAACTTTACACCAGTGCTTGTAAATTTCAAGTAATTTGACAAGATTTACTTGCCATAACCTTACTTTATGCAATCTCTAATTTTTCTGGCAAGCTTAAAGGGCAAATATCACTGAGAATATAGCAAAATATGTTCTTAGATTTGCATTACAAAAACAAAACACAGCATTCTACGATCTACTTGAGATGTCGAGAATGATAATTACCGTCTTCAGCCACTATGTCGTTCACGAAAGAGTATTTGTCCTTAGTGAGTTCATCTTTCACTGTTGGATAGCAGGTGACCTTCTTTCCCGAGCCTACACCAAAGGCTGAAAGCACTATAGGAGCTGTAAGAAAATAAAACCATATCAATAAATCATAAAAATGAATATAATGTTAGTTTTTCTAGGCAGAACTGAAATATTGTCTGATTATGATGTGCAGTACGGTACAAGGTTATTAAAAGCCTCTAAGTCTTTAATAACTTTGGTACAGTACAGGTTGATTCATAGAAATAGTAGGCACAAACACAGATTTCAAACTACATTACTTGTTACAGTGGGTTTGAAACTAATTCGACTTGGAATCCAGATAGTGATGACGATACAATGAATATTATGTTTTCAATGCACTAACTGAAGAATTATTAATATTTTTTAAATGATGATAATAATAGAATAGAATATTGAGGCCTTCTTTGCCCGACTCTTATTAACCCTGGAAGGGTATACTCATTCTCCAGGTACACTGAGGCATAATCTATAGTGCCCCAAAAGAAAATAGGATATTTTGTATAAATATTTATTGAATATCTTTCATTTATGTAGTGGTATGTTAAATAGTCCATGCAATTTATGGTT